>OU342745.1:128032809-128076188 GCA_910589775.1 Avena eriantha
TTTTTCGACTAACAACAACCAGAGTCATTGAAATGTGTGTTCTTTTCAGAGACCACACATGGATCCACCAGTGTCATTGCATCTGTGTTTTTTTTACTAACAACAACTAGTGTCAATTGCATGCGTGTTCTTTCCACAATCTACCTATGGATCCACACCAGTGGTCATTGCATTTGTGTGTTCTTTTACTAACAACAACTAGAGTCATTTCATGACTATTTTTTTCACATACCACATTTGGATCCACCAGTGTCATATGAAATATCTGTTCTCTTTAGAGGACCACACATGGATCCACCAGTGTCATTGCATGTGTTTTTTTTACTAACAACAACGAGAGTCATTATATGTGTGTTCTTTTCACATACCACATATGGATCCACTAGTGTCATTGCATGTGTGCTCTTTTCACAATCCACCTATGGATCCACCAGTGTCAATGCCTGTGTGTTCTTTTCAGAGACCACACATGGATCCACCAGTGTCATTGCATGTGTGTTCTTTTCACAATTCACCTATGGATACACCTGTGTAATTGCATGTGTGCTCTTTTTACTAACAACAACCAGAGTCATTGCATGTGTGTTCTCTTTAGATACCACACATGGATCCACCAGTGTCATTGCATGTGTGTTCTTTTACTAACAACAACCAAAGTCATTGCATGTGTATTCTTTTCACATACCACCTATGGATCCACAAGTGTCATTGCATGTGTGTTGTTTTTCACAATCCATGTATGGATCCACCAGTGTCATTGCATGTGCGTTCTCTTTACTAACAACAACCAGAGTCATTGCATGTCTGTTCTTTTCACATACCACATATGGATCCACCAGTGTCATTGCATGTGTGCTCTTTTCACAATCCACAAGTGTCATTGCATGTGTGTTCGTTTTACTAACAACCAGAGCCATTGAAATGTCTGTTCTTTTCACATATCACATATGGATCCACCAGTGTCATTGAATGTGTGCTACTAACAACAACTGGGGTCATTGCATGTGTGTTCTCTTCAGAGACCACACATGGATCCACCAGTGTCATTGCATGTGTCTTCTTTTCACAATCCACCTATGGATCCAGTAGTGTCATTGCATGTGTGCTCTTTTTACTAACAACAACCATATTCATTGCATGTGTGTTTTCTTCAGAGAACACAAATGGATCCACCAGTGTCATTGCCTGTGTGTTCTTTTTACTAACAACGACCAGAGTCATTGCATATGTGTACTTTTCACATAACACCTATGGATCCACCAGTGTCATCGCATGTGTGTTCTTTTTACTAACAACAATTCCAGTTATTTCATGACTGTTCTTTTCACATACCACATATGGATCCACCAGTGTCATTGAAATGTGTGTTCTCTTTAGGGACCACACATGGATCCACCAGTGTCATTGCATGTGTGTTCTTTTTACTAACAACAACTGGAGTCATTGCATCTGTGTTCTTTTCACATACCACGTATGGATCCACCAGTGTCATTGCATGTGTCCTCTTTTCACAATCCACCTATGGATCCACCAGTTTCATTGCATGTGTGTTCTTTTTACTAACAACAACTAGAGTCATTGAAATGTGTGTTCTTTTCACATACCACATATGGATCCACCAGGGTCATTGCATGTGTGCTCTTTTTTACTAAGAACAACTGGAGTCATTGCATGCGTGTTTTCTTCAGAGACCACACATCGATCCACCAGTGTCATTGCATATGTGTTCTTTTCACAATCCACCTATGGATCCACCAGTGTCATTGCATGTGTGCTCTTTTTACTAATAACAACCAGAGTCATTGCATGTGTGTTCTCTTTAGAGACAACACATGGATCCACCAGTGTCATTGCATGTGTGTTCTTTTTACGAACAACAACCAGAGTCATTGCATGTGTGCTCTCTTCACAATCCATCTATGGATCCACCAGTGTCATTGCATGTGTGTTCTTTTTACTAACAACAACTAGAGTCATTTTGTGACTGTTCTTTTCACATACCACATATGGATCCACCAGTGTCATTGAAATGTGTGTTCTCTTCAAAGACCACACATGGATCCACCAGTGTCATTGCATGTGTGTTCTTTTCACTAACAACAACCAGAGCCATTGCATGTGTGTTCTCTTCATAGACCACACATGGATCCACCAGTGTCATTGCATGTGTGTTGTTTTTACTAACAACAACCAGAGTCATTGCATGTGTGTTCTTTTCACATACCACCTATAGATCCACCAGTGTCATTACATGTGTGTTCTTTTTACTAACAACAACTGGAGTCATTTCATGACTGTTCTTTTCACATACCACATCTGGATCCACTAGTGTCATTGAAATGTGTGTTCTCTTTAGATACCACACATGGATCCACCAGTGGCATTGCATGTGTGTTCTTTTTACTAACAACAACCAGAGTCATTTCATGTGTGTTCTTTTCACATACCACATATGGATCCACCAGTGTTATTGTATGTGTGCTCTTTTCACAATCCACCTATGGATCCACCAGTGTCATTGCATGTGTGTTCTTTTTACTAACAACAACCAGAGTCATTGAAATGTGTGTTCTTTTCACATACCACATATGGATCCACTAGTGTCATTGCATGTGTTCTTTTTTTACTAACAACAACTGGGGTCATTGCATGTGTGTTCTCTTTAGAGACCACACATGGATCCACCAGTGTCATTGCATGTGTGTTCTTTTTACTAAAAACAACTGGAGTCATTCCATGACTGTTGTTTTCACATACCACATATGGATCCACTAGTGTCATTGAAATGTGTGTTCTCTTCAGATACCACACATGGATCCACCGGTGTCATTTCATGTGTGTTGTTTCTACTAACTACAACAAGAGTCATTGCATGTGTGTTCTTTTCACATACCACATATGGATCCACCAGTGTCATTGTATGTGTGCTCTTTTCACAATCCACCTATGGATCCACCAGTGTCATTGCATGTGTGTTCTTTTTACTAACAACAACCAGAGTCATTGAAATGTGTGTTCTTTTCACATACCACATATGGATCCACTAGTTTCATTGCATGTGTGCTTTTTTTACTAACAACAACTGGGGTCATTGCATGTGTGTTCCCTTTAGAGACCACACATGGCTCCACCAGTGTCATTGCATGTGTGTTCTTTTTACTAACAACAACCAGAGTCATTGAAATATGTGTTCTTTTCAGAGACCACACATGGGTCCACCAATGTCATTGCATGTGTGTTCTTTTTACTAACTACAACCAGAGTCATTGCATGTGTGTTCTTTTCACATACCACATATGGATCCACCAGTGTATTGTATGTGTGCTCTTTTCACAATCCACCTATGGATCCACCAGTGTCATTGCATGTGTGATATTTTTACTAACAACAACTAGAGTCATTTCATGACTATTCTTTTCACATACCACATATCGATCCACTGGTGTCATTGAAATGTGTGTTCTTCTCATTAACCACAACTAGAGTTATTGGATGTGTGTTCTCTTCAGAGACCACATATTTATCCACTTGTGTCATTGAAATGTGTATTATTTTCAACTACAGCCGCTGGCCACAAACAATCGGGACGCAGAGCTAACCAGCAACCGCTCTGGGCTTCTAGAAGACCCGATCCCCGATTGTTAGGCGCCGTTGGATCGGGATGCGTGGACGATAGTGATGTCCTTCGCGAGGGCAATCTGCGAGAAGTCTGTTCTGCGAACTGATTGGCCGTGGCAACTACGCTTGGCCCATGTCCTTGCCCTTATCCCCTTAACCTTGGGGCCGAAGATCATATCGTGTTCCTTCATCGCCATGGAGAGGGAGAGGCCCAAAGTCAGCTTGCACGAAGCTCAGATGTCCGCCCACTACAACATACTCGTGCCGCTGTTCGCGAGGCTTCTGGCCGGCTTCGATCTCACCTACGCCAGGGTTTCTGTCGCGCCGCTATTGCGCGACAACGCGTTGGCAAGGCAGATCGAGGAGCGCCGCCGCCAACTGTCTGAGCGGAAGAGGGCAATGGCGAGGTACTCGTTTACGAGTGCGTACTGGCAAAAGCTGTTAAAGAAGGAGCGGGCTGTGTTGATTGAGCTGTGCAGAACCCACCGGCGGGAGATCCACCCGGATCTGCGCAACCCCGAAGGGAGGCAGCACTTCTGGGCAGTGCATGGGCGTACGACCTCCACCGTTATCGATGCAGCGCGCCGTGAAGAATCCATGAGGAGGAGGAACGCTGTCGGGAACGTCGACATCGATTCCGACGTGGAGGAGGCTGGCAGCGACGCGGACAACGTCGTCAATGATGGAGACTGCGGGAGCGTCATAGTCGATTAGGGCCACTTAAGCATAAATTAAATCTTTGCACGGTATCTTAATGCGCTCTTTGGATCTGGGTCACTTGAGTCATGGTCGATTATCGTCATAATCCATATATGTTGGCCATGTTTTAGTTGTCTTTGTCTTTGAAACTAGTCGATCGAAACTTGTTTGATCCTGAAAATAAAGTTCGCGCGTTCCTAGCATATCTGATGGGACAATACGCTGACTCTACTCCCAGCACTTGATGGCACAGCCGTAATTTGGAGTGCCCCAGAGGAGAAGGGATCGAGCGTGTTGTAATAGTGTACTACTCCTGTCCAGATATAACTGACTTAGTTTTATTAGATATTTAATAAATGTGTCTATACCCAAAACATGTCTAGATACATGTTTTAGGTTTCTCTGTCTTTCAAACTAATCAAAAGTCGTCAAATTCTGAACAAAGTCATGACGTTCACACCTGATGGGACAATACGCTGACTCTACTACTTGATGGCACAGCCATAATTCTGGAGTGCGCCAGAGGAGATGGGAATGCAAGGGAGATGGGAACTAGTAGCCGTGTCCAAACGCAGGTAAAAAATTAATGTAATAATATTTAAAAAAAATGTAATCTAGTCCACATGACCCCATCACAGACACGTTGCACGTGCCAGATATAAATAAAGACGACACGGCTAGTTTAGTTTCAATGATATAATTCAACATACGACGTTACTGTGCCCGCATCTTTCTGCTCCTCTTATTAGTCTGCTAGCCCACGCTGTATTAAGCATCAGTTGATGAGGATAAAAAATGATAAAATGGCAAATAAAACAATTTATAAGCTTACCTTTCATCCGGAGAATCATACAAAGATGAAATTGGCAGGGATTTATTATTTCTCCTGCAGTTAGCCGAAAGATCCTGAAGAACATCCTCAATCACCCCTGCAACTTCTTCATATTATAATACACCTCCATTATTTGCCCTTTCCTCCCCGTTCCGCTTACCCTTTTGTTTCTTTTCACACCCTTTTCTCGCCGGCACCTCCACTTCTTCATAAATTGGCTGCTTACATACGTTTTCCTCCAAGTGCTCATCACCGTCTTCGCGCTGCTCTTCCGCCTGTTCTGGCTGAGAAGCCTCATTTTCTGCCACTGGGGTGTGAACAGGGACAATAGCATGTGTAACTGGGTTTTTGCACAACCTCTTGATATGGCCGAATCCACCACAACGTCCGCATTTCCTTTTCCTAGCTCCCAGCCTTGGACCTTTATCGGTGGAGGCTTCGATCCTTAGCTTTCTAGGCCTCCCAGGTGGCCTCCTAAGAACCGGTGGTTGAAGTTTGAACCCTGGATTGACAATCTCCCAATCATTTTCATCGGCCATAGGTGGTACGTTTTCTGCATAAGTTGCAGCAAACTTGTCCATGGAGAACTAGTTGTTGGCATAGTTGTTTATTTCAGCTCCGTTACCTCTAAGCTTTAAGATGAAGTAAATTGCATGGTGACATGGCAGACCAGTAATTTGCCACTGCCTGCATGAACAAGTCTTGTTTCCAATGTCTACAGTGTACCTCCGTTCACTTCCACGCTTGTATTCTGCATAAACCTCAGCCAATGTTCTGGAACTTCTGACCATCCTCATCTTTATCGTTCTCATTGCCCTGGTTCTTGCATTCAGTAACATAACCACCTTTGGAACTATTTTATGGCCTAAAAAATTTCTTGCACAAATTCTTTGCCTTAAATCTATCTTCACCATTATGCACTGTCTTAGTGCATCCAACAAAATAACAATTCCAAGTGTCTTCATGCTCGAAATCTTATCATTGAAACTCTCTGCCAAATTATTGCAAACAAAATCCACCTTGCTTAACTCACCAAACTTGCTTCTGGCCCATAGCTTGGTGTGATGTTCTTTAAGGTATTTTTTTTCACCTTTGGCACTACATACATGTTCTGCAAATAAGTAGCATGCGTGCTTGGGGTGTATGTGTATGCTGATCGCCACAAGTCCTCTTCAAAGATATTTCCTTTGAACTTCTCCGTGAAGTTAGTAGTGAGGTGCCACATGCATTCCCTATGCTCAACCCCAGGAAACACAGCATTAACAACATTCTCAAGACCCTCGGATGCACCGGTGTGTATCACCAAGCCTTCAGTGTGACCAATTACTTCCCGTAGTCTCTGCATGAACCATGTCCAGCTTTCATTTGATTCACCCTAAAGAACAACATAAGCTACGGGTAGAAGCCAATTATGCGCATCCAAAGCACAAGCAGAAGCAACATGTCCCCTGAACTTCCTTGTTAAAGAAGTTGCGCCTATTGCCAAGTATGTCCTGCAGCCGTCTAGGAACCCCTTACAGCATGCCTTCAGGTAGACAAAACATCGTATGAAGCATATCTTATCTGCCTGCTTATACCTGACCCCCTCGAGACCTGTTCTCTCCCTTTCACAACCTCGTAATCGATGTCCACAACACTACCAGGTGATGTTTTCTCTACCTGAGATTTGAAACTACACAACATATGAAACTGTCATTCCACTTGCCTTGAATGAAGTCTAGAGCCATCTCCTTCCCATCAAAGACTCTGTGGTAAGGAATCGGAACATTAAACTTTTTGCTAATCTTTGCTCTGAGTTCAGCAGGTCCAATGTTATGATCCTGCCGCACCCATTCAAGTACAGTAGCAGCAATCCACTTGGTAGTCGCCGATCTAATTTTACCACTTAAACAAGTATTATGGCAGTTGTGTTTCTTCATGTTTACTTTGATCTGCATTCGATAAGAATCCAAATAATTCAGAGCTAGTTATCAGCAGAATAAATATGAGAAAGACTGAAACTAAATGTAGCTATTGCAACCTAAAATGGGTGTCCACCCCGCATTGGAGATGCATGTAATCTCCATTTAGACACATTAATTTCCCTACAGTGCACCCTAAATCTCTTTTGGTCGCTCTTTTCAATGATAAATTTGAACCCAACTCTGATTGCATAGGTTGCAACTACATATCTATGGTCCTCCACATTATCAAAGACAGTCCCCTCTTCAATTGTAGGATTGTCCCTGTCAAAGTGTATCACTGTATTGTCCATGTCTTCGTCTTCGTATCTACATCCCATTTCCACATCTTCACATTCCTCTTCCTCATCAGTCCCATAGTCAGGCTCAAAGTTCCCAAATATTCCCTACTCTCCATCCTATCAGGGTCAGCAGCCACGTCTGGATATGCTTTCTCATCATCATCCGCACCGCCACACGTTTCAGTGCCTTCGTGCTTGCTTGAAAAAGCATCATGCTCAAGGACAAGCTATACAGACGTCATGTGGTACCAACACATATCCTTGCCATCACCATGGGACTAGAAACGCTAATTGTGGTATGCAGAAAAGGAATCACGGTTCTTGCCCTTCAATGTGGACGCACGGCACCTTCTCAGGGCTCCATACCTCCAAAGCTCTGCACCCCGTTTCCTCTCCCCCCGTTTCGTTGTCCTCTGTGCTCTCCAGACTTGAAGGAGATTCCGTGCTCTCTAGTCACGTAGGACCCATATCCATGCTCTCAAGCCTCGCAGGATCCATCTCCGAGCGGGATCCGGATCACTAGCGTCGTTGGGCCCCTAACCCAACGGCCGACTCTTGGTTTTTGTTTCTAGACGCGCCTGGGCGGTGGGCGGCGGCAAGGAGACAGGGTAGGGAGGGGAGGGGAGGGGACGTGAGGGGATGGCAGGGAGGGGAGGGAAGGAGGACGAGGGCCCAAGGGGACGACGAGAGCGGTGCACGACTGAGCGGAGTGGCGGCGGCAGGTGTTGGGGACATACTTTCCGGGTATCCTCACAGTTCCTCACTAACCAGGATGGCCCACTTTGGGTTAGAGCTTTGCTTCACGGGCGGCCCAGTAAGGGAGAGAAGACGGAGTCCAATCCGGCTACGGGAAGGCCTAGAAGACTTACCGACTTAGGCCCATAATGTTACTTGTAGTTCAAGATGTACTCTATCACCAACTCTTAGTCGTAGCCGGATAGATCTCTCCTGTAAACCCTAGGCCGGATATCTATATAAGCCGTCCTAGGGAGAGCCTTTAGGACAACCCAATACTTTAGACCCTCAACTCGTACAGGTGAAACCCTTGTAACCCATATTCCGGCTCTGCCGTATTACTAGATTGCTAGCAGGAGTAGGATCCGTCCAAAGCCGGCGGATTCGAACCTGGGTAAACTTGTGTGCTCACCGTCCCGGAACACCGTACGTCTCACACCCCTCTCTTCCGCACGCCTCGAGGATCCCCTCATGGCGTACTTGTCATCAATCCGACGATAGTGGGCGTCCACCGTGGGGCAAGTGAGCTTCGGATCTGCGTTCTGAGCGGAATCTGCAAGAATCAGAATCGGCGAGACTATCGCCGTCGGTCGCATCCTCTATGCCAGCGACGTCCCTCTCATCGTTCTCGACGAGACTTGGATTCCGGCTAGGGAGGCCGTGACTGCCTACACAATCATGTCTTTTAGCGAGATCGATGTTTACATCGGTTTCGCTGAACCTGCCCCACCCACCCCAGCGGTGATGATAGAGGCAGAAGAATCTCCTGGGCCCCCTTTGTTCGCGGAGGTGACAGAGTTTCGGATCTCAGAAAACCCTAATCCCACCCAGCCCGCACCAATTGTGGAGATAGTGGAGAAATCCGAGCCTGAAGAAGACCTAGCGGTCCAAGTCGAATCTAGAGTGGATCTCCCTGGAGAAGCCGGATCCCAGATCGACCCACCCGTGGAAGTCAAAATTCAGGAGGAACATATCAACGACACTGATTCCGGCTCCGATGATGCCGGGACAGACAGGCCTTACCTGAGGTACACACTACGACGTATGATACTGCAAGGCGAAAGCACGGATGCAATTCTCGAGACCATCAAAAGTTTCGACATGGCCGATCGCGAAAGACGCAGAAACCTCAGGAAGCATGCGTCGCACTTCGTCGGATACGTGGGATCTGGATCCGGCTCTGCCGATGCCGGAGAAAACACCGACTCAGTGCTGGAGGCAATTGGAACAAACGCCGACGTACCCGCATCCTCAGATGAATCGGTGACGTCAGCAGATTTCCGAAAGTTCTCCGCGGAATATGAAGAGGAGTATAACTCCAAAGCTGCAGAAGAAGGAGAAGCCATGGATGAAGGATCCGGGGAACACTCTCCTAAAGCGCAGGATGACATGGGCGTCAGAGATAATCCCAAGGTCCAGATGTCCGAAAGTACCAATTAGAGCTTGACTCCGCGAAACAGACCCAAAGCCGTCTTTGCTACCGGCGCTGCCAAGAAGGCAAAGAAGAAGAACAAGACCTCGGAAAAAGACCCTCTGGCAGAAGAGGTGATTGCCGAGGAATACGAAGAAGACTCGGATGGAGCACTTATCCCAGAAGAGCCGAAAAAAGAAGAATCGGTGGATGGACACGTGATCACCGAAGGTGCGCGTAAGCTCATCGATGTTGCATTAACCACACCTATCCCTACAGCTGCAGAACTTACTGCTGAAGAGCTGGACGAAAGGGCCCAAGCCCTAGAAGCGCATCGGCAACAACTCCTGGATGAAGCTAAAAACATCGAGGAGGAGAAGAAACGCATGGCAACTAAGGACTACATGTCTCGGTTGCATCAAGAGACACGGAAGCGTCATACCAATGACGACCAATTCCCACATGTCTGTGCCATCCTTTTCGGAGATGAGATGGGGAAGCCATAGAAAGATAGCAAAGGAGATTGGGTATATCCAACCCTACTACAAAATACCGTGGCGGCCCAAGAAATTTTATCGGCTAATCCAGGACCAGAGGAGATCCGTTTGGGTATGAAACTACTCAACAAGGGAGTGGAGCAGCAAAAGGTCGCCCTGTCCGGAAGTCAAAAACTGGTCTCGGATTCCGACCAATGTCGCACAGATCTGGCATGGGATGACGTAAGACCCCATCGTGTCCGGGAGTAGTATCATCGCTCCGAACACCGGGAAGACAATTATTCAAGAACCGGATCGTCAGGACAGCATCATAGAACTGCGCGTGACTGGAGTAACGTCGCCCCAGCGGCCGAAAAAGAGGCCATTGCTGCACTGACTCCGAGGAACCCTCCCTGGCGAGAGTCTAACGATCGAAGGGGAGAAGATAAAGAGAAACATCGGGAAGAGGATCGTCAAAAAATGCCACCTCCTAGACATACAAGCCGTCCGGCTGACCCTCATCATAGTGGGAATAACGGACGAAGGAATGACGGAAACCATGCTGGCATGAGCCGGCAGGGGGCTCGTCGTAGTGAAGACCCTCCCCGGAACCGGAATAATGACGCTCCAGACGGAGGCCGGCGATCATCCGGAAACAATTCAGCTGCCCCACCCTCTCCACCAAGCAGTCATCACAATGGCTCCCAAGGGGGACAAGGAGGACGATGTGGCAGAGGAGGTGGTGGTAGAAGCCGAAGTCCGGCTCCAAGGCACCGCAGCCACAGCCGACATTCGGGACGATCTCTATCCCTGAACGACGCAAGGCACAGGATCAACTCCAACATAGAGGCCCGACGCTACGAAAACGATGATATCTACATGGGCCCAAAGTGCTTTGGACCACGCATCAGAGCTACAAGATTCCCGGAAGGATTTGCCATCTCAAGAAATATCCAAGCCTACGACCGCATTGCTCGGCCAGATACCTGGCTTCAGGATTTTTTCCAAGCTTGCTGCATCGCTAAACGCGAAAACAGCCTGGTCGCAACCCGATATCTCCCACTTATGTTGCGGAAGATGGCACGATCATGGCTCAATAAACTTCCGAAGAACACCATCCATAACTGGTATGACATGCAAAGTGTGTTCTTTCGGAATTTCGAAGGCACATATCGGAGGCCCTGTATGGTCGGAGACCTACAGCGTTGCACCCAGAAAGCCGGAGAAACTTGCCGGGATTACCTCGGACAATGGATCGACACCAAAAACTCATGTGAAGGAATAAACGATCAAACCGCTATTGAAGCTTTCATTGCAGGACTCCCAATTGGTCTACTACGTCACTGCTTGAAGTGTGACAAGGTCAGTGACTTGGGGGAGATGATAGAAACAGCGAGCAAGTATGTAGATGCTGACGACGATGCAGAGGGATTACTCAATGTCCTAGCTGTGCCTCCATCGGCAAGACAACCAAAGCAACAAGCTCAGAAGCGCAAAAATACCTCGGAAGAGAAACCCAACGTGGAAACAGCGTTGGTTACTACTATTTCCGGGTCTGGAGGACGAGGAGGACGCGGCGGAGGCCGCGGGCGTGGCCGTGGGACATCAAGGGTCCAGGGTAGATGGGACCAGCAACCAGGAAAAACCTACTCTTGGGCCGACATTGCCAATAACCCATGTGTGCATCACCTAGACGCCAATGGGGGCTCGTCCCACACCAACACTGAATGTCGTTTCAATGACGACATAAAAAGAGATGGCACTGCGGGCTACAAAGCTAAGCGGAAGAAGGGAAAGAAAAATCCCGAAAAAGACAAAGAGACCAAGGAAGATTCTGACATGGAGGAAGCTGATGCTTCAAATCCCAAGTCGGAAGGGAAGAAAACTTTTCCCACAAAGAAGGACACTTACGTCACTTTCCTCGGATCTCAACCAGCAAAGGTCAAGAAAGCAGTTCTACACGAACTCAACGCAACAGTTCCGGTTGTCCCCCAATACTTGGACTGGTCGGAAGTGGCAATCACATTTGACCGCGCTGATCATCCGCCTAAGTTGCAAAGGCGAGGAAAATAAGCCTTAATCGTCAACCCACTTATTGACGGTTATGGTTTCTCCAAGACCCACATGGACGGTGGTAGCAGCATCAATATTCTCTATGTCGAAACGCTACGCCGGATGAAGATCTCGGAAACCCAGCTGAACCATAGCTCTGTGATCTTTCACGGAGTTGTCCCAGGAAGACAAGCTAATTCCCTGGGAGAGATTACTTTGGATGTCACCTTTGGTACTCCAAAGAATTATCGGACGGAGGCACTTTCCTTCGAAGTGGTCCTGTTCAAGAGCGCGTACCACGCTATATTCGGACGTCCGGCTTACTGGGCTTTTATGGCTCGTCCATGTTACATTTACAATATGATGAAAATTCCAGGTCCCAACGGCGTGATCACCATCAGGGGAGACCCGAAGAAAGCGCGAGAATGCGAGGATGGAAATGTCGCCTTTGCCGAAGCCGTGCTGCACGCCTAGGAATACCAGGAGATCAAGAAGAGCATAGATCCGTCCGAGATGCCCACAACGAACAAGGAGGTGACAAAGCCAAATCCGGAGTTCAAGGCATCAGAAGAGATGAAGAAGACGCCGTTGAAGGATGATGACCCCTCCAAGGTGACCCAGATAGGCGTAGGCCTAGGTAGCGCATAGGAAAGCGCGCTCATAAAGTTCCTCCAAGCAAATCAAGATATCTTCGCATGGCAGCCATCTGACATGACCGGAGTACCTAGGGAACTTACCGAGCACTCTTTAAATGTAAACCCGAATGCTAAACCCGTCAAACAATCCCTATGACGTTTTGGCGAAGAAAAGCGTAAGGCAATAGCTAAGGAACTAGCACGGCTCGAGTTAGCCGGATTCATAGAAGAGGTCATCCACACTGAGTGGTCGGCCAATCCTGTAATGGTCCCTAAAAAGGACACCACTGATTTAAGGATGTGTGTTGATTATACTGCCTTGAACAAGGCTTGTCCAAAAGATCTGTTCGCTCTGCCTAGAATTGATCAAGTTATTGATTCTACGGCAGGCTTAGAACTCCTCTGTTTTCTCGACGCATATTCCGGTTATCACCAAATCCGGATGAAGGAATCTGACAAAGTCAAAACTTCATTCATAACCCCTTTCAGAACCTTCTGTTTTTTACGATGCCCTTTGGGCTGAAGAACGCACGAGCTACGTATCAGTACATGATGCAGCGTTGCCTCCACGACCAACTCGGACGCAACGTACATGCATACGTGGATGATATTGCGGTGATGTCCAAAAAGAAGAAACGCTGATTTCTGACTTGGAGGAAACGTTTGCCAATCTACGAAAATACAACATCATGCTTAACCCGAATAAATGCTTCTTTGGAATACCAGCTAGAAAATTGTTAGGTTTCATCATGTCTCAAAGAGGCATAGAGGTGAACCAAGACAAAATCAAGGCTATACTCAATATTTCCAGGCCAACTTGCCTGAAGGACGTACAAAGATTAACTGGTTGCATTGCTGCGGTCAGTCGATTTATAAGGACGTGAAAGAGCCACACCACTATACAAACTCCTGAAGAAGACCAAGGATTTTGTTTGGACTGAGGAAGCTGAAGCTGCACTACAAGACCTGAAGAAAGTACCCTCATCTGCTCCTATCCTTGTAGCGCCGGAACCTAAGGAACCAATGTTGCTCTATCTTGCTGCGACAAATTAGGCCGTTGGTATCGTCATGGTGGTGGAGAGACTAGAGGAAAATTAGGAACACCTAGTGTAGCGTCCAACTTACTTTGTCAGCGAAGTCCTGACAGAATCAAAACAGCGGTATCCACACTATCAAAAGTTGGCTTACGGTGTTTTTCTAGCATCTCGTAAGTTACGACACTACTTTCAGGAGCATCCAATTACCGTGGTGAGCACAGCTCCCATGAGAGATATAATCAACAGCAGTGACGCCACAGGACGCGTCGCCAAATGGGGCATAGAGCTTTCAGCTTTCGATATTGAGTATAAACCCCGGACAGCAATCAAATCCCAAATTCTTACTAACTTTGTCGCTGATTGGACAGAGACGAAGAAAAATATGATCCTCCCTGAGTCGGAATATTGGACCCTCTACTTTGATGGGTCTAAGGCTCGTGGGGTCTCGGGGGCTGGCGTGGTGCTCAAATCACCCCAAGGAGATAAACTTTTATACGTGTTGCAGATCCACTTCACAGCGACAAACAACATTGCCGAGTATGAAGCACTACTACATGGAATCCGGATTGCTAAGGATATTGGCATCCGACGTTTGATGTGTTATGGAGATTCGGATCTTGTTGCTCAACAAGTGTCGGATATTTGTAAAGCAAATAAACACATGGCAGCATATAAAGCTGTCGCGGATGATCTATCTAAATCGTTCGAAGGGTTTGAGGTTCAACACATCACTCGAGCAGAAAATGAGGAAGCAGATGCACTATCGCGGATAGGCTCTGCGCAGAAAGAAGTCCCGGATGGTGCTTTTTTAGAGCACCTCAAAGTTCCCTCAATAAAGGGAGTAGATGAGGAATATCCGACCAAATCAGACTCACCTTTGATAGCAGTTCTGGCTGTAATTCCCAGCTGGACTCAACCCTACCTCGATTATTTGGTAGATGGCAAATTACCCGAAGACGAGGTGCTGAGCCGGCAGATTATCCGACGAGCAAAAGCCTATACTATTGTTAAAGGTGAGCTCCATAGACGGAGTGTTTCTGGGGTTTTTCAGTCCTGCGTATCTCCGGAAGAAGGAGTGGAAATCTTAAGAGAAATCCACGAAGGCGAGTGTGGTCACCACGCTGCAGCCAAATCTTTAGTGGCAAAAGCTTTTAGACACGGATTTTTCTGGTTTACAGCTCAGGCAGATGCCGAACGATTAGTCAAGATGTGCAAAGGCTGCCAAAAGTACGCCAAACAAGCTCATGTTCCGGCTGATCAGCTACGAACAATACCTATAACATGGCCCTTTGCGGTCTGGGGGCTTGATATGGTAGGACCATTTAAATGAAGCTCCAAGTGGATTTACTCATCTCTTAGTGATGGTGGATAAATTCACAAAATGGATTGAGGCTAAACCTGTCACTAGTTGTGATGGAGCAACAGCCAAAAAAATTGTCGAGGATGTTATAATCCGGTATGGTTATCCACATAGCATTATCACGGACAATGGGAGTAACTTTTCTATGGGAGAATTGGCTGAATTCTGCAACGAGCAAAATATCCGGCTTGACAGTGCGACAGTCGCACATCCACAAGCTAACGGACAAGTCGAAAGAGCAAATGGTTTAATCCTACAGGGCCTAAAACCGAACCTCGAAGCACCACTACGACGTGTTGCGGGGGCTTGGGAAGAGGAATTACCCTCTGTAATATGGATTTTACGAACAACTCCAAATAGGTCAACAGGATACACACCTTTCTTCTTGGTCTATGGCGAAGAAGCAGTTCTTCCTAGTGATTTGATTCATACTTCTCCTAGAGTGGCCGCGTATATTGAAGAGGATGCCGAGATTTCTCGACAAAATGATCTCGACTTAGTCGAAGAAGTTCGCGTCGTTGCTGAAATGAGATCTACAGCCTATCAGCAGAAGTTACGCAAGTATCATAACCAGAGAGTCCGAAATAGATCTTTCAATAAAGGTGATTTGGTTCTCCGGCTTGTGCAACAAAGAAAGCACAAACTTTCCCCAGTATGGAAAAGGCCCTTTCTAGTTAGTCGAGTATTGCACAATGGATCGTACTACTTAACTGACATGAGGCCAGTCAAAGAAAAACCTGCTACTAAGAAGAGAAAGAGAGTTGGAGGCAGTACAAATCCGGATGAATTAGACAGACCGTGGAATATTGCTCAGCTACGCTCCTTTTATTTTTAGTTTATCCTTCTTTGTAATCATATATATGTACATGTTCTGGGAGAAATAAAAGTTTTGGTTGCCTCAAGTTTTTCTGAGAAGTTTTTCCCATCTTATTTCCGAATAATCATGTCATAGTCAAAAATCCCAGAATACTTGAAAGTACTTTATGCTCATGTTCGTTCTGGTTTAGATTTCCGATTCTAAAATTGCTACCTTCGGGTATAACTCTAAAGTTTCTAGTCTTTACTTTGGTTATTTTTCTGATTGCTGGATGCGGGCATTTTCCGAGTAGTGAATTGTTGGTACTAGAAGCCGGCTTTGTTTCTGAGTTTAAACTGGTTTAGCAATTGAGCTTCGTTGCTCGGCAAAGTTTCCGGCAGAAGGTTTAGCCGGCTCACGAAAGGGACGAGGCGGAAAGCCATATAAACGATAAGTATAGACAAAAAAGTACAAGTGCTTGTGTAAACATTTCAGGCACACAAAAAATTTAAAGCCAAAAGTGCTGAATAGATCAAAAGCTTAGCACTAGCAAAATTATAGTAATTCATATTTACAGACGCATCATGTTTTTTCAGATAATACAAAATGTTTCTGGCAATCTATGATGCAGGAGGAGATGAAGGAGCTGTCGGCTCGCTGGATACGTTGCCTTGGTATCGTTTCGAGATGTCCGCATCCGAGGTGGTGCGTTCATCGTCGGAAACTTCTGCTGATTCTTCTGGAGGAGGAGGCGGAGTATTCACGCGGATGAAAAAAGGGGTCTCGTAGCCGGTCAAATCAGCCACGTGACACCCATCTCCGGTGCAGGAGTGCATGATGGCTTGAAGGTCTTGCTCCTGGTCGTCTTCATCTACTTTGCAGTACCCTCTGGTCACTTGCCATTTTCCATGTTTCCATGGTGGCTCATGACCATGGTGAGAGCGTTATGCACCGCAGTCCGCACGTAGGACATGTTCCAGTCCCAAACAAGTTGTGGCATCTCCTTTGCCTTGTCCCGCACCTGAAAATCCGACATGATGTGCATATCCGGAACCTTGAGAGCTTCGCCAATGTCCTCAAGGGATTGGCGGAAGTCATGAAGCAGGTAACCGACTTGGGTAAGCCGGTGGGTGCGGGGCTCAGCGGAGGTGGAGTCCGTCAAGTTCAGAGGACCTGTAAACAAAAGACAATTAAAGAAAAATCTGACATTGAGAGAAGTCGAAGAAAAAGACAAGTCACACAGATGGAACGTACCGAAAATGACGTCGTCAATTTTGGTCTTCTCCTCCCGAAGACTCTGGAGTTCAGCCCGGAGCGCCTCGGAAAGGTCCCTCTCTCTGCTAAGCTCATTGTTGAGGTCCGAGATTTGTTGATCTTTAGCAGCGATCTTGCGATCACGCTCA
Organism: Avena eriantha; assembly: GCA_910589775.1. NCBI lineage: Eukaryota > Viridiplantae > Streptophyta > Magnoliopsida > Poales > Poaceae > Avena > Avena eriantha. Next base: position 128,050,106 of record OU342745.1, read on the forward strand.
TCAGTGGCCATGGAGGAGGATTCAAGGATTTGAGCGATGCTCTTTTCATGATCCGCCTTGAGCTTATCTAGCTCTTGACGAAGCTCCTTGTTCTCCACCACCAAGGTCCTGAGGTTCTCGGTCTCTTCAATCATGGCGCAGGATTGTTTCACCAGCGTTGTAAGTCAAAAATAACAACAGTTCAGGAAAAATTCGACATTGAAAAAACAAAGACAAGGTTTGAGTCTCGGAATGTTTACCTTTGGCCTCATCCTTGGCAACCTTAAGTTTAGCATTTTTAAGACGGAGAGCCTTGATCTCTCTCCGCTTATCACATACATTCTTCATCAAATCCTGGTTATAGGAATATACTTTCTGTAAGTCAGAATACCCAAAGTCAGAAAGCTACTAAAGACTCGGGCTAATTTTTTTGTTAATATCAACACGAGCCTTGGGGGCTACACTAGTTCATTCTTTGGCATCCTAATGAAGCATAAACCCGGATTATATATCCTACTTCATGCTTGGGGGCTAGAGGATATGATATGAAATAAAGGAAAACAGGAGTTGGAATTCCGACTTACATATTGTTCGCGAGTGAGTTTATCCAAACTCATGTTTACCTCAATGGCAACCTTCTCAGCGAGAGTCAGAGGGGTCATAGGAGCAGTTGGAAGCTCCCCGGACCTGATCCTCTCGTTGCGAAGAAGCACTTGTTCAAGAAGATTGGAGTGCTTGACGTCCTCTGCTTCTTGCGCTTCTTCTTTGGAAGATAAAGTACTTTTCTCCAGGCATTGCCTGGCGAGCCACTGGATTTCTTCAGCAGATTTCCGGGACAGGCCAAACTTGGCAAGTCCCGGATTGCTGATAAGGTTTTCGGCGAAGGTTTCTGCCGAGGGATCATTACCCAAAGAGGGTTCACCCTTATCTAGATCTGAGTCACCCATGGTGACGTCAGTTTGCGATTCAAGGATCGCAGGCTCCGTGGAAGGAGCCGGATCTTCTGCGACAGCCGGAGAAGGAATTATCACCGGCGTTGCGGAAGGCTGAGGGGCATGAGTCGGAGGAGCCACGACAGGAGAAGCTATGGTAAGCTTCGTCTGTCACAAGGGCTTCGAAGAAACCCTTTCCCCTTTCCCTTGAGAAGCAGTTTTGCTCTGAGAATGTAGTAAAGTCGGAAACATTACATCTCGGAAAGAAATTCGAGTAAAGTACAAAGGCGGAAGTTGTGATTGAAAGTTACCTCTTCATGACGGGCACCTCCTTTGTGCCAACGGACACTGTCGAAGCTTTGCGCTTTTTGAGCGCAACATCTGGCAATGGCACCACCTCTGTCTCTTGAGAAAACTCTAGAGGATATCCTTCGAGCGGAGCAAGTTCCGACTCGGGGAGGTCGGCAAGCTGAAAAGAAGAAAACATATCAGTATTGCGGTATAACTCAAAGATTGAAACACATAAAAAGGTGTACTGATAGAAGCTTACCAGCACTACGGGGTTTTCTGCCGTATGCATATCTAGAGAAATCTCCGGGATTCTCCTCTCGATCCGCTCCCTTATCAACCATTTTATCTGGCTTATGCAGCCTTGCGTGGTGTAGGCTCTAGGGATGATACGGAGGGAATCATCCTTGGACGACGTGATGGAGTCCATCAATCGATCTCCGTGGTACTGAAGGCGCTGGATCCGGCGTGAGACCCAGCATTGGACCAAGTCGGATCCCTTCAGTCCTTTGTGCTTGATCAAATATTCAATCCGCCTCTTGGCGAGGATCAGATCGTCAGTGAGAGCCGGAGCAGCCTCATCCCAAGACGGTTGGGCCGTGGCAGCTCCGTCGATGAAAGCCGCCAAAGCAGTAGCTTTGCCGGGCGCCGGAATATCCTTATGATAAAAGAATGTGGCAGCCCATTGTTTGACCGAGTCACTAGCTAGGATTTTGGGATACGCACGCTCGCGTCTAAGCGAAAAACTAATAGTACCGGTGATGTAAGGAACACCGGCCGTAATAGAGTTTCTCCGGACATGAAAATAGTACCGGAATAGAGTCAAACTTGGCCTAATGCCGAGAAAGCCCTCACATAAAGAAGCGTAAGCGCTCATTTCTAAGAGAGAGTTGGGAGGAAGTTGATGGAGTTGAACTCCGTAATGATCAATCACCTTGGAGAAGAACTCCGAGGGAGGAAACAACAAACCTCTGTCGAGGTGGGTGCCGAAGTGGACCCGCTCGCTGACGCATGGGTTGGGGATGGTTTCCTCGAAGCCGCTCCGCCAGTCGCCGGCACGAAGGAGCCCTTCCTTCTCCATGTTCTGGAGCTTCTTGTCATCGAGGACGCAGGGGATCCAGAGCCCATGGAAGCTTTCTTTCTCCGCCACCACTTCCGTCGCCGCCGTCACCGTCGCTGCCGCCAAGCCGGAGGAAGAAGAAGAGGCCATTTCTCCGGTGGGCAGGTGACCTAGAACGGGCGGCGCTGGGAGTTTTTTGGGGGAGGAACAGAGGAGCTCTGTGCGCACAGAGAGATTGGGAGGAGAGGAAAAGGCAAAGGACTGGTGAAAGAAGGAGAAAATCCTAACCCCTTATATCCACCTAACTGCGCCAAGATTCGTGCAAATGCTACAGTGTAACCGCCATGCGTCGTGGAAGGAACTAGGAAGGACCCACACGATGATTACGTCGTCTTGATCTTCGCGCACGCATTGAAATGGCGCCTCGGTTCCGTTAACCGCGGACCCACCAACGGTCGTGCTGACAGGATGTCTGTCAGATGACGTGACTTGACCATGGCTTGTGTCAGGTGGCGTTAGAGACCAAGTTCTGGCTTAGTTTGAAATCAAGCTGGAAAATCCGAGTAACCTATTGATAGGTCCAACTTATTTTTAAGACCCGGATCGTATTTTTTGTTGTGAAGTTTCAGGAACGCTTCAAGATTATGCAAGCCGAAGATCAAGCTAGACGATGATGAATCCGACTATGGATCTTGGAGGCCTCCGGGGGCTGCTGTTGGGGACATACTTTCCGGGTATCCTCACAGTTCCTCACTGACCAGGGTGGCCTACTTCGGGTTAGAGCTTTGCTTCACGAGCGGCCTAGTCAGGGAGAGAAGACGAAGTCCAATCTGGCTACGGGAAGGCCTAGAAGACTTACCGACTTAGGCCCATAATGTTACTTGTAGTTCAAGATGTACTCTCTAACCAACTCTTAGTCGTAGTCGGATAGATCTCTCCTGTAAACCCTAGGCTGGATATCTATATAAGCCGTCCTAGGGAGAGCCTTTAGGACAACCCAATACTTTAGACCCTCAACTCGTACAGGCGAAACCCTTGTAACCCATATTCCGGCTCTGCCATATTACTGGATTGCTAGCAGGAGTAGGATCCATCCAAAGCCGGCGGATTCGAACCTGGGTAAACTTGTGTGCTCACCGTCCTGAAACACCGTACGTCTCACACCCCTCTCTTCCACACGGCTCGAGGATCCCCTCATGGCGTACTTGTCATCAATCCGACGACAGCAGGAGCAGAGGAGAGGAGCGTAGCGGAGCTGGTTGCGACAAAGCATGGAAAATTGCACAATAATGTGTTCGTGGGTGGCACCAGCCCGCGAACCTGGGACGCATGCCATCGAAGGTGGAGGAGGCGGGCCCGCAAGTCAGAAAACATGCCACCTGTCAGCGCACTATGCATGGGGAGCACTTCATGGAATTTTTTAGCAGGTCCCACATGTCAGTCTATTTGATCAAAACTTGCATGTAGTGCATGGCTGGTTCACGCGCTATTTCCGTAAAAAAGCCCGTTGATCCAAACTTGAATTGGCAGTTCCGCTTCTTCTCCCCCGTCTCCTCGTCTCCTCGTAGTGGCAGTTCCGTTTCATCTCCTCGTCTCCTCGCAGTGGCAGTTCCGCTTCGTCTCCCTCGTCTGTTATCCTCTTCTTCTTCTCCTCACAGTGGTAGTTCTTCTTTCTTCCTCGATCAAAACATTCCCCATGGCCAGTAGCCGGATGAAGAGGAACTGGTCCGATCTCCTGGCCGACCCACTTCGCAAGATCGCCGATTATTTGCTGGAGAAAGAGGAGTACGTCGACACCTATGCTGCTTGTCAGGAAGTCTGCACCGATTGGTGCCGCACTTTAAAGGTGCCCGAATTCCATCTCAACAACTGGATCATGATAGATCACACACTTCCAGACGTTGGCGACTTCACCTTCCTCAACCTCGCCACTAGTAGTTGCTTCAGGACAAATCTAATGGACGTCCATCGTAGGTTCACATTCACATCCGATATTTATTGGTATTTTCCATTGTAAACATCTTAGTGTTAACTGATGACCTCTTCTTCCAAAAGATTCTACTTCGTCGGTGTTTATCGTGGCGTCATTGTGCTTGCTCAGAGGGTGGAGCCATACCAGATTCAGCTTCTGAACCCAATCACTCATAAGTCTAACAGTGAGTTTCAAGCACACATACCATCTGATCTTCTGCAATCTATCGTCGTGACAAAGTCCCCGACGATGGTGTTCGTTTGCACTGATTATCCAAATCATATTGCATGGGCCGATGAGAGCACCCCAATGGGGCAAATCAACGGATCATTTGGAGAAGGATTGTATTCGCCACCTCCTGATACGCTTCTGGTCTACATGACGGCATTCCGAGGGGAAGTATATGCATTACTTGAGAATGGAGACATATTGTCAACCAACATCCAGTTAGAGCAGCGCGCGAGCACTGTCACGATGGCCAAAATAATTTCGGCCCCAGTCTTTGAACAGGTATGCGGAACCTACACTTTTTACCTTGTGGAGTCAGATGGTGATCCGCTTCTTATGTTGAACGGGGATTTCACCAAAGGGCAACCGGTGTTGTACTAGGTGGACACGGAGAACCGCTCTCTCGAGGCCGTCGGCGACATTGGAAGTCGTGCCCTCTTCATTGGTTACAATCGTTCTATCTCCATTGACACCAGGTTACACCCCACAGTCAAACCCGATTGCATATACTACAGGAATTATATCAGACTGTACGATCATGAGGTTCAAGCCTAGGAAGAGGAACCAATAATTGTAATGTATGGCTTAAGTCTGGAACATACACCGAGGACTTACCCTCTGGACGAGATACTGGCAGCACACTGTAGATGGAGAGAGTTATCTGAACATGTGTTGCAGCACGCAGGAGCCGCCGACGACGAAATATATAGGGGAGAATGAATCCTTTATTCATCCTAGGTTATTTGCTAGCATTTTCAGGTCTATTTTTCAAAGTAGAAATTTGTACTGTATTTATATTATTTCGATGAGCAGTATGCGTATTACCTTTCAGACAAAATTGTAATGTATTTAAATTTAGTACTTTCAGAATTCAAAGTATTTATTTTTAGTAGCTTCTTTTAGAATTCTCTGTGTTCGACATGGGCATCAGCTCAGCGCTGGAATTCAGGTTCCACATGGAAAATTGTACAATAATGTGTTGGTGGGCGGCACCACCCCTCGAACCTGGGATGCGTGCTATCGAAGGTAGAGGGGCGGGCCCACCAATCAGAAAACATGCCACATCGGCATCCCCTGTTTCTGATGGTGTTGCTACACTCGACGGTACATGGTGGCATATAAATAATATCGTATAAACATAAGGGCACAGTCGTCAACATTTCTAAAATGAAACCCGGTCCCGTCTCCTACCTGTCCTGATACATTGCTCGATGAGGTGGATAGCCACGACCGATCTTTTTAATACGTTCGCACTCTTATACTGAGAAGGGCAATAAAGATTGATCTATTAATGCAACGAGTGTCGAATTATTACCCTCTAAGGAAATGGGAAATGGTTATTTTCACGCGTGCCCGTAGTCCAAACCTAGTGTCAGTCTTTCACTCCCCTTCTTCGACTAACCATAGTTCACCTTGCGCAGCTCCTCCGCGCCGCACCAACTAGGGTAACATGCCCCCGCCTAAGCCGCCACCGCCGCCGCGATAGACACCGAAACTGGGGTATTTAGCCCCTCTAAGGCAGGCCATGAAGCTCTACTTCAAGGCCGGTTTCCCATTTCCCTGAGAGGCGGATGATTTCCCCGAATGTGCCGAATCGGCTGTGGCGGCGACTGCGGCGTCGTCGGCCCCAGATGCGGCAAACAGGGCCAAGAGAGCGATGTGGAGAAATCATGCGGCGACATTACGGCATGCTCTAGGCAGTGGGAACAAGGTACGTATCAAATCGTTCATGAGAGCATGCCGCTGCCGAGGGTACACACCCTCGAACAGGGCAGTGCCAAGGTCTAGGAACTCTCGCGTCCACGCTTCGACGCGGAATATCTTACCTCAGTGGGGGAGGCTGGGAGCACGCCGTCTGCGGCAAAGACGCTCCATCCTACGAACCGTCGGAGGCCGTACCGTGGCGGCGACCAAGCATCTACACTCAGCATGCTGGATTGTTCGACAGCCGGAGCCGGCGGCGGGCATCAGCTTAGCCCTGGAATTCAGGTTCGAGTTCACACGGACCTACGATCCCGAGAAAGAGATGTCGAATTTCAGTTTCGAAGAAATCGTTGCGGCGGTGCGGATGGTCCAACTGAACCGGGAGTGGCGCACGCAAATCGCTCGTGCATGAACGATGCAGATTTCTTGTAGTTTGGCGGGAAGGTAATATATCAGTTTGGGTTAAATGATCAAAGAACTTATGTCCTCTCAAGGCAATTGGCCAACCAACTTTTCTGGTGGAGATCTGTAGTTTCTTCAGTGTAGAATAGTTAAGTTCAGACTGAAGAATGGCTTTTGTAGATAAAATGCTGACGAATTGTTCTATAAACTAGTAGGAAGTTTAGCCCACTTTTGTGCAGGTATAAGACCCTTTTGTATGGAAGTACTACTGTTGTAAGCAAATACTATCAAGTATCTATTTCCTTCAATTACTAGTCGTGGTTTAATCCAGTTAACTGGCATCTTTTTATCCCAGACTACAGATTTTGCGTCTGTTGTCTGTGTTGTAAACCATTTTTCCTTTGTCTTGTGTTGCCTGCAAAATGGTCCTGCAGTTCATCGTGTTACAAATGTAGCTACCTTGTACTTGAAGAGGAGATGGACTACATTTTCCTGTCATCCACAGAATTGACATTGCTCATTGCCAGACCACCCTCTTTTCATGAGGTTGTCCTTGGTTATTCACATAAAGCACGATGTTCAACTACATCGATTCAAACTATTACACACACACTACATCAAATTCATTACCCACACATACTACATCGATTCAAACTATTACACACACACATACTAATCCAAACTATTACACACCTATTACACATTTTTACTCGATGCTAACTTCCTGCTACGCTCTCCATACTACAAATTCATTAGCCACACATACCACGGCAATTCACTAGAGCTCTATCTTCACTCGAGGGAAATTAGAACCACCAGCTCGTCCAAGCCCGGTCCCCCCACCAAAACTGTGTGCACCGTCGTGAAACGGTGGTGATCATGTGCCATCGATCCTTCCAGGCCAACACTGCAGGCGACGAGGACGCTTTCTGGCAGCCTCTTCCGGGCCCTGAATGCCATGTACCGATTCCAGAACCTTCTCCAGATGGATGATGGCCGGGTGCTTCCAGCAAAGCTGCCGCCCTGCCCTACTTGGAATCTGCACCTCGTACATCTTAGGAATGGTGTCAGGATCTTTCAGCCATGCCTTTACCTCGATGACCCATATGTCGCTCGGTGGCACGATTTCCACCAGCTCTCCGCCAAGGCTACTAACGACCTGCTTGAGGGCCTCCGGCTCCCAAGCATCCAATGGGAGGCCGTCAAAGCCAAGTTTGGAGAAGAAACGAAGCTGCCCCAAGCGATCGTCCCACCCACAGGCGTGATGCCAACGCATGAAGCTCATTTTCTCCCTGTAGCACTCGAAAGAACGGGAAGAATGAAGAACGCGCTCGGTGTCTGAGCTGTGCTCGAACCGAACGAAAAAATGAATGGCGGCGCGCATACCTCAATGTTGACCTCATTTCGTCTAATCCCAAAACGAGACCTGAAAGCCGACAGCAACTCTCCCGGTGACACGGCAGGACAGACGCCCAGCACGGTGGCCATGAGAGCCTGGTCATCAAACTGCTGTGCCAGGGCTACCATGCCTGGGGTGTGCGGCAGCACGCAACTTCCCGAGGCCGGTCGTCGGCCTGGATCGCCCGACGGGACGCGCTCTGCCGTGCGAGAAGGACTAGCGAGAGGCGAGATATTAGTCCGAGGACGCGAAGCTCCGATACGCCGGACGATGCAACGGCAACGGCTGCGAGCTTCGATTAGAGGCGTGGGAGGTTGACCGCACATGGCGGGGATGCAAATTAGAGCAAGTGCGAGCTCCGATCTGAGACGAGCAGCCAGAGCTGAGCAAATGTTATGGGGAGGGGAGCAGGGGAGAAGACCAGAGCAGAGCAAAGAAATAGATCTGGTCCACGCAGGGGTATGCTAGTCCATGACCGCAAAAGATAACGGGGAATACTGACATGGCGGGCCAAGAAGAGTTGACCTAACGGCGGTATTTGAGTTCAACCGTTTTTCGTCTGGTTCAAACGAACATTTGACCGTTAGATTTGTATTCACCCCCATTTGGCCCTTCTGGACAATTGGTGATTCTACTATGGCCCCTCCGCGCGATTGATGACAACTCGGGTACCGCGGTGCGCTCACCCACCAAGTTTGGTACCGCAAACGAACATTCCCCGCGGCCAGGGGTCGCGGATGTTGTGCCTGTTCCTTCCTCGGTCTTCTTTTCTCGCAGATCTTTGGCCCATTGTTCTTCATTCTGATAAATGCTGGGTCCCGTGAAGTTTCAGATCAATTGGACATCGTCTGGGTACCTGAAAGTCAAAAACATTGAAATAGGGGTTTTCTGCCTCGGTAGGGTTAATTCCAAAGCAATATGGGAAGTGTGAATTATTCCCAATAATCATTATAAAACATGAATATAACCCATATATGATACAAATATGTTGGAATATCAAGTAATAAAGTGCAAAGTTCATGTATGCATTTTACATGCATCGCTCGCCAATGATTTGTGGAGATATTGTTCAGCCCCATGTGTTCGATTTCATCCTACTTCGAGAGGTATCCTGTAGGGACAATCTTTGACATTTGGCACACCAGGTAGGGGGTTGAGGTGCATCTCCCACCTTCCCATCTACATGGCCAATGAAACCCATAGTGAGCGCGCCCATCGCCGAGCTTCTGCCTATGCGAAACCCGTCGTCAATGACAACCCACACTGTGCCAACTGCGATCCTCCTCACCGGGAGCGCAGGGCGAGCAATGATGAGGCACACTCCTTTGTACCCGCTGACAAGTAAGCAACAATGCACCCTCACACTTTTTAAAGCACATCTAGGTTGCCTCCAAGTAGAATAGTGCATTCATGATTATTTATACTCCGAGGTGAGAGAAAGGGCACCGACAAATTCCAGAGAAGAATACAACATATAGAGAATATGACAAATAAAAGGTGTTAATTATGGAAGACTAATGTTCAGGAGGGACATCTCAAGTAAGTGACTAACAATACTTCACCAGCCTTATACTAGAAATCAATACCGATATCTGAGAACTGGATGATGATCTTCAGATCAAGACAAGTGCATGTGATGCACTAGAAATGATATGTGAATGGGAATAGGAAAGATAAAGGAAACTTGTGGTCTAGGAGACATTGATAGAGGGAAGCGCTTCTCATGTTGATTTGGATCCAGATAAGTCTTCATAACATTATATTATCTACTACACTACTACACTTGCTAGGTTATCTAATATATCTTTATTCTTTTGAAAACCAATCAACTTATCCACCGCCTCTTCAAGATTGGCAAACTATTCTCTCAAACTCCGTTGATACCAAATCTTCAAACAATCTAGGCAACAAAACTTTAATCTTCCATGCTAACATTATATTAAACTCAAACTTTAATGCCAAAAAGAAACTCTTCAACTATCACCTCATTTGTCCAATGACGTAACGTAAATATCTAAATCTATCAATCTGACACCTTTATCATTCACGTGTTTAATGAACTAGCATGGAATATAAAATATCAAATATTTCACTTCCAGTGATGAATTAATCAACCATGAAGATTCTCTCTCTCTCAATAGTCAACTACCAACAATAATGGGACAGAATAAAAGTTTGCAAGCCTCTCACGACAACGGCCTACCAACACAAGAGATCAAGAATAAAATATAGCGAAAGCGTAAATGCGGTGTATGACCCAAACCCATCCTACTGTGCACTAGTGTGTCAAGTTTTAAGTTGTTAAAATTTGAAATCAAGTTTTGTTTTGTTTAGTATAATAAACACAAGTTTAAGTTGTTCACGATGTTAGCAAAATATCCTATTTACTATTATTCTACTCCAAAGACCTAAAGCCTAGGCTCTGACACCAACTGTAACACCCCAAAGCCAACTAGCTCTTGGAGTGTTACCATTTTAACTACAAATATACAAGAACCAAGACTCTTACGAAAAAAAACATGGTCTCCTCTGATTATAAGGACATCCACAACATGCAGACTATAAGAAATACCAAAGCATAAGAATTTATCACTAGAAACAACAGGTGCATTGCCTAATAATATACTAATACTCTAATACCACAAGGATATAATGAAACTATCATCTACTCGCAATAAGGATAACCAATACTATCTTAGGTAATGCTTCCACAAGCTCCATAATCGAGAAAGACAAAGTAGCGATCTACTAATTTAGAAATGCAAGGTTCCAAGAAAATGTGAGGTCGTTTTGTGTTGTAGGTGATGGTACTATACTACACCCATATTCCCCATGCACGTCGTCCGCAAAGTTTACCTAAAAACATTTAAGCAACAAGGATGAGTATAAAATACTCAGCAAGTACATAAAGAAATAATAAGCATTGCATAAAAACACGACACCAACGATTATCCTGTAACACATGTCATAGTGCACTGATTGTCATGTATGCCTATATACTCTTTGTTTTTACTTTTCTTTTACGTATACCGGTATCGCTTGAGTGGACGCCCGTCGGTATCCACCCACTCCAACTTGTGGAGGTTGCCGACAATGTGGGACTCGTCCCAACATCGACGGTCTCAAAGTGTCTACCTCAGTAGAACACAATTGTGCTTTATCTTTAAAATGCTATGCAAGAATGGAAGTGCAACTGTATCATTCGCCAAACTGTACCTTTTGTTGTATCTTTTCATCCCCAAACATATAACCAATTTATAATAGCTGGAAATAAAAACGAGTGCTAGAAAATAAAAGTCGAGTGAAGAGAATCATGCAAAGTATTATACCGTCATGCACTTGCCTCAACCGTGCGGCATAAGTTGTGAATTGTAGAATTCCGAACCAGAAGTACAATCACCTGTTATTGAAATATATATCACACTCAATACACAATATCATTACCTAAGCATACAAGCATTTACAAACCACTCATGCGATCTAAGAATTTGTCCCTACCCTTCATACGTATATCCACACAACACTCTAAAGAATTATAATACCACCAATGGTTAATCTGAAATTTAAATATAAATCTATATGTAAGAGTTAGCTGCTGATTATGACCAAGCTAGTACAATCTCAATTTCTGTAAACTGAAATTTAATCAGCACCAGCTCCTTGTAAAGCTTGGCTTGTCCTCGTAAGCAGCTAAACTACAACATAAAATCAGCCGGTACTACACGGTTATGACCCAGATCGTAACATGGGGTCCAAAGTATCTTCATATACCAGCTAGCACATCCATTATTCATTTCTATTTGCTACCACAACACTATTAGCCGGGACAATTAATTACTTACCAACATCGAGGTCACTAAAAATATTGCCGATTTACTCCTGCATAGGAACTTAAAAACCAGGCTTGATCTAAAATAGCAGAACTACTCAGCTGCTACTACTACCGGTGCTACGGTCTAGGCTTCTAGAAATACATCTGAACCAAAATTGACCAAAACACACAGTTTAGGCTTCTAGAAATACATCTGAACCAAAATTGACCAAAACGCATTAAACGAATGTAGTTATTAGATGGCTTCGGGTACCTCTTCAGGTAAAAGGAGGATGGTGGTGTTGAGCCCGATCAGACACGGCAACTGCAGGTAGAGAACTCCAGAGTCGACCAGCCTAGGTGTTCGCTGTGGCGGCAGAGCGGCTCCAGACTACGGCTTGACGGAGATGGACCGTCCAGGAATACAGCAGCAACGCCACGGGTGACGAATCGGCTGTGGCGGCCGAACAGGGATACTCACTAGAATATCTTTTTTTTAGATGAACGCACTAGAATATCTAGGGTAGACAGGAGGCGGCGGCGTCCTCGGTCCTCCCATGACTATACTGAACGGCCGGCAGCTGGGTAATATGTGTCTAGCTCGGGTCAAAAAGCCCATCTCAGCCTGCATGCTTCTCCTGTTTACAAAAGGTTCTAGTCTTGATTTATTCTAACAACACTAGCAAGACTAACTGTAGGTGCTATTTGTCTCAAAAATTACGTGTACGAGCACTAGCACTTCCATTTTTATTTTCTCTCTCCTTTATTTTCTACTCACAGATTGGATCAACTCTAGTTTCTATTTTCTTTAATAGAAATAACAAAAGAGTTAGCATTAAAATTCGGGGTATTACATGCGCCAGTTCAAGCACGGCGACCCTAGCGCGGCTGCCACTCCCGTGCCCGCCAAGAAGAAGAAGGAAAACAAGGAGCCCAAGTGCAAGACAATGGACGTGCTCGCGGCTGAACATGAGCACAAGCACCGGTGTAGGGGTGACGACGAGGAGAGGGACGACCGTCCCTATTGCATCGTCCACAAGATGCACTCTCACAACACGAAGGATTGCTTCAAGCTCGAGAAGCATCACGGCCGGTGACCGCCAAATCTAGAGGAATAATCGCAGCAACGGCCGTGGCTACGGCTGAGGAGGTGGCCGCTAGAATAATCGTGGCTATGGAAACAACAACGCCGAAAACAACGGCTACCAGCCAAATCACCAGGCCAACGCAGCCCGACCTCTCCTCGGCGAGGGAAACAACAATCTCCGAGGAAGAGAGTGGGGGCTACCAGGAGCCAAAAAAGATGGTGTGCATCCTCAAAGGGCTTAAGCTCCACTCTCCAATCACCAACTCAAACATATCCCTCGGGACGTTGCCCCCGGTCCTCTTCGCGGCCGGTGACCAGAAGCTCAAGTTGTCACAGTTCCCCATCACGTTTGATGCGGGCGACCACCCCAAGTCGACAAGGACCGTGGGCACCATTCCTGTTTTGTGCACGCCCACCATCTATAATGTTGCGGTCACCAACACACTAATTGACGGAGGAGCGGGCCTTAACATCATCTCCGTGGAGACATTTGAAAATCTTCAAGTGCCCTACAAGGGCCTGATGCCTACCCGGCCCTTCTCGGGAGTGAATGACGGAACAACCAATCCCCTAGGTAAGGTGAGACTCCAAGTCACATTCGGGACCCGCAAGAACTACCACACCAAGCATATTGACTTCCATGTGGCGCATGTAGGCCTACCCTACAACGCCATACTCGGCTACCCTACGTTGGCAAAGTTCATGGAGGTGAATCACCATGCCTACAACCTTGTCAAGCTTCCGGGAAGCAGCGGCACCATCACTATCCACGATGATGAGAAGGATGCAGTTGCTCCATCCAGCACGTCTACAAGGCTATGGCTACCACCCACCCCGCTGATGAGGATGCCATCAAGCTACCCGCCAAGAAGAAGTAGTTGTTCTCCCAAGAGTGGGCCGCGAACAAGAAGGTGCCACTGGAAGCTAGTGGCTTGGGGGCTACCGTCACCATCGGTGCCCACCTGCCTAACAAATAGGAAAACACGCTCATTGTCTTCCTACAGGAAAATCTTGACATGTTCGCATGGAAACCGTCAAACATGCCCGATGTACCCAGGGAGGTGACCGAGCACCACTTGGTAGTGTGCCCCACTGCGCATCCTTTGAAGCACAAGGTGCATCATATGGCACCGGAGAAATAAGAATTCATCGTCAAGGAAGTGGAAAAACTCGTGAAGGCCGACATCATCCAAACATTAACTATGTGGACTAGCTAGCCAATATAGTGGTGGTTCCCAAGGTCACCGGCGGAGGGCGCTGATGTCTACGCACTTCTATTCTTGTAGATAGTTGTTGGGCCTCCAAGTGCAGAGGTTTGTAGAACAACAGCAAGTTTTCCCTTAAGTGGATCACCCAAGGTTTATTGAACTCAGGGAGGAAGTGGTCAAAGGTATTACCTCTCAAGCAATCCTGCAATCAAGATACAAGAAGTCCCTTGTGTCCCCAACACACCCCATACACTTGTCAGGTGTATAGGTGCACTAGTTCGGCGAAGAGATAGTGAAATACAAGTGGTATGGATAATTATAAGTGGCAACGGTGGTGGAAAATAGCTTGATGGCGTGGAAAAGACTAAAGGCAAACTGAAATAAAGATGGAAGCAAGCAAACATGTAACAGATCTAATTCCAAACGGTGTTTCGATGCTAAGAAACAAGGCTATGGTGACTTTGGATAGTCATAACATGGTGTGAGCATGTGCCAAGTCAACCCAAATAAAGCATCAAAGGAGAATACCACTATACTATACTTTAATATGCTAAATCAACGCATGATTCATCCAAAGCACATTAAGAAATCTCAATTGTTTATAACAAGTCATGCTACAACAAAGAATACTAAGCATAAAACCAAAACAATATCAAGCATGGCATGACAAAGCATAGGCCACAGTCAAAAACAAGCTCTCTTTACCACATAAGCATGAACTTTCCTACTCTTTTCCAAACCAAACCAAACTATTTGAAAGCCAATGTATGAAAGAGGGGGTCCAACCAATTTATTCAGAAAACTAAGCAAACTAAACAAACTAAAAAGCAAAAAAAAAACGAAAAAGAAGACGCTCCAAGAAAAACACAACGGTGCATGAAACAATAAAAATGAAGCGTTTGGAAGAAACCTGGGATTTTTATTGATGAAGAAGGGGATGTCTTGGGCATCCCCAAGCTTTTACGCTTGTACTTCTTGGATATTTCTTGGGGTGACACGCGTGGCATCCCCAAGCTTGAGCTTTAGTCCACCCTTCATCTCATTACTCATTCCGTCCATACACCTGAAATTTTTCCTTCATACAAAACTTCACACATCTTTATTAGCAACATTAGTGCACTCAAGATAAATAAGTCTTAAGGTTCAGTTCTAACACAAAATAAACTTCCATTATAACACTAGGTACTGTAGCACTTCCCTCAAAAATCTCAATTCCCCAAAAGAACTCAAAAAGGAACCAACAAGAAGCAAATGCAGAAAATGGCAGAAATCTGTCAAAACAGACCAGCAGGTAAAGACGGATTTTTTCGAAGACCTTCTGTTGCTCAAATCAAAGAGTGTTGAACTAACTAAAGTTAGATAACAACCTGGGGCAGAAGCACAAAACATTACAGCTCAATCAGAGATACATAGCTCTCTCACGAATTTTTACGGTGAAGCACAAAAATCTGTTTCGGGACAGCAACTTTCCCAATCATTACTTCACTCTCATTAGAGGTTACTCTTGGCACAAAAAGCAAATAAAAAGGATAAGGAGCGGTTATTACTGAAGTAATAACTTTCAAGACTCATCTAAAACTTTTGGGTTATCTCTCAATAAGTACTTTTCTTTAATGCCTTTAAGTTAGGCTTGATAGTTTGAGAAGATGCTCACATAGGAAATATGAATTGAAGTAAAAGAGAGCATCAAGAAGCAAATTCAAAACACATTTAAGTCTAACCCACTTCCTATGCATAGGAATATTGTAAAGAAACAAGTCATGAAAGCACAAAGCAACAAGCATAGGAAGGAAAAACAAGTGCAACTTCAAAATTTTCAACATAAAGAGGGGAAACTTAATATTATTGAGATGCATAGAACCATGTTTCGCTCTCTCATAATAACTTTCAGTAGCATCATGAATAAAAGTAACAATATAAATATCACAAGAAACATTCTTATCATGAGCCACATGCATAAAATAATTAATACTCCCCACATAAACATAGTCATTCTTATTGATTGTAGTGGGAGCAAATTCAACAAAATAGCTATCATTACTATTTTCATCCTCATAATCATCAAATATAGGAGGCATATTGTAATCATTAATTTTCTCCTCAATAGTAGGTGGACTGAAAATATCATATTCATCATTGTAATCATCATATATTGGAGGTTTGGTATCATCATAAGCAATAGAATAGCTATCTTCCAAAGCTGGGGAACTAAACAGATCATTTTCATAAAGACTAGCTTCCCCAAGCTTAGACTTTTCCATAGCATTAGCAATAATGGTGTCCAAATAATTCATACTAACAACATTGCTATTAGCATGCAAATAAATTTCCATAGGTTTTTTAATTTTCTCTTCAAACACTCCATGTCCTAACTCAAGATAAATACTATAAAGCTCTCTAATTTTTTTTGTTTTCCATTAAGCCTAACTAGTGAAAACAAGAAACAAAAAGACAAAATTGCAGAACCTAAAGGAAAAAACTTCGAGCACTCACACCGGAGGATGTGAGTACCTTTTACCTTACCTCCACGGCAATGGCGCCAGAAAATAGGCGTTTACCGTGGGAGGTTCTTCTTCTTTAATCCTCCGGTGTGAATACCTTTTACCTTACCTCCCCGGCAACGGCGCCAGAAAATAGCTTGATGTCTACGCACTTCTATTCTTGTAGACAGTTGTTGGGCCTCCAAGTGTAGAGGTTTGTAGAACAACAGCAAGTTTTCCCTTAAGTGGATCACCCAAGGTTTATCGAACTCAGGGAAGAAGTGGTCAAAGGTATTCCCTCTCAAGCAATCATACAATTAAGATACAAGAAGTCTCTTGTGTCCCCAACACACCCAATACACTTGTCAGGTGTATAGGTGCACTAGTTCGGCGAAGAGATAGTGAAATACAAGTGGTATGGATAATTATAAGTGACAACGGTGGTGGAATATAGCTTGATGGCGTGGAAAAGACTAAAGGCAACCTGAAATAAAGATGGAAGCAAGCAAACATGTAACAGATCTAGTTGCAAATGGTGTTTCGATGCTAAGAAACAAGGCCTAG
Source organism: Avena eriantha (assembly GCA_910589775.1). Taxonomy (NCBI): domain Eukaryota; kingdom Viridiplantae; phylum Streptophyta; class Magnoliopsida; order Poales; family Poaceae; genus Avena; species Avena eriantha. The sequence goes on from OU342745.1 coordinate 128,067,220, forward strand.
GGGTCATACTTTCACTAGTGAACACTCTCATATAAATATCTTCTCTTTATGATACTACTCTTAACTACTCTCCGGTTGGACACTCTAATCGATGGTAGGGCTATAACAGCACACCTCAAAGTAAGCCTTTCCCATCTAGAAAACCCCACATTGTCACCTTGAGTACTAGATGAGTCCAAAAAACACCACAATTTCATAAAGACATCCAACTCCAAATATAACTCATAACAAGTATTTGTAATCTCTAGCCTAAGTGCCACCATGGTGAGCACGCTGTCACTTTCACACACATGGGGAGAGCAGAGATTCATTAAAGCACTTGAGTAGCAGAATAGATCTATAGATTACAAGCTCATGATCACAATATGATCATGGATAGAGAGAGAGATGAACACATAGCTACCGGTAGAACCCTTAGCCTCGAGAGAGAACTACTCCCTCCTCATCATGGGAATCAGCAATGGTGATGGAGATGGTGGTGGAGATCGATGGAGATGGCTCCGGGGGCACTTCCCCGTCCCGGCAGGGTGCCGGAATAGAGACTTTCTGTCCCCTGAATCTCCCCTTCGGTGGCGGCAGCGCTGCGAACTTTTTGTGGATTTCTGATTGATGATCTAGGGTTTATGCCTCAGGAGGCTTCTTATAGGCCAGAGGGCAAGGTCGGTGGGCGGCCAAGGGGGCCCACACCATGCCCTGGCGCGGCCTAGGTGGACCCGCGCCTAGGGGTGGTGTGGCCACCCTATGGCCCCTCTCCGACTCTCCTTCTGGCTCCGTGAGTCTTCCGGGAAAATAGTAACTTTGACTTTTGTCCCGTCCAATTCTGAGAATATTCATTTTCTGAGTTCCTGGAACCAAAAACAACAAAAAACAGGCAACTGGCACTATGGCTCTTGTTAATAGGTTAGTCCAAGAAATCACAAGAAAAGTACTCCAAAGTTGGAAGAAAACACAAGAAAGTGGATAAAACCAAGCATGGAACATCAAAAATTATAGATACATTTGCAATGTATCAGGCGCTTATGAATCGACTTCACGGACCTAAACAAGGCATGCCCCAAGGACCCGTAGCCACTTTCGCAGATCGATCAGATCATTGACTCCACGGCAGGTTGCAACCTCCTTTGCTTCTTGGATGCTTTCTCAGGCTATCACCAAATCAAGATGGCAAAGGAGGATGATGATAAGACATTGTTCATCACCCCTTGTGGTGTGTTCTACTACAAGTGCATGCCCTTCGGCCTCAAAAATGCCAGAGCAACCTTCCATAGGCTTATGCGCATTTCCCTCAGTGAGCAATTGGGAAGAAATGCTGAAGCATGTGTCGAGGAGACCTTCGCCAACCTCGAGGAGACCTTCGCCAACCTGCGCAAGGTAAACATCAAGTTCAACCCCACCAAGTGCATCTTCAGGGTACCATCAGGAAGGCTCCTCGGTTTCCTTGTCTCGCACCACGACATTGAAGCAAACCCCGACAAGATCCGCGGCATTGAAGAAATGGAGCCTCCAAGGCAGATGAAGGAATGCAACGCCTAGCGGGATGCATGGCTGCTCTCTGCCATTTCATCTCAAGGCTCAATGAGAAGGCCTTGCCCTTCTTCAAGCTCATGAAGCGCTCAGGAACATTCAAGTGGACTCTAGAAGCTGATGTCGTAGTTGAGCAGCTCAAGTGGTATATCACCAGCCCGCTAATCATGGTCGCCCCACGGACTCGCGAGCCTCTACTACTGTACATGGCAGCCACACCACAAATGGCAAGCACGGTCCTAGTTGCAGAAAGGCAGCCGCCACCCAACTCCAAGAAAGGTACTATCCTGGCAAGCCCTGGCCCTTCTAATGCTTGAGCCATGCAGGCGATACTATCTAAGATCACCAACCTCGCTGAGGGTGAAAGTATCGCTGAGCTAACTAAGAAAGAAACCTCAGCAACCAAAGAGCCAAGCCTCATGTAGCACGCAGTCTACTACGTCAGTACGGTGTTGCGCAACACGCATGAACGATACACAAGGTAGCAAAAGCTACTCTACACGCTCCTCATAACCTCTAGGAAGTTGTGACACCACTTCCAAGGGCTTCCCATCAAGGTTGTAACCAAGTACCCTTTGGAGACGGTGCTACGCAACCCCAACGCTACCGGTCGCTTGACAGAGTGGGACATTGAGTTGTAGGCCTTTGAGCTAACATTCCACACTACAACAACTATAAAGAGCATGACCCTGGCAGACTTCACCGTGGAATGGACATAACCTTTCGCTGACACGAGGAGGAAACGCATCTGCTAGGGAAGCTAGCTCCAGGAGGCTGGTCCATGAACTTCAATGGTGCGTTCGCACATGCAGGCACGGGGGATAGTGCAGTACTCACCTCACCAACTGGAGACAAGCTCTACTATGCGGTATAGCTCTTCTTCAAGGAAGGAGACATGCTCTCCAACAACATCGCCGAGTATGAGGGCTCCTCGCAGGGCTCAGAGCCACAATCACGCTCATCATTAAATGCATCACCATACAAGGTGACTCCTAGCTCCTTGTCAATTTCTCTAACAAGAGCTACAAGCCCAAGGACAACCACATGGCAGCATACCTCGAGGAGGTGCGCAAACTAGAGAAGCATTTCCTCGGCATGGATATCAAGCACATACCCCGTGGATAAAATGTGGAGGTCGACAAGATTGTGAAGCGAGCATCGTGTCACGAGCCCTAGAGACTAGGAGTCTTCGAGGAGAGGCTACTAATGCCATCCTCAAGACCACCAACAACCAGCGACACTAGCCTCATTGAGGAACTCCCCTATCACTGCTAACATGAGCCCCAAATTGTGGCCCACACATGATGGAAATCACTCGTTAAGCTGCAACCTGGATCGATGAGATCAAGGATTACCTGAAGGTAGGAATCCTCCCTGAGGATGAGGCCACATCTAAGCGCATCGATCCAATCAAAAATCTACTACATGGTGGACGAAGACCTCTACCGTAGGCACCCCAATGGGGTAGCTCAATGTTGTGTCTCAACGGAATAAGGCCATGTCCTAATCATGGACATACACGCTAGTGAATGTGGCCACCACTCCTCATCGTGGAGCCTCGTCGGTAAGGCTTTCCGTAGTGGTTTCTACTAGCCAACAACGCTCCATGACGCAACCAAGCTCATGAAGACATGTGAGGCCTGTCAGTTCCATGCCAAGCAAGTCCTCTGATGAGTGCAAATATGATGCATATTTAAGCATACAAATTGTTCTAGCTATCACTGATTATATGCTATATCTAGCTACAACTATGCCCATTATGCATGATTACTAGTTCTCATTCATTTTCATAAGGACTTTGCACAACTAGTAGTTTTATTCATATTTTATTACTTTTTCCTTGTCTTTGACTTCTGTGTAGGTGCTATTGACAATCATGGATAAAAGAAGCCAAGAAGATTTAATATGGAGAAGTTACAGGCACCAGACTTAGCCATATGCGATTTGGAAAATTAATATTTTCCCATTATCTCATATTGCTGATACAATACCATGGTGTTGTATCCCTCGTCCATAAGAATCTAGTGATCCAAATAACACCTCAGTCGGTGTTCGTATGAATAAATGGCGGCCAAAACACTACGGAGCAGAGGGTTTATCAATGACTAGTATGAGAAGAGATTGCCCATACCATACGGTCGTACCACCCTGTGTCAGCTTCGTTTCATCAAACATAACAACATTTGTGAAGGCCCAATTGGCATATTCGGCCCCGAGCTCTGTCACCGCGAAACCGACCTTGGAATGCCTATTTAAGGAGGGGAACCCTAGCCGCCTCCATCATCATACATCCACGCCTCAGGGGCGGATCCCAGGCGCTCCATTGCCTCCATAGCCGCTGCACACAAGATCTCCACCACCATACTACACAAGAGGAAGAGGACTCTTGCATCTTGAAGGGGTACACATCAATCTTCATCAACAACGTCTCCAACTTCGATCCCTTTTGTTTACTTTGTTGTGATCCAATTTCTTTTGAGGATTTGCACTTGTATTCAATTGTACCTTCATATATCATCCATATTATTGTCATGATGTTGATCCCCTTCATGTATGAGTAGTTTCCTTTTTCTCAGGGATAGATGGTGAAACCCTAGTATTATTATGCATTGAAATAAAGATGATCTATAAATTTGGTCTTTGATCTATTGATTTATGATGTTGTGTTAGATCTCTCTCTTTAGATGGTATGTGAAGTTGGCCACATATCATTTTCCTTCGAGACTAAAGAGAGGGATATACTCTTTGGACATGTATGGGAGTGTGTCATGTGTTACTTTTGTGACTACAAGTATTGGCTTATAACCTGCACGGTCCAAGAGGAATTAAGAGAGACTCACTAAGCTTATTATGATATCCATGGCGAAACCCTTAATTGTGAGTCTATAAGAGTGATTGCTCGCAGGCATCACAGTGGTTATTTATAGATGACCTCGTTACTTGACTCAAGAAAGTGACTGCCCACGAGTCTTGTAGTGAACATCTTATTATTGAGCTCTCTCTACACATATCATGACAAAAAACATAGATTATCCTAATCGTACATAATTCTCCCATGCTAATGGTGAATCCTACACTCCTTGAGAACCCCTCAATCACATCACACCACACTACATAAACACTCTCTACCTTTAGTTTGCTTTTCTTATTTACTTTGTCACTAGTTACTTTAAGTCTCACTTGTTCATTACCATTCTAGTAACATATATAGTAGACTATTTTCAAATATTGTTTTGGGTGCGAACATGGCCGCATTGACAACGTGGTTGTGGGGTTGTGTTGTTGCCATTACAAAGCTTCCATGGGATGGACTTTCTAATAATTAGTTGCTACTACAAGTACTATAATAACCCTGTTGTTGATCGCAGGAGCCTAGACATCAACTTGGCGCTACTGTCAGGGAGCATAGCGTATGGTTATTACCTACCCATTCGCACATAGTTTATTTCCGTTTGTTGCTATTTTACTGCTTTTGCTTATTTGAAAATAAGAAAAAAATATATAACCAAAAACCCATAAATTTTTTAAAACAATAACTATAAAAACATTTGTTGCTAATCTTGTCTTTCGGGTTGCTATTTTTGAACAGATGAAGCTCACAATAGAGGAGAAGAAAGTTGAAAATTTTGGATATTATATTACGAGGGAAAATGTATTAGAAGAATGGGTGAATTGGTTGAAAGGCTATTCATCCACACTATGTACCTCGTACAATTTCACTTATAAAGACTGTGGATCCAAAGACCATTTTAGTTATCAATGTAAGTATACCATTGATATCAGATTAGCACTTTACAATGGGAATTATGATTTCTCTACTAATATGGAGGTTTATGAGAGATTACTTTTTACCAGTTGTTGTGAGATGCTAGCTGACATGAGTGATATAAAAATAGAAGATGAAGTACTCGATAAGATCTATGGAATAGTATACCTTATATACTCTTATTGTATTGATAAATTTTGTGATAATTCATTAGTGATTGCTCACAAGTGGATAGCCATGGAAGAGACTAACCTTTTGCAGGACTGGTGCAACAAAGAAGAAGAGTATGTACACCATAGCGAAGATACTACTACCGCTGGTATGGATTTGTTTAACTTGTATGCCATGCTAGATGGTTGTGCAAAATCCTTTTGTTATTCATATCATGAGACTTGTGATAAATCTATGGCAGTTGGGCACTTTAGTTTTCAATGTTCCATTACTCTTGAAGAGTTCCTAGTGTCTCACACTAGAGATGAAGTCATAGAATATTTGGTTTATAAAGGTTTCCATAATCTACTCTCAAAAGATTCAATCGTGAGAAAGAGTAGTGATAGTATTCTTCATATGAAATTTACCAACTTGTTACCAATGTTACAATCTTATTGCCAAGAACGTCTTAGTGGTAATCCACTTGTGGTACAGAGTAAGGCGCGGTTAAAATCTATAGTGCTTAAAGATAACCATTTGCTGGAACCACAAGATAAAGAGGAGGAACAACAAAAATGTGAGGTTGACAAAGATTGGCACACTACAAACACTTTGTTTGATAATGATGCCTCTGTCTCTAGTAATGATTCTTCTAATGCTAAAAATGATTATGGTTTATCTATGGAGTCCTTGTGCCTAGACACTCATGAGGAGAGCATTACTAATGATGAACTAGAGATAGAACCTGCTATGAATCTTCTGATGCTAATATGTAGGGACCTGATTTACTCCCTGTTGCAAAGGAAGAATATTATGAAGTGTTCCCCTACAATGGTAACCAAGGTAAAAGTTTAATAATTATATTTCAACCTCTATTCCTCTCGTTACAGCTACATAAGGAGGCATGTTCACCACACTTGGTGCATCAACACTCGCTTGAAAGAGAGAACTTATGCATCTATATGATGTCGATGCATCGCAAGAGGGTACGACTTCGACCATACTCTACTATGAGATGCTCCAACCCTTTGCTGGAGGTAAGTACCATTACACACCAGGTGGATGATTTAATGGAGGATCTAAGCCTGACTTTATGGCTTTAAAGAAAGCGCTTCCCGCGAGGCAACCTGAAAGTTTTTAGGTGTCTTTCTTAATTTTATGTCTTGAGTTTAGTTGCATTCATGTTGCATTAGCACTTGTATATTTATATTTGCATGACTTACTATTAGAGTTAGCTTGGGACTATTTTTGAAAGGTAGAATTGTTTGTTGCTCTAATCTTGTGTTGCTATGCTTGGTTAAATCTTCTCAACAAAAATATATGTATGTTTTGTTTGGTTGTTGGACTAACGTTTCAGGTCTATAATAAAATTTTCGGAGAAAATAACTTTCTAGAGATTAAAGTGAGTTTAACAAGCAGCAGTACAGGCGGAACCGTCCGTACTACGCGGCCATACCACTCATTTGGCATATCGGAAGAAGCAGGAAATTTTCCAGAAAAGTTACTGCAAGCTTAACGACCATTGATATGGGCGTAGTTGGTCATATCGCCTGCCCATACCGATCTAGCTATGAGACGCAGAAATTATGAAACCTTTCTAGAGGGTTTAACGACCACCCGTACGGGCGCAATCCGCCAGTACCACCCGGCTGTACCGACTTCGACGGGAGCAAAAAGGGGGAATAAGGAGAATATGAGGTGCACTATGGGCACATGCCCATACCACACGCCCGTACCAAGGAGCAACACCGCGTAGAAAGGACAGAGATGGGTACAAGAAGGTTATAACCCCCAATCTTTTTTACTTTGACAACCTCAGGTTAGTGGGTTACCTTCTACATGTTTCAATGTACTTCATATTCTTTTACCTACCTTCGAAACTCCCTAGCCTATAATTGTCTATAGTGATTCATGTTTCTTTTATTATTCTTTTCACGGTTGGGTGAACAAACACCATTCATACACTAAATCATTTTATTTTACTTCATTTGTTATTTTCATAGGTACTTGAACCTTGTGTGATTACGTGCATGGTTTGTGCCCACCGTGCAAATACTTGCATAAGCCACTATGTTGTTTTAACTCAATGCTTCAACGAGGAAGTATTCTTTGAACCAAAGGTCCATGTCCATAAAAAGTGAGGTTATTTATACCTCAACAGTAAAGTGTGTCACTCTTGACTAATCAAGATGGGAGAGGTAACCACATCTCACACTCTCTTTTGATAACTGCATTTTCTATTTTTTTATAGTAATCTGATACTCAAGTTTGGTTCTTGCAGAAGTTCTATCTTGGGGAAGTTACTTCTGCATGTGTAGAGTCTTGTGCAATGTTTTTATTCGATGAAACCTTGTGTGCAATCATGTATCCCGCTATTTTTGAATGATTGCTTAGGTAAGTTATGTTTCATGTTTATATAATGGATGCACTTGCTTTTTTTAGGATTCATAAGAGTTGAGTTAGAGTTTTGATGCACTATGTTAAAATCTTTATCCAGCTTGAGAAGAATATTATGATCCTCTAGAATACATTGCCATGATTTCTACACTTGACATGAGTAAAAGTATATTTATGAAGCCTCTAAATAATTTTGCGAGTGATGTTTAATTGTCTTAAGAGTCTAGCCTTATAGATACTCAACCCCATAGATTTATTGATAGACTTGATGGTACTCTTGAAAGGAGTTGTTTGATTGAAACAAAGTCTAGTGGTGATTGGGATACATTCCAAATCTAAAACATTGTGGGTCCAAATGTGATACTATTTAAATATTATTTACATATTTTCGGTGCACACCTTTGGATGCCAACAACTCCGCTGGCCTACGAACGATCAATGGTGCAACCCCTAATTTCGGCTATGAGTTGAGAACATGGGTAACACTTGTTACCGTGATGGGTAAAAGTATTGGTACTCTTGAAGGATATGCAAATGTTTCTTAAAAGATCATCCAATGATCCTTGTTGGAAACTATCTTTGAAATGAAATAAAGATCCACACAAAATAGTCTTTAGCATCGTCTCGTTACTACTACATGAATTTTCTTGAAAAACAATGACTGGAAGAGTCGTGTTTGATAGTCTTGATCTATTGATGTGTGTGTTCTAATGAGACATTCTAATGCTATGCTTCTTATGGAATGATCTCTCACTTTTATTTTCTAAGCTTTCACTTTACAAAAGTGAGGATACAGAATATAAAAGGTACAATAAGAGGATCACAAGTTAGCTTCCAAGCTAGATTTACTTTTGACATGGAGCATTGAAGTTGTAATTTATCTTTTATGGATTGACATAACCAAGATTGTGTTGCCTTGTATGAATAGGCTCTATCTTACCTTGAGCTTGCAGGGAAAATAAGGATACAAGGCATCGATCTTATATGGTAAGCTAGATGATAACATGTGATTTATATAACCTCTATTGCTCGAGGACGAGCAAGATTTATCTTGGGGATGTTGATAGTGCAAATATGATACATATTTAAGCATACGAATTATTCATATTGTCACTGATTACATGCTATATCT
>OU342745.1:129876288-130406010 GCA_910589775.1 Avena eriantha
CTCTATTGTGTTTCCTTTACTTATTGCAAGTAAGTTATATAATAGTGAGTTGTCTTCTATTATGATCTATGTATTGATGAATGTGATGCTTCTTGTCCGTATTCTTTTATCGACTCTTCACTCCATAAACCTGAGGTCATGTTTATTGAGTTCAGTTTCGCTTGGGGACAAGCGAAGTCTAAGCTTGGGGGAAATTGATACGTCCATTTTGCATCACTATTCTATGTCATAATTCACTGTTATTCATTGATATATTTCATATTAAGAGATGATACTTATGTTATTTCATCTGTTTTTGCATGGTTGATGACTTTTGGAGCATGGACCGCTGCAGTCAGGATTCTGATGGAAAAGGTGTTGTTTGGAGGCAAAATTCGCGAAGATCAGAAAATCCGAGAAAATATACGGAAAATCCTATTTTTCTAGAAGACGAAGGCTGCTAGAAGAGGGAGTGGAGATGGGCCACAGGGGGCCCACACCACCCCCTAGCGCGGGCCACCCTAGGCCGCGCCACCAGGTGGTTTGGCCGCCCTAGCCCACCTCTGGATCTCCCCTCTGGCGTATATATTCGTCCTGAAACCCTAAGACTTGGAGAGCGACCACAGAAAGATTTCGCCACCTCTGCGGGGCGGAAAACACCGAGGGAGAAAGATCTCTCCGGCAGACAGATTTTTGCTAGGGGAATTCCTTCCCAAAGAGGGGAGATCGTCGCCATCAACACCATCATCAAGCTGGACTTCATCGGGATCATCATCACCACCACCACCATCATCACCATCAGCACCATCATCACCATCTCCATATTGCTGTAATAATTGAGTTGAATCTTGCATTAGTTCTTAGGGGAAACTTTCCCGGTGTTGCTTACTCTTTGTAGTTGATGCTATTAAGTGAACCATTGAATTATTGTTTATGTTCAGATTGTTATACATCATTATTCCATCTCTGATCATGATCCATATGATGTCTTGTGAGTAGTTCATTTTGTTCCTGAGGACATGGGAGAAGTCATGTTGTTAGTAGTGGAGTTGTGTTGAGAAAGATTCAATAGTTTGATATTTAAGTTATGGTGTACTTATTCTAGTGGTGTCATGTGAACGTCGACTACATGACACTTCACCTATATGGGCCTAGGGGAATGCATTGTGTATTTGGTTACTAATCGTAGGGGTTATCGGAGTGACAGAAACCTGAACCCCCGTTAGGAAACCATTGCACAAGGGACGTCAGGGTCTTAGAGTTTAAAGTTGTGGTTAGGTTTCTACCTTAATTACTTTCTTGTACTTACGGATGTTTGCAAGGGGTATAATCACAAGTATGTATTAGTCCTAGGAAGGTCGGTACATTAGCACAGGTTCACCCACACAACACTTAGCAAGCTAATGAAGATTAATCAACTATATGAAGCGAAAGCACTTGACAGTCTTCCATGTGTCCTCGAGAACGTTTGGTCATCTTAAGTAATACAACCGGCTTGTCCTTTGCTGCATAAAGGATTGGGCCACTTGTTGCATTTATTCCTACTGTCTTTTATTTACTCGTACTTTGTTTACTTGCATTATCAAAAAACCCTAAAAATCCGTTTCCTAAGTATTTGCAGAGAATTTCTGATCCATACCACTAGCCAGCACCTTCCGCTCCTCGTTGGGTTTGACACTCTTACATATCAAAAATCCTGCGATACACCCCCTATACTTGTGGGTCATCAATGCCATACACATATCATCAAAAACAAAGATCATGGGAGTATGCATATCGCAAGCGGAAGCAAAAACAACATGTTTTTCAACAAACCATATGAAAGAGCAAGTGGTCCTTATGTTTGTTGCAACAACAATACGAGAGACTTGGAAGCTCTCGTGACAATACATGCTCATCATGGCATTATGGTTGCACACAAAACATCGGAAAGAGAAATTGTTCAACATTTTTGTGGCAACACACAAAGCATCAATATCCAATAGCAACGAGACATTATTGTCACAAGGTGAAAGAATACCATCAACATGCTTGCAAGCAAACCATAGGAAAGAGCAATTTGTCAACATGAAATATGCAAAGCATGTAAAAGGTATCAGAGCTGGGTTCGATCTTGAACTCACTTGGGGGATGCTCTCTAGAGCTGTTTTGTCAACTCGTGCTCAACCGAGGTTGACATTCTTGTGCGGGTACCTACACACATCATAGATAAAAGTAAGAACTTGTGTGCATGGTAGAGAAATACATCATCCATCATGACATATCTCTTCTTGTGCACATCACCATTAGTGTCAATCAAGTATGAAAATGTGCATGGTGAGTATGCAAGTGGTGAACATGCTTATCATGGCATTTACCAAAATCTCCAAAATTTGAGAAAGCTATGGGGGCCATCTCAATATAAACCAAATTAGAATTATTGTTGCAAGAAAAACAAGTGAAAGAGCAATTTTTCAACTTATTGCAAGCAACAGGAGAGATTGTAAAACATTCATGACAAAGCATGGTTCAAGGGGTGCCATTGTCAACATCATTGCAAGCAAAACATTGGAAAGAGCAATTTTTCAACAAATTGCAAGCAATGATATCATCAATGTAACGTTAGAGCATGGCATGTCTATGGCAACATCATCACAATCAAATAATTTCACATCCTCAACATTATGCAAAGGCAAAGTATCACATGGAAATATCAATGAAGCATATGTGATATCACAAACATCATCCATAGCATTCCAATCATCACAAGTCATCATGTCCACTAGTGGGATCATGGCATCATCAACACCCGTATTCTTATCTTGTTCATACGTCTCATATGAAATGGGTGTTGTGGTAGTATTGACCTCCATGTGGGCGACTTCTTCATCATCCATGGGGATGGCATCATCTTCATCCACCATGTACATCTTCTCGATTGGAGGCATCATCATCTCCAAGCTTGGCGCTTCTTGATCCATGGAACCTAGCACATCATGAGAAAACACACTAGAGGTAGAGGGTAAGTCGTTAGAAATCAAAGTGGTCTCACATGACCTATCAACTACCACTCTCAACTCACTCGGTGTATCACTCATGCCCTACAAGTGGAAGCACTCAATCTCACATATGGTGGAGTCACTCATCTCACTCTTGTTGTCACTCAAGTGGGCTAAGTGGCTCTCATACTCACATGGGATTGGTACCACATCATCACTCAAGCATGTAGGGGTAGGCTCGGTTCTCTCAACTCCTTGCACTTCCTTTGGTGAAGGGAAAATCCATGCTCACCAATATTGACCTCGTCATCGCCATCTTGCACCTTGGCTTGTGTAGTCCTCTTGACGTACTCGTCCAACTTGGCGAAGTAGAGGTCTTCATCTTCCTCCTCCATGAAGTTGTATGCGTCATCTAGGACGTCAAGTTTGGGCGTTGAAGCTTGATGGCGTGGAGGAGAGCTTTCTCTTGGTTCCATTGTGGTGGTGGCACGAGTAGTTGAAGGTGCCTTATGATGGTGTTGACGGAGGTCATTGGCGTGCCTTGCCAAAGGTTGATGTAGATGGCGCACTTGATCATCCACATGACGCTCGTGACGATTCTTCTTGTCCTTGGCACTCTTCTTGGTGAGGCGTTGTAATGAGCACAAAGCATCATTAGTCTTGGCCATCATGCTCATGGTTTTGGCGAAGTCGTTGTCCATGTCGTGCTTGAAGTTGTCCATTGGATGGTGAACCTTGGTGCTCATGAGGTGGAGGCTCCGTCTTGGTCGACGCGACTTGAGGAGCTTGTCATTGTCGTTCGTGAAGTCGTCCATGCTTGGGGAGTTATTGTTGTTGTAGAACTCCATATCACCCAAGCATGTGGAGCCATTGTTGGTGTAGTGCTCCATCATGTCATCCATGCTTGTGGAGGCATATGCATGGTGGCTCATCGTGGATTCTTCATAGAAATCATCCTCGGATCCGGAGTTCCTAGACATGATTCACAAGACAAGTGGTGTATATGGAAGTGGAAGGGGTTAGAGATGCAACGTCAAACCTTACTTTACCTTGGAAGATAGTATCGTGCAAGTGGCAACAATTGAGAGCAATCAAAACCAAGCAAAGTGAAGTTCACGCGGAACACCAAAACCAACTAACCACTAAAAACACACACACAAAGCTTATGGTGGATAGGTATGAAAGGTGGCATGTCCAAGAACAATCCGAAATCAAGATGTTGTAATGGAAAGTAAAGAACCACGATGATCACAAAGCAAAACAAGTCAATCCACAAGATAGGAATATATATAAGAAAACCACACGGTGGGATAAATGGGACTTGTGCAACGGAGAAAGTGAGCTAAGAACCAAATGATTACCTAGTGAAGACTATAAGCTCGTGTCGCACAAGTGCAAGGAGAGACTCTAGTTTGATTGCAATACATTGGTGGGCTACAAGATATGCACAATAAGTACCACCTATTTGATGTTCATCGAGCTTGCACTTCCTATTCTACGAGGCACTTGTTTCTTTCTTTCTTTTTCTTCTTTTTCTTTTTCTTTTTTTCACTTTTCTTTTATTTTTCACTTGCCCCTTCCTTGTGCCAACAACTATACTAGATAACTATATGAGATAGCTCACTTGCAACTTTTGCTCGGAATTCTACAAGGTATCAAATGTGCATAGCCCAAGCAATCATAGGAGGAACTAGTCTCAATAGGTGTTTGTTGAACGCAAAGATAGTGTAGCTCACAAAGGAAAGCAAGTGAGGAGAAGTCATAGAATTTTTATACCTTTCGTCATCATTCTTCACCCTTTATTGGTGGATTCCGCCTTTCTCATGGAATTTGGATGGAGTATATATGATGAACCAAGGATGTGATGATGTAGAGCTCCTTCCCCTCTTCGAAACGAGCTAAATAACACCAAAATCCGAGTTCGTATGCAAAAGTTATGCTCGAAACCGTGAAGCAGATTTTTCTGTCTGAGGGGGGCGGAGACTTTGCCAGAAACTCCGGTGTGGACCGGAATCTCCGGTCCGGAGGTTCCAGGACGTGCATAACTCGTCCGAGGCGCGATTTTGGCGGAAAAACTCGAACCAAAACACCAAATTGGTGGGGGAAATCAAGGAATTAGGGCATGAAAACGCAGGGGGAGGTAGATCAACAAGTTTAACAAGTAATCCATAGATCAAAACCTACCAAAACGTACTCAAATCACAGATCGATCCAAAACACGAAATTTGGGGCTATTTTTTGGGGATTTTCGAATTTATGGGGGAAAAGACCAAATCGATGAGGAATCCGTGGCAACCAAAAGCTGCTGATACCAGATGTTATGGGGTAACCCCATGGGTGGCCTGATCTTCACGGATCTCGTGGTCAAATTAATAGGAAAGGGAGGGGAAAGGGAAACGGTAGCGGAAGCGGACACACACCTCATGAAGAACACGATGAACACACGCAAAACACACACGATACAAGGCCGATTGCTCTCACCGGTAGCCACCGGTCCGATAGAGTCCTCGCAAGGAGAGGGAAGAACACCTTGGAGAGGGTCTTGACGTCTTGGCAAAGGGACACCGATGCCAAGGCCTTGTACAACGAGGGAGGCGCGATGCAAACTCCAACGAGGTGGTGACGATAGTCGATCCCCTTTGGTAGAAGGGGATGAGGCAAAACTAGAGATTCCACAAAGGGGGTTTTCTTTAGTCTATCATCTATGCCTAGGGTTACATGAGGGGGTGGGGCACTATATATAGGCCAGCCACTAGTTCAAGGGTACTTTAGGAATAAAAGGGGAAAGTCTGGGCGGACTAAGGGGTACATGGGCCAAAGGCCCAGCTAGCGGCACGCAGGCCCGTACGCTCAGGTCGGAGACTCCGGTGTGGGCCGGAGACTCCGGTCTGTCTCCGGTATCGTCTCCGGAGGGTCCTTCTGGCTGTCCTCAAGCTTGATCTGAGCGTCGGTCCGGAGATGGGTCCGGAGACTCCGGGGTCTGCAGGCCGGAGACTCCGGTGTCTTCAGGCCGGAGACTCCGGTGTGCGCAGGCCGGAGACTCCGGTGCTCCAGCTGCTGCTTCTTTCGTCTTCTCTTCCAAGCCTCCGTCTTGTCGGGCTTGGTGCTTCAGGCTTCCTCCCATGCCTCCGTACTTGTCGATATGAACATATCATGAATACATGACAGAGTATGAAGTAGTATACCATTCAATAGGGTAGGAAGTGGGCTTGCATAGAGGAACGGATTCACCTTTGGAGTCCTTGACGACTTGGCATAAGTTGGAGACCATGATGTGGTAACGACCAAAGGTCGGGCTACATCACAAAAGCCAAAGTCAGTTTTTCACCGAGGGACACCAGGAGCAAGAATACGAGACGGAGAGGGGCTGGGGCCTGGCCACACCACCTGGCCGCGCGGGGTAGGCCTGGCCGCACCAGGGGGTGGTCTGGCCGCCCCAGGCACCCCCTCGGCCTCTCTCTTCGCCTATAAGTTGCCTCCTGACCTAAAAACCTAGGGGGTTCGACGTTTTTCCAGAAAGAGTTCCGCTGCGCCACCACCACCAGATTCCGTGATTCAGAACCGGAAACTCCGTTCTGGCACCCTGCCGAGATGGGGAATTGGAGGAGATCATCGCTATCATCATCACCATCGCTTCTCCATCGACCATCCATGTTTCCCCCATCTATGAGTGAGTAATTCCCCGTTGTAGGCTATGGGGATGGTAGGGATGAGATGAGATCGTTCATGTAATGGCATCAGATTCTTAGGGCATGATGCCTAGTATCTACTATTAGTGCTTTTTGACTTTGTTGCAACTTGTTATGCTTAATGCTTGTCACTAGGGCCCGAGTGCCATGATTTCAGATCTGAACATGTTATTGATTCATTATGATAGTATTGTTTATGGTTTTACCTTCAAGTTGTATACACACGTTGTTGTCCGGAACCGAAGGCCCCGAAGTGACAGAAATCGGGATAACCGGAGGGAATGGCTTTGATATGAGGATCACATGTGTTCACGGAGTGTTAATGCTTTACTTCGGTGCTCTATTAAAAGGAGCACCTTAATTGAAACAGTATTTCCCTTGAGGCCCCGCTACAAACGGGCAGGCATGACAAAAAATGTTTTACAAGTTCTCATTGCGAGCACGTATGACTATATATGAAACACATGCCTAGGATTATCTAGTACTTGGATGCTTTATCTTATTTATCTGCAAATGCCCTATGTTCTGATTGCTATATGAATTGTCTTGTCCATGCAACGCCCGTCCATCCATCCCTATGTCTACCGCGCTTTAATCCTACTGTTTACTGCAATTGTTAATATTGTCTTTACTTTTACTACTGCTATTACTTTACTATTGCTACTACAAAACTGTTGCTACTGATAAACTGCTGTGAGTAAGATTGTTTCTAGGTGCAGCTGAATTGACAACTTGGTTGTTAAGGCTTATAAATATTCTTTGGCTCCCCTTGTGTCGAATCAATAAATTGGGTTTCACTTCTCTCGAAAATACTGCGATACACCCCTATACTTGTGGTTCATTAGGCGCGTACTCGGGGATGTGCTTGGCGTAGACAGGCGCGGGATCGGTTGATCAGACCGACGATGCACCGTATGCGCCATGGCGTAGACGACGCGTATCGGATTTGATGGCGGTGTTGTCGGTGAAGTCCTGGACGATAACGACGAAGAGGATCTGAGGGGGGCGGCCGCGGTAGCCTTCCAAGGAAGGCGTAGCAGCCGTCTGTGGTACGCGGCAGCCTGCCGAGGCAGGCGCAGCAGCGGAGGGGGTAGGCGCACGGACGCGATGTAGATTCTCGATGCCGATGGTCGGACTAGAGGCGCGACGATGATGACGGCGGTGGGCGACTCAATCCGATCTAAGATCGGTAAACCAAAAAAGAAAACCGATCAAGAGATCGGAAAAATAGACTTACAGGGCATCCGATCACGGATCGGCGGACGAACCCTGCGCATGGATCGCGCAGCCCCCGGCGGAGATCATGGAGATCGATCCCCCGGGGGCGGCGCGGCGAAAGCGTGCGGCTAGAGTTTGGACCGATTAGACTGATACCATGAAAGAGTATGAGTTTGGCGGAATATGATGAATATATTATTGAGCATCATGGGTGAGTATATATAGGCGTACAGAGGATTATCTTGAAGTACGAGTCAAGTTAGGATAGAATTCTAACTATCCTAAACTAACATAATAACTGTGTACGTATCATACTCTAACAGATGTACAATAGTATGGCACATGGAGTCATGGAATATGAGCACCTTCTTTTTGGGGAGGAATAAGAGCACCTTGCTCCTTGAATTATTATTTTTCAATATTTGAATCGTGTGAGATATACTCCGTCCGTTAAAAAAATTATAGACATGTTTTACAGTTGTTCCTTATTTTTCATTGAGGGCAAAGCAGTCATTTTGGCCTCTTGAACACCAAGACAACTCTTCAGACTAATAACCAGTGGTATATGAAGAGTAGAATTTGTTTTTGTTTGATATATAAGCACCATAGCTTTGTTCAATGGTAAATAAGCTATTGTTGCGCTTGCCAATGGTACAGAAGCCATTTTCAAGTACAATACTCTCATGTTTAGAAAAGATGTCAGGGATTTATCTAGATTCACATATGTTTAGACATGTTAATCTCTGACATCTTTTTTTTAAGACGGGGAGTACTTAACTGGACGGTAACACCTTAATTTCCTTCAATGACAACCTACGCAATGTTTGTTGAGAAACCAATCACTACATGGGGCGCCGTCGATGTCGAGAACCAGATGCAGATTTAAGCTTAAAAAAGGACCAGGTTCAGTGCAAGAGATGTCCCGTACGATTCAAGAGATATACGGGACGACATCCTTTTCATAGACAGGCACGCAAAACATGGAAATTAATCAAGCCAAAGCTAGCCGTCAGAGATGCGGAGCAAATATCCGTCCTGAAGAAAGTGAGAACGTGAAGCAAACTTAGTTGGAAATCACATAACGACCGCCATACATTTCTTCAGAAAGTGTCAAGCAAACACCGCATCTCTAGATTAGATGATATGTCAGTCGACATTGCGAAGCAAAGATCGATCGTTGACTAACAATAATGATACTTTCCGCGCGTACATGAAATCGTCGGATTCGCCCGTAAGCCATGGTGCAGCTGCACATGTGCATGCTAGCTGCCCGCTTAATTCGTTCGATCGCGATGACCTTTGCTCTCCCCTACAATGGATCGATCACGAGCAGTATGCTATATATACAAATCATCGTAAGATAGCGCCATTACATGAAAGAAATGAGGTGCCGACGACCGGATGCCGTCGGCACAACGCTAAATTGTCGTCGGCACAGGCTGTGCCGACGGTGGCCGTCGGCTAGCCCCCTCGGCGTAGCTCGTTGATGGCACATCCCCTTGGCCGTCGGCACAGACACATCCCTCGACATAGCAATCGCAGCGGGCCCTATGATGTCAGGCGACCGTCGTTATGAAACGGCTCAGCCTGGAGCTACGCCGATGGCCTGGCCGTCGACACAGGAACGGGTGGCCGTCGGCACATCCTAAAATAATTTTTTTAAATTTTTCTTTAAATTTTTTCTCTCACATTGTTCTCCATCCCATGATACACATATATGCATAATATGTACATATTATTACAAACTATGCCTTCATTCTAGCCATAACATTGGTCATTTGACCCGAAAGCCAACCTCGAACGAGATAGGTCATTTTGTGAAAGATTTTTTGAGACATAATCAATATACCAAGTTTGATATTTTTCCTTCTAACTATATCACATAATATGACACCACACAAATGTTTCGCATTGTTTGGATCATTTTTGAATTTCTAATGCGTTTTAAACTACCGTTAAACTTTGTTGAAGGGCGGGAATGAAGATTCTTAGCTCGGACTGAGACTCGCTAAACTTGAAGTCGATCTCTGATGAAACAAAATATTGTGAACCTAAAAATGATTTTTGTAAAAAAACATGAGGATCCGATCATGTACCTGTAGTTCATATCTGACCCACTTCCTGCCGATTCGGTAGGAATTTGTCTTTTTCATCAGGGATAGACGGAAAGGTTTGAGATCCCCTGTTATAATATTATTCATGTAAGATGGTCTAGTATTTTTCAAAAATATGATGGTAGCATTTTGAATTAGCCATTTTGCTGGTTTCTTCACAAAACAGTCCGTTTTTTACACTCAGAAAATGGAAAACGGCTTTTTGGTGCGACGAAAAGGAAAACTTTCTCCTAAAACATTGTTTCTTTATCCCATGATACACATGTATGCACAATATGGACACATTATCACAAACTATGCCTTCATTCTAGCCATAACATTGTTCATTCGACCCGAAAGCCAAGAAATCTCGAACGAGATAGGTCATTTTCATCGTCGTGTCTGAACTGGGGCTACGCCGAGGGCTATATCTACGCCGAGGGCCACCGTCGGCACAGCCCTCTCTACTACGCCGACGGCCACGCTACGCCGAGGGTTACCCTCGGCACCGTCATCTACGCCGACAGCCGGGATGGTCGGCTGGCCGGGGGAGGCAGCTATGCCGACGGCCCCGACATTTGGCCGTCGGCGCCTCAGTTCTTTCCTGTAGTGAGCCATCCATCAGAAGTTCAGAACCAAATCCCTCAGAAGAACGCAGAGTCTCCAGACTTGAAATTCCCCTACGTACGGTAAGCTAACTTCCTGAGATTTGTAGGGGCATTATCCATAGACAGATAAAGATATGGCACCAGCTCCAGCCCCAGCTATCGTCGTGGCGTTGCTCACGTTCGCCTGATGTGGGTTGGCCGACGTGGACGCCGCGGACCAAGCACCCATCAAATGGCTGCGGGCGAACGCGACCTTCTACGGCGGCGCCGACGCCTCTAGCACCATGGGTGGAGCGTGCGGGTACGGAAACCTCTACTCGGCGGGGTACGGGACGCGGACCGCGGCGCTGAGCACGGTGATGTTCAATGACGGAGCCTCGTGCGGACAGTGCTACAAGATCGCGTGCGACCGCAAGCGGGCGATCCCGGAGTCACAGTGACCATCACGGCCACCAACCTCTGCCCGCCTAACGACGCCCTCCCGAACGAAAGCGGGTGGTGCAACCTGCCCAGGCCGCACTTCGACATGGCGTAACCCGCGTGGGAGAAGATCGGCGTCTACAAGGGTGACATCATCCCCGTCATGTACCAAAGGTATGCATGAGTTGTTTCTTGTCACTCTCTCTGGCTTCTACAACTCAAAAAACATTTCTTAAAGTTGATACACACATTTCTGTAGAGTCCCATGCGTGAAGAAGGGAGGGGTGAGGTTCAAGATAGTTGGTCACGATTACTTCAACCTGGTTACGGTTATTAATGTCGCAGCTGCCGGGTCGATCAAGTCTATGGATGTAAAGAGCTCCGACTCGAACGATTGGATGCCAATGGCTCATAACTAGGGCGCCAACTGGCACTCTCTAGCGCTTCTTACCAAGAAAGAGCTCTCGTTTAGGTTGACCGACACAGATGGACAGACGCTTGTGTTCAATGATATTGTCCCAGACAGATGGCTATTTGGACAGACATTCGCAAGCAAATTGCAGTTTCAGTGATCTCTCTCAACGGAAATGGTTGCTTAGCTAAGCACCACTCGTGCCGTATGTATGTATCCATTTATTGGCTAGGCATTATGAACACCACACGTCATTGTACTCGTTTAACCGGTTGTATATATGTGTATCATTATTAACTTGTATGATGTATATAAAATGAAACCCATGGATACCACCGAGTTAGCTTCAATGTTGTTTTCATATATACTTGGGTACTTTGACAATGTACTAGAAGGATCTGGAAGCATTTAGTTGGGTTGGTTGAATCTGGAAGCTGCTCTTCTCACGAGATAGTAGGGCGAATGACGAAAGGTACTATAGATCGGAAATCTGTTTTGGATCTCAGGTCCAGATGATCATATTATCTAGACCATCGGTTTGCCTCGCGATTCACGTTGCCATGAAGTATTCTGTCCTGTATAGCCTGGTATATTGTTCTTTAAACAGTGTTTGGGCTCACGTAAAAGGTAACGTTCATGTACTGGTCAGACGTCCTTGGGTGGACAGACCAGGAAACAGCGCGTGTTTTTGTACCGTTCTCAGGACCTTATCATGAGCTTCGAGATACGTGTAACCAACCCTATAGCTAATTAAAGATAAAAAGCATAGTGTATAGTTCGTTTTACACGACTCTCGTCATATAGGTAATTTGGCATATTAACAAGACTCAGACAAGTCTGCATTACTAAGGCACACCTTTGATCACTACCGATCGCCAGGAAATAATTAAATAATTCAATACATCATGAACATTAACACATGAGTCTTCATCAGTGCACTTGGTTCTCTAGAAAATCATATCACTTCACATCCGCTGGTACTAGCTACATAATACAGAATTAGATATCCACATCCAGAATGGGAGGTGATGCCAGCGCTAAGGCTTTCTTAAAAATAGCTGAATGCCAGTATGTGAATGACCTGGAGGAGGCATATGGTCATTCTGGTAGAACTGCAGGTGCTCGACAAGATATCCCTGGCATCCCTCATCCATCTCTTTAGGGCATCCCTCATCCATCTCTTTAGGATGTGCTTTCTGGGTATCTCCTCTACACCTAAGTAATCCATAACCTGGTTAAGCCAAAAAAAGGGAAAAACCATTTATTCCAGAGCCCAGACTGCCCCCAAAAAAATTGATTCTAACACATAACATTATAAAACTGCTAGTGTGCCATATGGAAAATAACCTTCAAATCATGGCAGCATAGAACACCCATCTGCTCGAATAATCCACACTCGCACTCAAAGAAGTCGCCGCCATCTACCACCTTGACCTCGAACACTACCCTGCTCCACTTCTCTCTCTTGAGATGTTCCGTGTGTTTCGCCAGATACAACTTACCCTTTTCAAGTTCCTCATCGTTGTACACTCCAGCCTGGTACAGGTTTTGACCGAATTGTTCAAACATAGCCCTTGTGTACATTTTGGTTGCATGCTCTTAGATTACCAGGTTAAAATGCAGCACATGTTTTTCCTGGTCATAGAAGAACCAAAACAAAGTTAAATAACCAGTTCGATTGAACGAGATATTGCAGTGAAGGCATGTGAAATTCTTCACATGGAATGCACTAACCATTTTGTCCTCTTTTCTTCATATCCCTCGTCAGCTTCATGGTCATGCTGCAACCTCATGTAATGCTTGACAAACATGTTCATGGTGCACCCCAGCAGCACATATGTTTTGAGCATCAGCTTGGCACTCTCGCTCCTTTGTATGCTGGTCATTTTTGCATAGAAAACTCCATTGAAGTATGGTTTGGCCTATTTATGCCTAACCTCATATATTTGAGTTAGATACGGATGTGTCTTTAGGTTGTATTTCTCCATCAACAAACTCTCAAACTCATCAGGTGTTAGCATGTGATTAACAACTTTATGGAACTCATCTTTGAACTCACTTTTCTTGGCGTGCAGAGGACCGAGACACTCCATATGCCTTTTCTAAAACATTCCATTTGCACCGGCGATGCACCATGCCTGGCAAAACATTCTTGAGCACAACATCCATGGACCTATTCTGATTTGCATTGACACAACCGTTTGATAAAATAATTAGAATCATGATGCATTATCTAAAACACACT
This sequence comes from Avena eriantha, assembly GCA_910589775.1. Lineage (NCBI taxonomy): Eukaryota > Viridiplantae > Streptophyta > Magnoliopsida > Poales > Poaceae > Avena > Avena eriantha. The sequence goes on from OU342745.1 coordinate 129,889,931, forward strand.
AAATGTTCAAATATATGCCGATCAAAAGTTGCTTTTTGTCCACCTGTTATTATCGTGATTGGCGCTTCACCACCAATCATCTTGAAAAACTCACTGAACACCCACTCGAAGCTCTCTGTTTGCTCATCTCTCAGCAGAACACCACCCGGAATTATGCTCTTGAAGTGGTTGTTGACCCCCAACAAAGAGGCCGAAAGGCATGTCATACATATTTGTCCTGTATGTGGTGTCAAAAGTTACCATGTCTCCAAGAAACTTATACTCGTTAATGCTTGAACCGTTTGTCCACATAAGGTTACAGATCCTACTCTCCGAATCAGCCAACACTCGGTATGTAAACTCTCCGTCCTTAGATGCAATATCAGCGAAAACTTCGATTGTCTTTTTCACATCATCATCTGCTTGGTCCTTGCTGATCTACCCGCAAAGGTTCTTCAATGTTCTTTTTTGTGAACGGAACATTCCCAACACCACCAAAGAAGCTCCTGATAATACTGTACATTTTCCCAATATTTATGTTGTTCTCCCTAAGCTGTCTAACCAAACCCTTGGTTTACGCATCTATGTGTTTGTGAGATGGCCATAACACCTTTTCCCCACATGTCACCGACATCGGGTGATTGTGTGTCACCCGCTGCTCTGTTACGTACCATCTATTGTCCTTGGTCTTTAGCAACTGGATCATCGCTGGACACTCACATCGGTAAGATATGAAATTCTCCTCCGCAGGTTTGCCCTGAAAAGATATTATATATATCATCAGCTATGTGCCTGCTCTTTATGAAAGGACGCCCCAACGTACGATGCATGTGGTATCCTCAAACATAAACAGATAGCAATAATTAAATGACTCACTGAGCACCGGCCCACAATTTCTTGCATCGTCTTCGTCCTCTCAAGGAGGGTTCAGCCTGCTTTTGCCATAGGATGCCGAACCGTTACTCTCAGGAATAAGGCGAGCGCTACGCGTCCCCCGGGGATCAAAACCCCTGATCCCCCGGGTCAGGAGGCTAACACGTGTCCCTGGATGAGATGAGGTCAACTACAGCTCCCCCGCGCGTGCACCTCTCTCTCCCAAAAAAAAAATAGGACCGGGCTTCTCGCTCTCACACAGAGAGGAAGGCAATCGAGGAGACGGTGGGCGACGCGTTGGTGTGTCCTGCAGTAGTTGTCGGCGTTCACTGCGGCAAGTCGACGACGGTAGGGACGACCCACAGCTGGCTGTAGCGCTTGTAGCAAAGCCGCACATGTAGCAGAACCGCCGGGAGCGTGTAGCGGCGCCACCGGGCGTCTGTAGCGCCGCCACCAGGCGCTTGTAGCAGTGTCGTTGCACGCATGTAGCAGCGCCGCGTGTAGCAGGGCCGTCGGGCGCGTGTAGCGGCGCCGCCGCTAGGCGCTTGTAGCAGCGCCGTTGCGTGCATGTAGCAGCGCTGCCGGGAGCTTGTAGCAGTGTCGCCGGGCGCTTGTAGCGGCGTCGCCGGGCGCATGTAGCAGGGCCGCCGGGCGCTTGTAGCGGCATCGCCCGGCGCGTGTACAGGGCCGCCGGGCGCGTGTAGCAGAACTGCCGGGCGTCTGTAGCGCCGCCGCCAGGTGCTTGTAGCAGCACCGTCGCGCGCATGTAGCAGCGCCGCTGGGAGCTTGTAGCAGCGTCGCAAGACGTGTTCCGGGCCGCCGCCAGCAGGGCTGCCGGGCGCGTGTAGCGGGGTCACCGGACACACATGTAGCAGCGCGGCGAGTAGCTGCAGTACGGGGGTGAGCTACGGTGGCGTGCGTGCGGAGACGACGGCCCGGTGGCACGGCGTGCGGAGACGGCGGCCGGCGGCCCAGTGGTGTGACAGCATGGTGAGCACGGGCGCAGGTTGCGATTGGCAAGGAAGCAGAGATTGTGGTCTCAGCGCAAGGAAGAGATAAGATGGGCTCCACCACTCACTCGTGACCCAGGGCCGGGGATAGGAGGATGCGATCCCCGGGGGCATCCTATCATTTTCCTAGGAATAAAGGTTGTAGAAATCATACGCCTCCCCGACTAGCGATGGCTCAACAACATGGTCGGCTTGTTCTTAGCATATTACCTATTACCTCTGTTTGGAATTATACGTCGCGAGAGCTTTTTATATTGTTTGAGATTATAAGGGCTATCTCATTTATTAGTCTCTCTTGTCCAATGCATGTTCTTCTTTTTCTCTCACTTCTCTCATGCATGCAAGACTATTGGTGCATGTATAAAGAGAGTTACGAAGTGTCTTGGTATTATCAACTTAGCCCTTAGAACTATTAATCCCAAACAAAGGTAGTAACTACTAATAGTCTACTCTAACGCTCCGACCCTGCTTTCTGCAGCGTTGCCTCCTGCTCTCACCCTGAGACACAGGAACACAGTCGAAACAACAGCTTACAGGCCGATCAAGCTGCTTAACACTTGGCTCTTCAGGGATGAAAAAACGCAACTGCACGACAAGTCTAATACAATAGCGCAGTTGATTAATTTGTCTAACGAATCAAGAACAAGCAGTGCATGCAAATTTACTGGTACGCTCAGCTAACAGCCCTCGATTCGGCCGCATGGGCACATGGCTACAGCACATGCACTTTTTAAAAGTCTATAAAAATGATTTTTCCGATAATATAATTTGGCTATACAGGGATCAAATCTCTCTACGGCATTGCCAATTCTACAGCCAAGCAGAAAGTACCTTCTGGTCCAGCCCGGAGCTTCGCGATTCACATGCGTGGTGGATTGAGTTGAATCTGCTGGGCCTTCGTCCATACAAGCTTTTCTCTTGCCATGGTTGACACCTCCAGATCTCGTGGCGAACCTCGCCGGCGCTCTCGAGCTTGGATTCTGCAAGTTCCGCGGCGGCCCGACGCTGTCAGCCTCGTCCCCGTCATAGCCGTCCGTCGCGGAAACAACAACACTCATGGCGCCCTCATCTTCAACACGGATGACATAGCCGGCATCTAGTAAAGCCGCATCCACGGTTGAATCCCCAAACTCCAGCCTGGGGCACTAGCGGCAGGTTGAAATCATGGAGTTTACATTGAAAACGGGGATGGAATCAGAAGGGGGAGGGAGAGACCCGCCTACCTCTCAATCAGATCGATCGGGAATCCCTATTCCCCCGGATCCATGTGTAGCCGCTCAGATCCTACGCCGCCAACCGTGCCGGCGATCCCCCTCCACAGAGTGGACTCGTCTAGAACAAAATGGCTGACTGGGGATGCAAACGGACCGGCATTGTGTACCACCAGCACAATCTTACAGGCGATTTCCTGTACCAGCGGAACAAGATTACCGTCGTCACCGACAGGGACGGACCAGCAAAATAACTCAATTAATGATGTAGGTACTCGCTCGAACGTACGAGTCATGTACAACACGCGGACCCAATACACGATTTTCTGCAGTTCGGCACCATGTGACAGTCCCTGACTTTACGCATCTGAACGCGCTACAGACGATCCAGATAATGCGTATCATCTGGTCCTGCGAGCCAAATCGCCGCCTCCGCACATAATAAGCAAATTAAGGCGCAGGAAGTCTATGAACCCGTCACCGTCTGTAGGGGTGGGAACTAGTAGCAGCAAAGAGCTGCATCACCCGTCACCAGGAGTCTCCGAAAGCCTGCTTCCCTTTACCATCATCTCCCTGAACTCTATCTATAGCTGCTGTATGCTCTTACCTTCCTAGTTCTGGCAGCACAACTAATGTCGAAACCGTAGTGGTTTCAGCTAGTACAAAAATGGCCCAAAGGCAGAACGCCACTTCTCGTCCTCCTTCTAAAAGGGAACTCACTTCTGAGTTCTTATACAGAAGCAGCAAACTTCCACAGGTTCACCTCGGTACTCTCACAAACACAGGTGCCCTCAGAAGCAGCAAACTTCCACAGATTGCTGGATTTATTATCAGCCTCGACTAGTTGTAAGCATTGGGGGAGACTCCCAACAGAGAGATCTGGACAGTGCTCTTTGACAAAGGCATCATACTCTTTATTCTACTTGTGACGAAATCACAGTATACCATACAGTTACAGTTATGAGGCATGGAAATTACAATCAGAAAAGTATGCTCACACATTTATTATTCTGATTGTCATAGTAGGCCTGAATACGAAAATGGGAAAAATATCCAAGATAACGCTTCACTGAAGCTCCCACTCCACCTATGCGTTCGATAGCAATTTCGATGTTGTTCAAGAAACAACTCCACCCAAGCGATCAACAGCAGCTTCTCACATGCGTGACCTCGTCTTATCTTGCTGAGCACCCTGCAGAGATTGTGAAATGGTCAATAAGGTGGGCATAAGTTACAGTGCCAAGAGATGCACAGTACGGGAAACGTTTTAAAATCTGGTTCGAGAGAGATTGTTGTACCAGTTTCCTGCCGCTTTTCGCTCCCTCTTCCAGGTATGATGATGGTTTGAAGAAGTCACCATAAGTTTCAGACCACTTGCTAAGCTTCGAATATATATAAGATGCTCCGACAGTATCAGCCCAGAAGATGAGGCCACCCCTTCATTAACAGAAGTACATGTTACAGATAATACAGCACCTCCTTCCACAAACCATATTAATAGTGAATGTATCCTAGATTGACTAAATTATAGTGTGTATTAATGGAAGCTAAAAACTTCTTGAGTATCATTAAAGCTCTCAGCTAAACTGAGCAGAAGTTCTCTAGATGTGCCGATTTGGCTGATTTGCTGAACTTAAGTGATAGACCAAAATTAATCAGGAGGTGGATAATGATTATCTAGCTTCTCCAACAGGCATTTACCGGGCTTTTTGTCTGGCTAATCAACTTTTGTCTACTTTGTTGGCTACTTTTCCACAGCTGATTTTAAAACAAGTTCAAGACAACACCGTTCAGCAACTGCAGACTGAGCCTTAGAATCCATTCTGATATATGACAGAGAATGTCAGCCTATGTAAGGATTAAATTAGGTTCATAACTTGTAATAGCACATAACCAGCAGTAGAATCTCAACATGTATATCTAATTTAATCATATTTCAAGGGAACACGAACTATCACTGGTTAGTTAGGATTTAGGACACCGTTAGAGATAAGCAGTAGCCGCCTACCTGTACTTGGGAAAGCCCATCCCAAGGATAGACGCAATATCAAGATCAGAAGCTCTGATCACAACATTTTCATCCATGACCCTGCATGCCTCATTAACAACTGGAAAGAAAACCATCTCCACTATATCTTGATCCGATAAAGTAACAGGCTGCAACCAACATAATGTGTTGATATATCAGTAAAACCTTCTAGTAACAAATGAATAGCATGACAACTCTTTGTAAATGCAGAAACAATGTTGTAGACAGTTTGAAAGAGGAAGAGAAACCTTTCCACCCGGCATTGTCTTTGCACGTCTTCTGTACTCGTCAATCACAGGTTGAATACTAGGGTCGGGCTTTGGCTTTGCACCCTTCTCATAAAGGTAATAACCTTTTCCATTAACCTTTCCTGTACAAGAACAGGGAAATAACAATTGTTAAAAATAATATATAGTGAAATGGTGCAGTAATAGTTGGTCTCATCTCATCCCCTCCTATTAACTGTAACCCGTAGCAGAGCAAAAGAGGGTTCAGAATTAAGCATACCCTGCCGCCCATCTGCCGTCATCAAATCCACCAGACCAGACTGGAAATTGCGTGTTCCAAAGGCAGCTGCATAGATATCCTTTACTGCCAAGGCTACTCCATATCCAGCTAAATCTTGGAGTCTGCAGGGGAACAGAAACAGCCAAACATATGAACTCAGTGAATCATGATCACAACATTTGAAACTAGTCGATGAATGTTTTTAACACAAAATACTCAATGAATGATGCCTGAGAACTGAACTGTTCATTTCATTGTAACAAGCTAGTTTAAGGCAAAGCAAGCATATCTGGAATATGGTATGTCAGTTCAACTGATTTCCAGATGTTGGTTAAATCCCAACTTCAGAAAGCTCAAGACAACAATTTATCGTATGGTCATACCAAGTTAATTTATTAAGCCTTGGATGATGAGAATATTAGCAGAACCTAACCTTTTGACGTTAAAATGGTCTGTAAAGCAGAACACGGCTCCAACGATTTCTATTTAATGCATTTGTAGAACATTATGAAATTATAATATTGTCTAAGGAAAAAACAATGCTTGCTATAAATGTTGTGAAGGTATTGTTAAAGTACAACTTGTTCGACTGCAAGTATTCCAAGTGATCACAGAGGCAGTACTGTTATCACGACAACATGCTCAAGTGAACCATAACATTATACTAAAAGCATTCTGAATTTGGTTGCAACTTTTTTTTTTTGGATTAATGGTTGCATCTTATTTTATCCTAGAAAACTGAGCAAACATCTTAAATCAAAATATATATAGATATCTACAGTTGACTGGGAACATTTTGCTTGTTCATGCACCAAAGGATCTTAAGTTGAGACAATTAGCAGTTGTTGCACATAGACATGATAAAAGAGTCTGATCACTTACTGAAAAGGTCCCATTGGCATGCCGAAGCTGTTTATCAATCGATCAACTCTGAAAAGATCGATGCCAAGACTAACTAGAAGTTGAGCACCTTGTGTGTAAGGGAAAAATGTACGATTTACAGCAAAGCCTGTGCAGTTGCCAACCACAACAGGGACTTTCTTTATTATTTTCCCAACAGTGATGAGATCAAGGATGGCTTGTGGTGATGTCTTCTCCGTCCGGACAATTTCAAGCAAGGGCATAATATGAGCAGGGCTGTAAAGAGCATAACATTAGGAAGGTGCCTCCTCCATATAAGAAAGTAAACTGTGAAGGTCCGATATAACATCCAAACGATTAAAGTTTAAGCAGAGTATTATTTCCACAATCCCACATCCATAACATGCTTTCACAATATTTTGTTTCACTCTGGATATTTTCACTGTTGCAATAACCATCAAATCTCGTTCTACGAAATTAAGTTCGATTCCACATCGTCAGTTAGATGCATGTAGGGTTTTTTGTGAAACGGATGCATGTAGTTAAACTGGTAAGCATGGTGTCAAGGATTTGAAAATTACATGCTAGCATGCGATGTTAACGAATTTTAGTGATGTACTGGTGTGATGTGTTTCAGCAACCTTGACGCACAGGTCTAAAGTGCACCCCTTAAGTAGGTAACTGCAAGACTGTAAAAGTCCTCTTAGGAGGCTTGTAACCCAAACTCTTTCTGGTCAATGAAAAGAACTTCATGTTTTCCCGGAAAAAAAAAGTTGGTAAACTGCTAGTTTTCAGGACGTACTACAATCATAACTCAAAAGAAACAACAAACCTGAAAAAATGTGCCCCTATAATTCTATCTTGAGAATTTGTCTTCTCGCCGACAACATTCAAATCAATGGTGGACGTGTTCGATGCAAGTATGCAATGTGGTGGGCAGACTTTCTCGAGGTCAGCAAATATTGATTGCTTCAAAGGAATCTTCTCTATAACAGCCTACAAGAGAAGATATGTGTCGTAAGAACCTAACAAACAAGTATGTGTTAAACAAAGTCTCGTAAGAACCTAACAAACAAGTATGTGTTAAACAAAGTTATCTATTAAAAAGATGATTTTTTATGTGAACCTTCATAAGATTCATCAACCCACTATAATATCATGACCAGCTTTTTCAGACACTAGAGGAAGGAGCCCCAAATAATTTGCATAATACTTTTGTCTTGTTAAAATTCTGAACTCATACGAGGACTACCTCAATAACCATATCAACATCCTTGAAATCAGAATAATCCAGTGCACCCTTGAGAAGTGATATGGCCTTGTTCATCTTATCTTTGGTCAATGAGCCTCTTTTGACAAGGCCCTCAAGATTTCCTGTGCAAACAGTGATTGGTTCTTATCAGTAACAACATGTATGATAACTTCATATTTCAATAATACATCAAGGAGGAAATTCCCAAGAAATGCAGCACAAATTTAGCAAACTTGACCTGCTATTGTTTTTTGCCCCCTTTGCAAAAATTGAGCGTTTACTTCCTTGAGTACAACAGATATGTTGCCAACAAGAAGGGCTGTTGCAATTCCAGAGCCCATAAGACCACCACCAATAACAGCAACTTTTCTTATTTGCCTAGGTTTGAGTTGAATATCAGTAACACCTGGCACCTACAACAAATCAACTGCAAGATTAAGACAGTGGTACCAGGCTATAAATAACCTAATGGGGTAAAACAGAAGTTGACACATTAAATGACATCCTCGCAGCAATTTAGCTTTAGTGTTCAAATATAGCTTATTGAAATTTGGGCATATTTACTTATGATCACATATGATACTCTGTAACATGGTCTGCGTGCATGGTAGTATGATTAACAACAAAAATAAAAACCTCCAAAGATAAATGGAATGGAAGCTAATTTGGGTCACAAAGAGCAGAAGGGAAAAAGGTTGCACTAAGCATGAAAGTTAAAAGTTTTCCCTGTGTTCTCTATTGGTAAATATAAAATAGTAGCAAGAGTTGCAGATAGGCAAGCGTAACCATTTATAAAGAAAATCAAAAGCATTGGAACTATTTCTGAGCCAGGATAATTATTTGGTGCAAAATCAAGAGAGTGGCAACACATGGAAAGTAAATCAGGAAGAGGAAAGGTAAACCAAAAATTAGACTTTGGAATACAACCTTTGTGGTGGAACGTTGGGCAAAAAATGCATGGACAAGTGACTTTGATGTTGTTGATAGTACCAACTCCTTGAAAACATTGGCTTCCTGCATCATTTAGGAATATTCAGCAAACACATGTACAAGGAATAATAAATAACAGAGCAAACAAAGAATTACTTCCTCCGTCCCTATTTAGGCGGCGCCTTTGTTTTTGCGTGAATTAAATTTGACCAGCAATTTAACCTTTAATACATGTGTCACATATCATAAAACTTATACCATTAGAAACTTTATTCAAATTACCAAATACGAATCCAATGGTACAACTTTTTTGGCATATAATTCACATTTACTTGGTTAAATTGATGGTTAAACTTGGGTCATGAAAAACGTGTGCGCCACCTAAATAGGGACAGAGGTAGTATTATCCATTGCTAGAAGAAAGTTCATTATTGATTTCAAGTCAAGCATAGCACTGATGCCAATGCGGGCTATCGGCTGAAAAACCTAAACCAGCTGGTTGTGCTAAAAGAATGCATATGTGATAAGTGTTCATAGTAAGACAAATGGAGAATGGGAGATACAAACCTTCACAACACCAGCTTGGCCTCCAAATAATACACCCTCTTCAACAACATCTAGGCAGGCTTGGTGCTGTGGCATGTTTGCCGCAACCTTCTTTGCTTGTTGTCTTGCCATACTTAACACCGCACGAGCTTCAGACAGAGAGCCAAGCCTATCTGTTCTGTCAAGAGATCTTATCCAAGGTTTGCGATAACTTGCAATCTCCAGAGCCCAAGAGCGTGACATTTTTATCAACTCGTCAAGGGAGCAAAGCGCATCAATAAGACCACGTTCTTTGCCTTCCTTTGCAGTAATGAATTTTGATTGCTGCAGAAATCATAATGAATGCCTCAATTATATGATAGGATTACGAAAGAAAAATGGGTGACACTTAATTTCCAGCTGATCATACATTTATGCTCATGGTTCAAACAAACTATTGGGTGACGATATGTTCGACGGTACATACATGTACCAGGCTTTAACATTAAAAAATTGGATTCTTATCATGGTAATATGGTTTAATTTTCAACACTTACGTTCTTTGACAGTCATATAACTATTGCGACTGGATATGAATGAACATAATTAAGCTACCCAAAGAACTGCAATGAGTAAAAATTATCTATCATTAATATATGTATTCTGGTATGTTTAGTTCATACTCCTTCCATCCCAAAATGTAAGCCGTGCTTTATTTTGCACGGTCTGATGCACAACTTTGACCACTAATATATACTCCATATGCTCACAACTGTAAGATGTTTTAGCTTTTTTCTATAAAAAACGCATGTATCTAGACGTGTTTTAGTGTGTAGGTTCACTCATTTTGGTCCATATATAGTCTACATTGAATTGAAATACCTAAAACATCTTATAATTGTGAACGGAGATTGTACAAAATTATATGGATTTGGAATGTATAAATGGCATCGTTGCATTTGTCTTACAAAATTCTTTCATTTCATATATCTTTATACTAATTCTGTGGACATATTATAAGTGTACATCATAGTCAAAGTTGTAAGTTGTTGACCAGCGAAAATAAAGAGTGCCTTATATGCCGTAGTTACTCAATATAACAACTTATGAAGAAGATAGATTAGACTCACCAGCATCATTTCTATTGCTTTGGGCAGACCTACAAGCCTTGGTAGACGTTGGGTTCCTAAATGATAAGTAAGAAGAGTTTCAGATCCATGACAGAACCCAATACAAAGCAAGCGAACAAGATCAGTAGTTCAAGCTTCCATAAAAATATGTACCCCTAGTTCCCTACCTCCAAATCCAGGAATCACTCCGAGAGTTAGCTCTGGTAATCCAAGTTGAGTTTCAGGGGTAGCTATCCGAGCATGACAACCCTGAAGAATTTGCCATTCGTATTATACACCAGAGTTCAGTTCAGATGCAAGGCGCCGTAAAAAATATTAAGCAGGAGAGCAACAAAAATGACAGACCATAGTCAACTCTAGACCACCACCGAGAGCAAGGCCCTGAATGGCCGCGACAGAAGGCTTTTTGCCGGCTGCATATAAACAGGGTTTTACAGTCAGGTACAAATCTCATGATCCCAATATCGATACGAATGAGAAGCCTAATGAGATCCATCATACATAAATAAGAGTAACTACACACAAAATTAGGAGAAGCAATGCCAAACCTTCCATCATATTAGACACAAGCTCAACAGATACATCAGGCATCAGTTTCACGTCTCCTGCTAACCATATTCAACGTGTAAGAAGAGAAAAGAGTTCTTCCTAAGAAGCTAGGCTGTGACAATCGATTTACAAGCCGTACAAATAAAGGCACCCCCTTACCAGTCTCATGGACTTTTGTGAAGACATTGATATCGAAGCCTCCGCAAAATTTCCCCGCGGCACCTATAAAAGTTTAAAGTAAAAAATAACAAGTGTCAGAACTCAGAAGTAACAAGTTCCATGGATAGATTTTTCAACCCCCTGCCGACATCCCTCAAATGCACACCTGTAGTAGTCCCCTTTATGCAGTGATAACATAAGTATGCCTTTTCTTGTGGTAAGTTAAGTTAGTCATACTAGCATATATGTCTTCTATGTAATCTATATATAGTCAGGATATATATGCCTCCAATAGAAAAACTATAAGACCCGCTCCCCATTTTTCGGTCCTGTTTAGAAGCAGGGGGGTAGTCAAAAATCTAAAATAAACAGCAACCCCCTTCTTTACTTGCTCCTACTCGAGTAATTATTTTAGCGCGATTCCCAATTCAGCCCACCGGCGGCCATGGCCAGCATCTTAAAAACAACGAGCAACCTTCACTAAAAAAAGCTCAAGCAACCCAATCACTAAGCTAACTGGCATCAGCAGAAATGAAATGATACGATGGCGACCGGTCCACAACCATCCTGCAATATATACTACTACCTCAGTTCCAAAATAAGTGTCGCAACTTTGTCAGATATACATGCAAATCTAGACAAAGTTAAGACACTTATTTTGGAAAGGATAACCCCAAAACCCCATGGAATAGCTGGGTGTTGGACGAATTTCGCAGCGAAATAAACACCGTCAAAAAAAACGCTAGTATTACTTACTAACATCAGTTCGTGTACATCTCAACAACAACAAAAAACAGTTCGTGTAACAATCACATAAAAAACAGCAGCGACTCGATCCCCCAATAGAAAAATACCAAGTCCCGTCATCTTTCTATTCGTTTACTGGGAGTAGAGAGGGGGAGAGGGGGGGGGGGGGATCAGGGAAGCGAATTCTCACCTGTGAGCACGATGGCCTTGACGTCGTCGCGATCCATGGCCTCCGCGTACTTCTCCTTGAGCCCCTGGATGACTGCACACGGAGAGAAGAGCCGGATCGGGGCACGGAATTAGACTTAGCAGGAATCGCCCCCGCCCAGGAGGAACGGAACGGAGAGGAGGGCGTCACTTACTGATGGGGTGTAGCGCATTGACTGGCGGGTTGAAGATGGTGATGAGCGCGACGCCGTCGGCGCCGACCTCCATGGTGACGCGGATCGACCCCGCCATGACCTTGCCCAGCCGACTCGAAGACCTAGAGGGATCGAGGGACGGGAGAGAGGGGAGGGATGGTTGGAAGAAGAAGAAGCTACTACTTGCGGAAGTAACTTGCACGGCTTCGCTTATTTATCGAGCTCGGAAGGGAAGACGACCAGAGGACTGTGAACGGAGTCGCCGTGCCCACTGCCCGTGCCCGGTGGATGGATCGGATCGGGTCTGTCCGGTGAGCCCGCGACGGTTGAGAAACGTTTCCGCTCGGCGCAGCTGAGGTTTTCCCACGTGGGGGTGGGAGATTGTTTACTCTACTTCCTAGCTCGTAACACGTTCACACGGGCTAAAAAAAAAACTTGGGAAATAATTGAGAGTTTTTTTTTTAGATAAAATAATTGATAGTTAGTACAGGTAACGTTTAAATCCAGAATATAGAAAAGATTTCATCTAAAAAGAACTCGCTATGCATAACTCCTCTGTTTATAATTTTTTCCGATAAAGTGAATATATTAATATCAAGTGACGCCAGTTGCACCCGACGTCTGCAACGACATAATATCAAAAGCTAGTCGAGATATAAGGAAGTACATAGCCAAAAAAAGGCAAAAGAAGAAAGAAAAAGCCCAACGAACTTATCAATAACTCGCAACAAGAACATCCACTAGTGTCGAGAACCTCGTTGCGATGCACCAGTGGCGGATGCAGGAAAATTATATGAGGGGGGGTCAATGAAATTTTTTCTTCTCATGCCAACTGTTGTGGACGGCCGAGATACTAAAATGCACAAATTTAGAAAAATGATACGGTTTTCCCGGGGATCAAACGATCTAATCCCCATGTCGTCGCTCGCCCGCCCTTATATCGTACACGTGGAGAGAGAGAACCCACCACAATGGCCGCTTCCTTATCTCTTTCCTGCCGTAACCGCACCTTCCTCCAGCGAACAGCTACCCGCCCCACGCGTCACTGCCTCCGGTTCCTGCCGCCGCGAGCCGCCGCCAAGCTCCGGCTCTCCTCTCGTGTGCAAGCTCCAGCGTCGCCATGGCTAGTGGTCGCTCCTCTCCCACCGTCCTCCCATCAATTTCCTAGATGCACGCCGCCCGTGTCTCCGCTCCGCCTGGAGAAACGCACCACCGCTTCCACCGGACCAAGCCATGCAGCCGCCGCCACCAGACCAGGTCCTCGCGTCACGCGGTAGCTGAAAATTGCCTATGCCATGGATGAGCTCTAGGCTCCTCCATGTCGGCTCCGAGCTCCGTCGTACTCCGGTCGCCGCACCCCAACCTCCTCCTCGTGCAGCCATCGAGCTCCGACAATCTCAGGCTACCGCGCCCACTCCGAGGTCCTCCACCGTTGAATCAACCGTCGCCATGTAGGGTCCTGTCGAGGAAGACCTCGTTGGAGTCGCCGCCATGCTCCGCCTCCGACCTCCTCCACTGCAGCCACATCCCCTCGCTACCGACCTGGCGGCTGGATATGCTACTGTGGGTCTACACCGTTTGTTACTGACGGTGGGTGGCTTTGCTTCTTTGAGTCTATGATTTTGCTACCGACAGCAGATGCTTTTGCTACCAAGGGTATATAGTGTTGCTACCATGGACGAAGCGGGCGGACTGTTTTTGCTACATGCTCATTTATTTTTTGCTATGTACTCTTTCCGGTTTTGCTACATTGACGTTCTCCAAATGTTACAATGTTTTCTATACAAATTCTTGGCTATGAATTCCGGTGGGCATCTCGGTGATGCTCCGGTGAAGTTGGTGTTTTGCTACACTAATATAAATTTTTAGATACAATTAATATTTGGTTTTGCTACATTAGCACAGAGTGTTTACTACAAGGTCTCCCAGTGAAAATCTTTGGCGAGTCTCCGGGGAAGTCGGTTTTCCTACATTAGGTTTTTTGTTGCTACAAGGTCGCCGGCAAGGTCTCCGACGAGGTCTAGTCTGTATGTTCTTTTTCTACAACGAACTTTTTTCTGCTACATGTAGCAAAAGCATGACTATTTATAGCAAAAGCGGGATAAATAGACGGAAAGGAAATCTGACCGTTGATCTGGTTCAATCGGACGGCTGGCGTAGCACTTCCCCAAATTTAAGGGGCTTTTAGTATAAACTTGAGGGGTATAGCAAAAAATTATGCATGTTAGGGGGAGGGGCCCCACTGGTCCCTGCTATCTCCGCCACTGGATGCACCGAACGCCATGCTCATAATCACCACTCACACGGTTTTGACATGGACATGGCCACACATGCGAAATCGTATTTGCCATGGCCACACATGCGAAATCGTATTTGCATAAAATGCTGTACAGTTTCGCATAACCTATTGTGATGCTTCTTCTCCCCTTCTATTGGGCACCCCATTGTAGACAATCGCTCGCATGCAAGTTCTTGATATGGATATCTCCACACGACAAAAACTCAGTGTATGCAAAGGAGTTGCGATCAGACCATGAAAAAAATCCATGCATCTCTCGTCGCCTCCCGCGGGCGACGGAGACGCTCTCCCCCGCTGACAGCTTTGTTCCCCTCCTCCTCCCCTCCCCCTGTCGCCACCGGGGCAAAGCCCGTGGGCGGTGTTGGAGGCGGCGGTTCAGCCTCTTCCCGACGCTTGAGGGCCCTCGCGGGGTGGGTCCTTCAGGCGGCGGCGCGTTCTGCTGGCGGAGCTCGAGGCAGGCGGCGCGTTCTTGCGGCAGAGCTCGACGCGAGCGGCGGGCATGGTAGCTTGGCGACGATGGCTTGCTGTGGGGCGGCGCGGCTCGGCTAGGGATCCGGTCACTGGGGGCAGCGGGGCCTGCTATGGACGGAGCCATCATGGCCCAGATCTGGGCCCATCCAGGCTCGATCTAGGCTGGCTAGGTGAAAACCCCCAAGTGCAGGGGATCACCGTAGTACCTCTTAATGTGGAAGTAGGGTATCGATCCGCAGGAGCAAGAAGGAAAAGTTATCTATTCTTTACAACTAAAGTGTCACGAGTTTTAGTTGATTATGCACTAAACAAGTTAGGAAACAAGATGGTTGATTTAATAGATACAAATTGAATATAACAAAACAAGAATGTAAAAGTGTCCCAATCCTCTTCAATGCAAGAGGACAAGACAAGGGTTTTCTATTATGGGAACAATGGACACGGGTTTATGAGTTCGCTTAATCTTCTCTTCTCCATCTATGTTGATTATCATGTTATAGATAGTAAAGGTACACACAATTGCAATGTTTTAACGGTACTTTTATGGTGGCTACATGTCGTAAAACACATAGATAAAAGAAGTACTCCTTTGTGTTGTTAGGTGATACGTTGCAAACGTATCTATAATTTTTTATGTTTCATGCTTGATTTTTATCTAGTTTCTTATGTTTTGTCCACACTTTGGAGTAATTTTCATACACTTTCTTGGACTAACCTATTAACAAGATGCCACAGTGTCAGCTGCATGTTTTCTGTTGTTTTTGGTTCCAGGAAAGTCAGAAAATGAATATTCTCGGAATTGGATGGGACAAAAACCAAAGTCAGTTTTTCACCGAGGGGGACACAGAACCAGAATACGAGACGGAGAGGGGCCAGAGGGCCGCCACACCACCTGGCCGTGCGGCTAGGCCCGCACCATGGGGTGGTGTGGCCGCCTAGGGCACACCCTCGGCCTCCCCTTTTGCCTATAAGATGCCCCCGATACAGAAACCCTAAGTACCCGATCAAAATTCCATGAAAGAGTTTGTAGCCACCGTAATCTCCATCCCTAGATCAGGAGGGATCTGAAGCTCTTCCCGGCACCCTGGCGGAGGGGAGAATTCACCCCAGAGGCTTTCTTCATCACCATGCAAGCCTCCGGTGTGATGCGTGAGTAGTTCATCTCTGAACTACGGGTCCATGTAGTAGCTAGATGGCTGGTTCTTCTCCTTTGTGCTTTCATGTTTAGATCTTGTGAGCTCCGTTCATGATCAAGATCATCTATTTGTAATCCTACATGTTGTATTTGCGGGGATCCGATGGATATTGAGATGTTATTTCAGATTGAATATTGATTTTATCATGTCTTTGTTATTTGTGATCTTGCATGCTTTCCATTGTTAGTAGCTATCTTGGCCAAGTAGATGCTAGCAACTCCAAGAGTTAGTATTTATGCTCGATAGTGGGTTCATGCCTCTAGTAATCTAGGGAAGTGACCGAAATCTCTAAGGTACTAGATGTGTTATTGCTACTAGGGACAAAACAACAATCTTTTGTTCATAGAACAATCTATTGTTTACTTTACACGCAATGCGTAATGCAATTATCTGTTGCTTGCAACTTAATACTGGAGGGGGTTCGGATGATAACCTGAAGGTGGATTATTAGTCATAGATGCAGTTGGATTACGGTCTATGTATAATGTTGTAATGCCCAATCAAATCTCAAAGGAGTCAAGATGTTTAGTATATGCATGTATGCTTTCTCGGTTTGTCAATTGCCCCGCTATAATTTGTTCACCCAACATGTCATCTATCTTAAGGAGAGCCACCACTAGTGAACTATGGACCCCCGTCCTTTCTTTTACCATCAATCTACAACTGTTTACTGCTTTCTGTTTACTTTCTGCAAACTATTACTTTCTTCCACACAATACGTTTAATCCTTTGTTTTCAGCAAAACCGGTGAGATTTACAACCTCACTGTAAGTTGGGGGCAAAGTTCTGTGGTTGTGTTGTGCAGGTTTCCATGTTACTGCTGGCGTCGGTAGTGCGCCCTGCCAAAGTCCAGCTAGCAACACCTTTGAGGTGTTTCCTTGCTCCTACTGGATTGATAACCTTGGTTTCATAACTGAAGGAAAACTTTAGGCTGTGCTCATCTTACCTTCCTCTTGGGGTTCCCCAACGAGTTCGTTAATACACAAGTCAGCAAGTATTTATAGCGCCGTTTCCGGGGAGTCAAGGACATCTTCACAAGGGGAGTCCCTCATAACCAATCTCTTTACTTTGTTGTTTTTGTTTTGCTTAGTTTATTTTTGCTTTGTTTGCTTGTTTCTTTATCAAAAACACACAAAAAATAGTTTTACTAGTTTGCTTTCTTTATTAAAAACACAAAAAATGACTACTCTTGAAAACACTAAGTTGTGTGACTTCACTAGCACCAACAACAATGATTTCATGTGCACACCTATTGCTCCACATGTTCCTGAAGCTACTTTCTTTGAAATAAAACCTGCTTTAGTCAATCTTGTTATGAGAGAACAATTTTCTGGAATTGGTAATGAAGATGTTGCTGCTCATTTAAATAACTTTGTTGAACTTTGTGAGATGCAAAAGCATAGGGATATAGATGGGGATATTATTAAGCTTAAATTGTTTCCTTTCTCCTTGAGAGAAAAAGCTAAAGAATGGTTGAATTCCTTAACTAGGAATAGTATTGATTCTTGGACTAAATGCAAAGATGCTTTCGTTGGAAAATACTATCCTCCTTCTAAGACTATATCTATGAGAAGTGAAATAATGAAGTTTAAACAATCTGATAATGAACATGTTGCTCAAGCTTGGGAAAGAATGAAATCTTTGGTAAAGAATTGTCCCACTCATGGACTGACTGCTTGGATAATTATCCAAACCTTTTATGCAGGATTGAATTATTCTTCAAGAAATCTATTGGATTCTGCTACTGGAGGTACCTTTATGACCATTACTTTGGGTGCTGCAACAAAGATTCTGGATAATATGATGGTTAACTATTCTGAATGGCACACTGAAAGAGCTCCACAAGGTAAGAAGGTAAATTCTATTGAAGAAACCTCTTCATTGAGTGATAAAATTGATGTTATTATGTCTATGCTTGTTAATGGGAAGGCTCATATTGATTCAAATCATTTTCCCTTAGCCTCTTTGGTTGCTCAAGAAGAGCAAGTTGATGTGAACTTTATAAGAAATAACAATTTTAGCAACAATGCCTACAAGAATAATTTTGGTAATAATAACTATAGGCCATATCCTCCCAATAATGGTAATGCTTATGAAAATTCCTACAACAATAATAGGAGTGCTCCCTCTAAACTTGAAGTTATTCTTAAAGATTTTGTTAGTAAACAAACTCCTTTCAATAAAACTATTGAGAAAAAACTCTCTAATGCTGAAAGAAATATAGCATCATTGGCTGAAGCTCAATCTTCCTTAAACAAAATGGCTGCTAAACCTGAAACTATTGATAATCCCTTTGCTGCTACTAATGCCATACAAGTTAAAATTGATGAAAATGTTAGACTATTAGCTGAATTGCATGCTAAGTGGGAAAGAGAAGATGAAATTGCTAGAAACATTAGTGTTTCTACTATCACTACCACTAGTGTTGGGGCTAGTAATATCTCTACTACTTTAGATGATAATTATGACTTTGATCTTCATGGTTGCAACATCTCTGAAGTTATTAAGTTTCTACAAAAGCTTGCTAAAAGTCCTAATACTAGTGTTATGAATATGGCCTTTACAAAACACATTACTGATGCTCTCATAAAAATTAAAGAAGAAAAGACGAAACATAAAGCTTTTATTCCTGTAAAACAAGAAGATGGTTGGGAACCCATCATTAATATGAAAGTGAATGATTTTTATTTCAAAGCTTTATGTGATCTTGATAGTAGTGTTTCTATTATGCCTAGAAGGATTTATGATATGCTTGATCTGCCACCATTGGAAGATTGTTATTTGAATGTCCCACTTAATGATAATGCTAAAAATAAACTCATGGGGAGTATTAATGATGTTCTTATTATGGTTAACAATGCCTATGTCTCTGTTGATTTCTATGTTTTGGATGTTGAATTAAATGATTCTTGTCCTATTACTTTGGGAAGACCTTTTCTTAGAACTGTTGGTGCCATTATTGATATGAAAGAAGGCACCATTAAATATCAACTCCCACTCAAGAAAGGTATAGAAAACTTCCCTAATAAGAAAGAGAAGATTCCTTTTGCCTCTCCTATGAAAACAAAATTTGCTCTTAATGCTTCTTCATTTGAGAACACTTGATTCTTTTTCTTGCTTCTTATGCCTAACTTAAAGGCGTTAAAGAAAAGTACTTATTAGGAGATAACCCAAAAGTTTTAGATGAGTCTTGGAAGCGCTCCTTATCCTTTTTATTTGCTTTTTGTGCCAAGAGTAACCTCTAATGAGAGAGAAGTAATGATTGGGAAAGTTGCTGTTTCGAAACAGATTTATGTGTTTCACCGTAAAAAATCGTGTAACATCTTTGTACGTCGTTTTGAGGCGTGAATTTTTGTTCTTCTGACCTAGGTTGTTATCTAACTTTCGTTAGTTCAACACTTTTTTATTTGAGCAATAGAAGGTCTTCGAAAAAATTGGTTTTTACCTGCTGATCTGGTTTGACAGATTTCTGCCATTATTTGCATTTTCTTCTTGTTGGTTCCTTTTTGAGTTCTTTTGGGGAATTGAGCTTTTTTAGGGAAGTGCTAAAGTAGCTTGTGTTTTAATGGAAGTTTTATTGGTGTTGAAACTGAACCTAAAGACTTATTATCTTGAGTGCACTAATGTTGCTAATAAAGGTTGTGTGAAGTTTTGTATGAAGGAAAAATTTCAGGTGTATAGAGAGAATGATGTAATGAGATGAAGAATGGACTAAAGCTCAAGCTTGGGTATGCCACCCCGTGTCACCCCAATAAATATTCAATAGGTATAAGCGTCAAAGCTTGGGGATGCCTTTCTTCATCAATAAAAATCCCAGGTTTCTTCCAAACACTTCATTTTTATTGTTTCATGCATAGTTGTGTTGTTCTTGGAGCGTCTTCTTTTTCGTTTTTATTTTTGGTTTTAGTTTGCTTGGTTTTCTTAGTTTGCTGAATAAATTGGTTGGACCCCCTCTTTCATACATTGTTTTTCAAATAGTTTGGTTTGGACTGGAAAGAGTAGGAAAGTTCATGCTTAAGAGGTAAAAGGAGTTTGTTTTTGACTGTGGCCTATGCTTTGTCATGCCATGCTTGATATTGTTTTGGCTTTATGCTTAGTAATATTTTTTGTAGCATGATTTGTTATAAACAATTGAGATTGCTTAATGTGTCTTTGAAGAATCATGCGTTGTTTTAGCATATTAAAATCATAGTATTGTGGTATTCTCCTTTGATGCATTATTTGGGTTGACTTGGCGCATGCTCACACCATGTTATGACTATCCCAAGTCACCATAAGCCTTTATAATCCTTTAGTTTTCAACTTGTAGTATCACTTTATGCTTTGATTAATGAGGTTTTGTCGCTCTGCATGATTATGGCCATTATTGCTCTCTTAGTTGGCCGCTCACAGTCTTTTGCTAGCCTCCATAACCAAGTATGAGTTCCACTCATGCACCCAACTCCTAAAACCAAGTTATTCCAAAGTGTCCACCATACCTACCTATTAGCATTTGCTATTCCAAGTATATTCATGTTTTTATCTACCTTCCAAATTAAGCTTGTTATGAGAAAACCAGTGATTAAAGCTCTCAAGAACTTGATGGCACACTTTACTTTTCTTGCCCTTAATAAACTTGAACCATTGTGTCGTCTATGTTGTATATGCTTGCACTTATATGTTGGGGATTAGCAGAACCATCCTGTCATGGGGAACGCTTTCAACATTGCACTTGTACTTTGTACCTAGTTGATATCATGATCTTTTGTCTATGGATGTCGTCGGTGTGAAATGAAAGGGGAGCTTGTAAGTCCATGGAGTTATGTATGTGTGTTAGAGAAACGCCTAGGCCACTGGTCTAATCCATGCCGTTATGGTGGAAACCTGTAGCGTAACCATAATGAGCTGTCTATGAAGCATTCTTCTTATAAAAAAAGAGTCAGATATTGAGAAAAAAGAGAAAAGGAAAAAAAGAGATATGAGAAAAGAGGAAAGAGAGAAAAAAAGCACCATTTTCCCATGATAAATAAGAAGATTGTTGAGATGCTCGTTGTCTGCTTGCCTTGTCATTTTGATATGGGGATTCTTCCGTATCATCGGGCAAGGGGTACTCCGTTGGCGGTTCTCTATGATACACATGTACTTACTATGATAAGAACTTACCGGTAACTAAACTTGAGTAGCATGAGGAGCGGCCCTTGTATTCAAGGGACATGAGATTTCCAACTTATACTTCGTCAAGCATATAGACCATAGTTTGTTTACTTTAACCTTAATCACTTCAAGATGCGTATGATAGGGGAAATGAGAGCTGAAAGCTAATAAGTACCATAATTTTTGGAAGCTCTTTATGAAACTTGAATCCCTGCTTCCTTCTATGAAGGCCTTTCTTTTACTTTTATGTTGAGTCTCCATCTTCTATCTTTATGCACCTACTTTGAGAGCATAGTGGTCATTCTTAGTTCTATGTGCATTGTCCCAAGACTTGTTGATTGATGCATAACTTTGATATTGCTTGTTTTAAACTATTTGTATCTAGTCACTCTTATAAACTTTGAAGGTGTCCTATGCATTTATGTTTGCTACTCTATGAGGGACAAGCTGAATGCCACTATGCTATGTTTTCTTTATGTGAAACAAGCAAACGTCTTGCAAAGCATTGTTATTCATGAATATTTTGTTTGTGACTTTTCATGTTGCAACATAGTTGCTTTGTCTTATTGCTAGAACTTTATATTTCATGCTATGTTGAAGTACTATGATCCCAGCTATCATTGTTTTACGAATACTTTGGTCAAGTTCATTATGGTGCATGTCACCTCAAAAATTATTCTTTCTTTTTATCACTTACCTACTCGAGGACGAGTAGGAGTTAAGCTTGGGGATGTTGATACGTTGCAAACGTATCTATAATTTTTGATGTTCCATGCTTGGTTTTTATCTACTTTCGTATGTTTTGTCCACACTTTGGAGTACTTTTTATACACTTTCTTGGACTAACCTATTAACAAGATGCCACAGTGCTAGTTGCCTGTTTTCTGCTGTTTTTGGTTCCAGGAAAGTCAGAAAATGAATATTCTCGGAATTGGACGAGACAAAAGCTAAAGTCAGTTTTTCACCGAGGGGGACACGGATCCAGAATACGAGACAGGGAGGGGCCAGAGGGCCGCCACACCACCTGGCCACACGGATAGGCCTAGCCCGCACCAGGGGGTGGTGTGGCCGCCTAGGGCACCCCCTCGGCCTCCCCTTTCGCCTATAAGATGCCCCGATACAAAAACCCTAAGTACCCGGTCATAATTTCACGAAAGAGTCTGTAGCTGCCTTCATCTCCATCCCTAGATCGGGAGGGATCTGAAGCTCTTCCCGGCACCCTGCCAGAGGGGAGAATTCACCCTGGAGGCTTTATTCATCACCATGCAAGCCTCCGGTGTGATGCGTGAGTAGTTCATCTTTGGACTACGGGTCCATGTAGTAGCTAGATGGCTGGTTCTTCTCCTTTGTGCTATCATGTTTAGATCTTGTGATCTCCGTTCATGATCAAGATCATCTATTTGTAATGCTACATGTTGTGTTTGCGGGGATCCGATGGATATTGAGATGCTATTTCAGATTGATTATTGATTCTATCATGTCTTTGTTACTTGTGATCTTGCATGCTTTCCGTTGTTAGTAGCTATCTTGGCCAAGTAGATGCTAGCAACTCCAAAAGTTAGTATTTATGCTCGATAGTGGGTTCATGCCTCTAGTAATCTGGGGAAGTGACATAAATCTCTAAGATACTAGATGTGTTGTCGCTACTAGGGAGAAAACAACAATCCTTTGTTCATAGAACAATCGTATTGTTTACTTTACATGCAATGCGTAATGCAATTATCTATTGCTTGCAACTTAATACTGGAGGGGGTTCGGATGATAACCTGAAGGTGGATTATTAGTCATAGATGTAGTTGGATTACGGTCTATGTATAATGTTGTAATGCCCAATCAAATCTCAAAGGAGTCAAGATGTTTAGTATATGCATGTATGCTTTCTCGATGTTTGTCAATTGCCCCGCTGTAATTTGTTCACCCAACATGTCATCTATCTTAAGGAGAGCCACCACTAGTGAACTATGGACCCCGGTCCTTTCTTTTACGATCAATCTACAACTGTTTAGTGCTTTCTGTTTACTTTCTGCAAACTATTACTTTCTTCCATACAATACGTTTAATCCTTTGTTTTCAGCAAAACCGGTGAGATTGACAACCTCACTGTAAGTTGGGGGCAAAGTTCTGTGGTTGTGTTGTGCAGGTTTCCACGTTGCTGCTGGTGCCGGTAGTGCGCCCTGCCAAAGTCCAGCTAGCAACACCTTTGAGGTGTTTTCTTGCTCCTACTGGATTGATAACCTTGGTTTCACAACGGAGGGAAAACTTACTGTTATGCTCATCTTACCTTCCTCTTGGGGTTCCCCAACGAGCTCGTTAATACACGAGTCATCACTAGGTCACCATTGCAATAAGTCTAGCATTTAGTTTGTGTCACTCAATACATATGCTGCTATCACTTGGCCACCCATTACCTACATACATCATACTTCTTAATGAAAAACATTCTAAACACCAGTGAAATGATTCATATGTTGTGTGTATTATCACATCTCTTTCATCTACCCCCACTTGGTGGTGTCAATCACCTCATGATATGGATAAACAAGGCATTATGTATAGATCTAAACCATTACACGCATCATAGAATATCCCCAAAGTATGACAAACCATACAAGATCCAACACAACGGTAAATGAATAACAAGTACTATCTCATAACACAATATCCACCATAGGAATTACATAGATAGATCCATACTCATGCAAGGCACATCATATGGACTTCAACAATGATCATACATGGAGATATTAGATCAAGTTACCATCATAAACCCAAAGTCTAGGGGGGTGGACTACTCCCCTCTCATCATGGAGAGTGATGAGGAGGCTTTGGTAAAGGAGGAGAGGCGGCCGGAGGCGATTCCGGCAATAGTTCCCCCTCCAATCTTCCTCCGATGGTGGCCAGCAGACTCTCTGTTCTTGGTGTTTTCTATCTCCGACTCCTCTATGTCGAGGACTCCCCGGGATATCCTTATATAGGGGTTTTAGGTCAAGATAACTCTGTGGGCGAAAGAATCAAGGCGATTAGACAACCGAAGAGGAAACGAGGGTAGGTGGCGCGCCCACCTAGGCTGGACGCGCCACCCAGGATCTTTTGGCCTCTTGACCCACCAGGTGAGGTTCTTGTGCGCCAGGTGCTTCTCATGGATAAATATTGACATCCCCAAAAGCTCAGGTCCATTTGACTCCGTATAGGTCCTGAAACATCAAAAATATTGAAAACGGGGTTTTTCTACCGTGCCAGGTTATAACCAAAATAAAGGGGATCATTGGCAAATCCCCAAAAATCAATGTAAAACATGGATATAACATTATATATGATGCAAATATGTGGATAAATATGTTAACAAACTACAAAATCCATGTATGCATTTTACATGCATCACCGGGCTTTGACTGCTAGGCATAGTCGAGACTGACCTGGACTCCTCCGCGAGGCAGCGGTGCAGCCTCATCCCCTGGCCTAGTTGCTCTGCCCGGGAGGCTATCTCGACGGAGCAAATGCTTGCGGCGCTCCGCCGCGGTATGGGTGGCGGCGAGGTAGCGGGTGCTGCCAGTTGGTTGTGCAGGCGGTAGCGGGGGAACCTTTTGGTGGGTGCGCCCCTGGTTCTGGGCCCAATCTGGGCCAGGACGGGTTGGGTCAGGTCCTGTTGTGTCGACTCTTGTTGGACCGAGGTAAAGATCGTGACGAGGGTGGAGGCACTGACACCACGTCTACTACAACAAGGCGACCAGAGCTTCACGGGCTCGCCCAACTGAGCATAGGGCGCTAAACATGAGGGTAGCGGCGGCAGGCCTATGTGCTGCAGCCTGGTGGCTGATACGTTGTAAACGTATCTATAATTTTTGATGTTCCATGCTAGTTTTATATCTAATTTCTTATGTTTTGTCCACACTTTGGAGTATTTTTACACATTTTCTAGAACTAACATATTAACAAGATGCCATAGTGCTAGTTGCCTGTTTTCTGCTGTTTTAGGTTTTAGAAAAGCTAGTAAGGAAATATTCTCGGAATTGGACCGGTCAAAAGCCAAAGTTAATATTTTACCCGAAGCAACACAGAGTCCGGAGGGGAGACGAAGTGGCGCACCAGGGCGGACACACCTGGTGGCGGCGTGGCCTAGGGGGCACGCCACCAGGGGGTGTGGGCCCCCTGGTACTCCACCGACCTTGCCCCTTCGCCTATAAAAGCCTCCCTGGATAAAAACCCTAAGTACCTGATCAAAATTCCACGAAAGAGTCTATAGCCTCTTTCATCTCCATCCCTAGATCGGGAGGGATCTGAAGCTCTTCCTGGCACCCTACCGGAGGGTATAGATCACCCTGGAGGCCTTCTTCATCACCATGACTGCCTCTAGTGTGATGCGTGAGTAGTTCATCCCTGGACTACGGGTCCATGTAGTAGCTAGATGGTTAGTTCTCCTCCTTTGTGCTACCATGTTTAGATCTTGTGAGCTCCTTTCATGATCAAGATCATATATTTGTAATCTTACATGTTGTGTTTGCGGGGATCCGATGGATATTGCGATGCTATTTCAGATTGGTTATTGATTCTATCATGTCTATGTTATTTGTGATCTTGCATGCTTTCTATTGTTAGTAGCTATCTTGGCTAAGTAGATGCTAGCAACTCCAAGAGGGAGTATTTATGGTCGGTAGTGGGCTCATGCCTCTAGTAATCCGGGGAAGTGACAGGAATCTCTAAGGTACTAGATGTGTTGTTGCTACTGGGGAGAAAACAACAATCCTTTGTCCATGGGATAATAGTATTGTTTACTTTACACACTTTGCTTAATGCAATTATCTGTTACTTGCAACTTAATACTAGAGGGGGTTCGGATGATAACCTGAAGGTGGATTGTTAGTCATAGATGCAGTTGGATTACGGTCTATGTATAATGTTGTAATGCCCAATCAAATCTCATAGGAGTCAAGTTGATTAGGATATGCATGTATGCTTTCTCGGTGTCTGTCAATTGCCCCGCTATATTTTGTTCACCCAACATGTCATCTATCTTAAGGAGAATCACCTCTAGTGAACTATGTAACCCGATCCATTCTTTTACCATCAATCTACCATCTATTTACTGTTTACTGTTTACTTTCTGCAAGCAATTACTATCTTCTACACAATACATTTAATCCTTTGTTTTCAGCAAACCTGGTGAGATTGACAACCTCACTGTAAGTTGAGGCAAAGTTTTGTTGTTGTGTTGTGCAGGATTCCAAGTTGGAAACAACACCTTGGAGTTGTTTCCTTGCTCTTACTGGTTCGATAACCTTGGTTTCATAACTGAGGAAAAACTTGCTGCTGTGTTCATCATACCTTCCTCTTGGGGTTCCCAACGATCTCGAATATATTTTGAGCCATCAGTGGCGAGGACTTTACGGACCCCTCTTGGGTTCGGCCGGGCCTCAAGCCTGGTGTGTCCTTGCTACCGCGTCCGGCCGGCACCCGCCTTCAACGGTGGAGGATGCCCTCCATATGGCTCTGTGGTTTCCACCCTCCGGCTCCTAGTGGCTAGGTCTGGTCTCGCCGCTATGTCCGAACGGCTACCGTCTTTGGTGGTGGAGGTTGTTCCTGTTGGAGATATGGCGAAGAGGCAATAATAAAAGTGGTTATTA
Source organism: Avena eriantha (assembly GCA_910589775.1). Classification (NCBI taxonomy): domain Eukaryota; kingdom Viridiplantae; phylum Streptophyta; class Magnoliopsida; order Poales; family Poaceae; genus Avena; species Avena eriantha. The sequence goes on from OU342745.1 coordinate 129,916,775, forward strand.
TTATATCTTTGTGTTTATGATGAATTTTTACATCCCATTCTATAATTGTATTATTAGGAAACACTAATACATGTGTGTTTTGCAAACATAAAAGAGTCCCTAGTAAGCCTCTTGTTAAACTAGCTTGTTGATTAATTGATGATCATGGTTTCCTGATCATGGACATTGGATGTGATTAATAACAAGGTTATATCATTAGGAGAATGATGTGATGGACACACACCCGTAGTAAGCATAGCATAACATCAAGTCATTAAGTTCGTATTGCTATAAGCTTTTAAATGCATAGTAACCTAATCCTTCGACCATGAGGTTGTGTTAATCACCATCACCGGATGGGTACTTTGATGACATCAAACGCTGCTTCGTAACAGGGTGGTTATAAAGGTATCATTGGGTATTCTGAAAGTATGTGTTGAAGCGCATGGACCAAGATTGGGATTTGTCCATCCATATGACGGATAGATATGCTCTAGGCCCTCTCGGTGGAATGTCATCTAGTTAGCTTGCAAGCATGTGACTAGGTCACAGGGGATGACATATCACGGAACGAGTAAAGAGTACTTGTCAGTAACGAGGTAGAACTAGGTATGGAGATACCGATGATTAAACCTCGGATAAGTAGAGTATCGCGAGACAAAGGGAATTGGTTTCGTATGTTAATGGTTCAATCGATCACGAAGTCATCGTTGAGTATGTGGGAGCCGTTATGGATCTCTAGATCCCGCTAATGGTTATTGATCGGAGAGGTGTCTCCGTCATGTCTAGATATTCACGAACCGTAGGGTGACACACTTAAGGTTCAAAGTTGTTTTTAAGTAGATATGGAATGTGCGTTGGAGACCGAATGTTGTTCGGAGTCTCGGATTGGATTCGGGACAGCACGAGGAGCTCTGGAATTGTCCGGGGAGTAAGATTCATATAATGGGGATCTTTTTCTGAGTTAGGAAATGTTCCGGAGTGTTTGTATGGGGATTCTAGAAGGTTTCGGAATGTTCCGGAAGGTTCTAGAAGATATTTTGGAGTTTATTTGAAAACCAAGATAAGATAAGGGAAATTTAAAGAGGACACTTGGGGGGGGGGAGGACTCCTCCCCCCACCTCCTTGGTGCGCCGGCCCTAAGGGGTGGGCCTAGGGGTGGGAACCCTAGGCCGCACCCCTCCCTCTATATATAGAGGGGTGGAGGCGCCACCCCCCTTTGATCCTTCACTCTTGCCCCAAGCCGCCTCTCTCCTCCTCCTTCTTTCTGCTCAGGCTTAGGCGAAGCCCTGCAGAATTCTCCACTCCACCACCACCACCACGCCGTCGTGCTGCTGGGATTCCGTGGAGAGATCTACTACCTCCGCTGCTCGCTGGAACGAGGAGAGGCAGGTCTGCTTCGACTCCGCACGTGTGACCGACTGCGGAAGCGCTACCGGAACGCGGCGCCAGAAGGATCGTCCACTTGATCTTGAGATCGGCAAGTGATCGACTACATCAACCACGATATCTAATCTCGTAACGCTTTCGTGTCTACAAGGGTTAGTACAGATCTATCTCGTTGCACATGTCTAATAGATTAGATCTTGGCTTTTATCTAGATTAGATCTGGGTTTTGTTCGTTCTTGCGGTAGAATTTTTTTGTTTTCCATGCTACGAACCCATCGGTGGTATCAGAGCCATGTCTATGCGTAGATCTGTTGCACGAGTAGAACACAATGGTGTTGTGGGCGTTGGTGCTCGTGCCGTCTTTTGCTTTGTGTACTTTGCATCTTGCGGCATGGTGGGATGAAGCGGCTCGGGCTAACATTACGTGTCATCGCACATGAGACTTGCTCCATGCTTGACGTGTAACTTGCTTTGCACAAGTGACTTTGCGGGTGTCTGTCTCTCCCACCATAGTATAGATCCAATTTACACTTTGCAAATTTTGATAGCACTTGTATCAATGTTGTGGTTCAGTTTCATAGGTAAGATCCGTTCTTATTCGAAAGCCCCAAACCACGTAAAACTTGCAAAGAAAATTAGAGGCGTCTAACTTGTTTTTGCAAGGGTTTTGTGATGTGATATGGCCATCATGTGATTGTGATTGTATTTGATGTATGCAATGATCCTTGTTGTAATATGGCAACCGGCAGGAGCCTAATGGTTGTCTTTAATTCTGTTAAGGCCTGCGTGTCTATTCATCTTGTAATAGCTTTATTCCAAGTAGTTGTAATAGTTGATAGTGATGATGGATAACCATGAAGCGGCGCCACTAACCTTGACGCAATGCTGGTGATGATGGAGATCATGTCCGTGCTTTGGAGATGGAGATCAAAGGCGCAAGAAGAAAGAGCCATATCATATCACACTAATTATGAATTGCCTGTGATGTTAATCCTTTATGCATCTTGTATTGCTTAGATCGCGACGGTAGCATTATAAGATGATCCCTCTCACTAAATATCAAGTAATAAAGTGTTCACCCTTAGTTGGCACCGTTGCTAAGACTCGTTGTTTCGAAGCATCTCGTGATGATCGGATGTGATAGATTCTACGTGTGCATCAACGGGTGCAAGCCAGATTTGCACATGCGGAAACTAAGGTTATCTTGATGAGCCTAGCATGTACAGACATGGTCTCGGAACACGGAATACCGAAAGGTAGAGCATGAGTCATATAAATGATATGATGAACATGAAGATTGTTCGCCGATGAAACTACATCTTCTCTCATGAAGATCGGACTTGGTGTAGTGGACTTGGTTCATGTAATCACTAAGACAATGTGAGGGATGTTGTTTTGAGTGGGAGTTCACCTAGTTAATTTAAGAATTAAATTTGAACTCAATTTATCATAAACTTAGTCTAAACTACTTGCAAATTTGTTGTAGATTATGGCGAACCCCTCCATCAATTTCAATGCGTTCCTAGAGAAAGAAAAGCTTAAGAACAATGGAAGCAATTTCACGGACTGGTTCCGTGGACTGAAGATCGTCCTCAGGGCTGGTCAGTTGACCTATGTGCTCGAAGCACCGCTAGGTGACCCACCTGCAGAAGATGCCACTGATGAGGTAAAGAATGTTTACGCCACTCGGAAAAATCATTACTCCACAGTTCAGTGTGCCATTTTGTACGGTTTAGAAGCGGAGCTCCAGAAGCGTTTTGAGCACCACGACCCGTTCGAGATCATTAAGGAGCTCAGGCTAATTTTTGAGACTCGCGCGGCCATGGAGAGCTATGAGGCCTCCGAAAAGTTCTTTAACTGTAAGATGGAAGAGGGAAGCTCCATTAGCGAGCACGTGCTCACCATGTCTGGGTACGCAAACAAGCTCCAAGAGTTGGGGATATCGATTCCTAATGAGTTAGGGATTCACCGTCTCCTCCAATCACTGCCACCAAGTTACAAGAACTTTGTGATGAACTACAATATGCACTGCATGAACAAGACGTTGCCTGAACTATCGTCCATGCTGAAAACTGCTGAAGTGGAGATCAAGAAGGAGCACCAAGTGTTGATGGTCAATAATACCACCAATTTCAAGAGACAGGGCAAGCCTAAGAACAAGGGCAACTTCAAGAAGGACGGCAAGAAAGCTGCCGCACCTGCAAAGAAGCCCAAGGCTGGTCCTAAGCCTGAAACTGAGTGCTTCTACTGCAAGGGTGCTGGTCATTGGAAGCGTAACTACCCCAAGTACCTGGCGGATCTGAAGAATGGCAACATCAAGAAGAAAGGTATATTTGATATATATGTTATTGATGTGTATCTTACTAGTAATCATAGTAGTGCCTGGGTATTTGATACTGGTTCGGTTGCTCATATTTGTAACTCGAAACAGGAGCTGCGGAATAAGCGAAGACTGGCGAGAGACGAGGTGATGATGCGCATTGGAAATGGCTCCAAGGTTGATGTGATCGCCGTCGGCACGCTCCCTCTACATCTACCTTCAGGATTAGTTTTAAATTTGAATAATTGTTATTTGGTGCCTGCGTTAAGCATGAACATTATATCTGGATCTTGTTTATTGCGATACGGTTACTCTTTTAACTCTGAGAATAAAGGTTGTTCAATTTATATGAGTAATATCTTTTATGGTAATGCACCTGAGATGAATGGTTTATTCTTACTGAATCTCGATAGTAGTGATACACATGTTCACAACATAGATGCTAAATGAACAAAATTGAATGATAATTCTACATACATGTGGCACTGTCGTCTTGGTCACATTGGAGTGAAGCGTATGAAGAAACTCCATTCTGATGGACTTCTTGAATCACTTGATTTTGAATCACTTGAAAGATGCAAAGCATGTCTAATGGGAAAAATGACTAAGACTCCATTCTCTGGTACAATGGAGCGAGCTACAGACTTATTGGAAATAATACATACCGATGTGTGCGGTCCAATGAGTGTAGCATTGCGTGGTGGATATCGTTACGTTCTCACTTTCACAGATGACTTAAGTAGATATGGGTATGTCTACTTTATGAAACATAAGTCCGAAACTTTCGAGAAGTTTAAGGAATTTCAAAGTGAAGTGGAAAATCATCGTAACAAGAAGATTAAGTTTCTGCGTTCTGACCGCGGAGGTGAATATCTAAGTTACGAGTTTGGCATGCATTTAAAGAAATGTGGAATACTTTCGCAATTGACACCGTCGGGAACACCACAACATAATGGTGTGTCCGAACGTCGTAATCGAACTCTCTTAGATATGGTTCGGTCTATGATGTCTCTTATAGATTTACCGCTATCGTTTTGGGGCTATGCATTAGAGACAGCCGCATTCACTTTAAATAGGGCACCATCTAAATCCGTTGAAATGACACCGTACGAATTGTGGTTTGGTAAGAAACCTAAGTTGTCGTTCCTTAAAGTTTGGGGTTGCGAAGCATATGTAAAGAAGTTACAACCTGATAAGCTTGAACCCAAAGCGGAGAAATGCGTCTTCATAGGATACCCTAAAGAAACAATTGGGTATACCTTCTATCATAGATCCGAAGGCAAAGTTTTCGTTGCCAAGAATGGATCCTTTCTTGAGAAGGAGTTTCTCTCGAAGGAGGTGACTGGAAGGAAAGTAGAACTCGGTGAGGTTATTGAACCTTCTCTCGGATTTGAGAGTAGCGCAGCACCGGAAGATGTTTTTGTGCCGCCTGCACCAATTGGAGAGGAAGCTAATGATAAAGATCATGAAACTTCAGTCGAAGTTGTTGCTGAACCTCGCAGGTCAACGAGGGTTTGTACCACTCCTGATTGGTATGACTCTGCCTTGAACGTCATGTTGGTGGACAACGCTGATGACCCTGCAACGTATGAAGAAGCTATGGTGAGCCCAGATTCCGACAAATGGCTAGAAGCCATGAAATCCGAAACGGGATCCATGTATGAAAACCAAGTATGGACTTTGGTGGACTTACCGGATGGCCGTAAGGCTGTCGAGAACAAATGGATTTTCAAGAGAAAAACAGATGCTGATGGTAATGTTACCGTCTATAAAGCTCGACTTGTCGCGAAAGGGTTCCGACAAATTCAAGGAGTTGACTATGATGAGACATTCTCACCAGTAGCGAAGCTAAAGTCTGTGAGGATTTTGTTAGCAATTGCTGCACATTTCGATTATGAGATTTGGCAGATGGATGTCAAAACGGTGTTCCTTAATGGTGACATTGAGGAAGAGTTGTATATGGTACAACCCAAGGGTTTTGTCGATCCTAAAGATGCCGACAAGGTATGCAAACTTCAGCGCTCCATTTATGGACTAAAGCAAGCATCCCGGAGTTGGAATCAACGTTTTGATAAAGTAATCAAAAACTTTGGATTTATACAAACTTATGGAGAAGCTTGTATTTACAATAAAGTGAGTGGGACCTCTGTAGCATTCCTAGTACTATATGTAGATGACATATTGTTGATTGGGAATGATATAGAACTTCTTAATAGTGTCAAAACCTATTTGAATAATAGTTTTTTCAATGAAGGATCTTGGCGAAGCGGCATATATTCTAGGCATCAAGATTTATAGAGATAGATCAAGACGCCTAATAGCGCTTTCACAAAGTACATACTTAGACAAAGTTCTAAAGAAGTTTAGAATGGAAGAGAGCAAGAAAGGGTTCGTGCCCATGTTGTCAAGTAAGACCTTGAGTAAGACTCAAAGTCCAGCTACGGCAGAAGATAGAGAGAAGATGAATAATATTCCCTATGCCTCGGCCATAGGTTCTATCATGTATGCCATGCTGTGTACAAGACCGGATATAGCACATGCTGTTAGTTTGACTAGCAGATATCAAAGTGATCCTGGAATGGAACACTGGACAGCGGTCAAGAATATCCTGAAGTACCTAAAGAGGACTAAGGATATGGTTCTTTCTTATGGAGGTGATGAACAACTTGTTGTAAACGGTTACACCGATGCTAGTTGGAACACCGATCCGGATGACTCAAAGTCACAGTCGGGATACGTATTTATTTTGAATGGTGCTGCAGTGAGCTGGAGGAGTGCAAAGCAAAGCGTTGTGGCGAAATCTTCAACTGAATCAGAATACATAGCTGCTTCGGAGGCTGCACAAGAAGCCGTATGGATGAAGGAATTCATTACTGAACTTGGCGTGGTTCCCAGTGCGTTGGACCCGATGGCCATCTACTGTGACAACACAGGTGCCATAGCTAATGCACAGGAGCCAAGGTCACATAGCAAGCTGAAGCACATCAAGCTACGTTTCCACGCTATTCGCGAGTATGTCCGAGATGGTGACATAAAGATTTGCAAAGTACACACTGATCTGAATGTGGCAGATCCGTTGACTAAACCTCTCCCTAGGGCAAAGCATGACCAACACCAGAACGCCATGGGTGTTAGGTATATTACCATGTAATCTAGATTATTGACTCTAGTGCAAGTGGGAGATTGTTGGAGATATGCCCAAGAGGCAATAATAAAAGTGGTTATTATTATATCTTTGTGTTTATGATGAATGTTTACATCCCATGCTATAATTGTATTATTAGGAAACACTAATACATGTGTGTTTTGTAAACATAAAAGAGTCCCTAGTAAGCCTCTTGTTAAACTAGCTTGTTGATTAATTGATGATCATGGTTTCCTAATCATGGACATTGGATGTGATTAATAACAAGGTTATATCATTAGGAGAATGATGTGATGGATACACACCCGTAGTAAGCGTAGCATAAGATCAAGTCATTAAGTTCGTATTGCTATAAGCTTTTAAATGCATAGTAACCTAATCCTTCGACCATGAGGTTGTGTTAATCACCATCACCGGATGGGTACTTTGATGACATCAAACGCCGCTTCGTAACTAGGTGGTTATAAAGGTATCATTGGGTATTCTGAAAGTATGTGTTGAAGCGCATGGACCAAGATTGGGATTTGTCCATCCATATGACGGATAGATATGCTCTAGGCCCTCTCGGTGGAATGTCATCTAGTTAGCTTGCAAGCATGTGACTAGGTCACAAGGGATGACATATCACGGAACGAGTAAAGAGTACTTGTCAGTAACGAGGTAGAACTAGGTATGGAGATACCGATGATCAAACCTCGGATAAGTAGAGTATCGCGAGACAAAGGGAATTGGTTTTTTATGTTAATGGTTCAATCGATCACGAAGTCATCGTTGAGTATGTGGGAGCCGTTATGGATCTCCAGATCCCGCTGATGGTTATTGATCGGAGAGGTGTCTCCGTCATGTCTACATATTCACGAACCGTAGGGTAACACACTTAAGGTTCGAAGTTGTTTTTAAGTAGATATGGAATGTGCGGTTGAGACCGAATGTTGTTCGGAGTCTCGGATTGGATTCGGGACAGCACGAGGAGCTCCGGAATTGTCCGGGGAGTAAGATTCATATAATGGGGATCTTTTTCCGAGTTAGGAAATGTTCCAGAGTGTTTGTATGGGGATTCTAGAAGGTTTCGGAATGTTCCGGAAGGTTCTAGAAGATATTTTGGAGTTTATTTGAAAACCAAGATAAGATAAGATAAGATAAGGGAAATTTAAAGAGGAGACTTGGGGGGGGAGGACTCCTCCCCCCACCTCCTTGGTGCGCCGGCCCTAAGGGGTGGGCCTAGGGGTGGGAACCCTAGGCCGCACCCCTCCCTCTATATATAGAGGGGTGGAGGCGCCACCCCCCTTTGATCCTTCACTCTTCCCCCAAGCCGCCTCTCTCCTCCTCCTTCTTTCTGCTCAGGCTTAGACGAAGCCCTGCAGAAGTCTCCACTCCACCACCACCACCACGCCGTCGTGCTGCTGGGATTCCGTGGAGAGATCTACTACCTCCGCTGCTCGCTGGAACGAGGAGAGGAAGGTCTGCTTCGACTCTGCACGTGTGACCAACTGCGGAAGCGCTGCAGGAACGCGGCGTCGGAAGGATCGTCCACTCGATCTTGAGATCGGCAAGTGATCGAATACATCAACCACGAGATCTAATCTCGTAACCCTTTCGTGTCTAGAAGGGTTAGTACAGATCTATCTCGTTGCACATGTCTAATAGATTAGATCTTGGTTTTTATCTAGATTAGATCTGGGTTTTGTTCGTTCTTGCGGTAGAAATTTTTTGTTTTCCATGCTACGAACCCATCAGTTCCCTCCCACGGGGTTGCTGTATTGCCGCTCCTTTCTATGGTTCTCTCCTTTAGGTCTGGCCGACCTTGCAATATTTGCCTTGGGGAGGCAGCGGTGGTGCCTCGAGACCGTGGTGGTGCATGTTGGTGGGCGGCAAGCTTGGGGGAGCGCTTAGGACTGTCCGGGTGCTGGGTTTTAGGGGTCACCAACACAGTGACGTCTGTCAACGCCACCTTCCTCATGTAGGGCATCGGGTGTACTCCCTCTCACTCCCCTCCGTGTACCAGGAGAAATCCTAGGAGCTATCCGGGCAGCTGCGTTGTCATCGCTGCACCCCTTCTTGAATGTATTGCTTGGTACACGACGATTCTAAGGCATAGGAGTGTGGTAGGAATTTTCTGAGGGCATAGTGGTTGTGAGCCATTAGCGGTTTTGTCGATCCGGCGCTATCAGCATTCTTTTCTCTTTTTTTCTCTTGTTTTTCCTTTTGGGTTTTGTTGTGATGCCTTCCCTAGAAGTGGTATCATGTTTGGACCGGTTGTTTTGGATGCTATATTAATATAGCGGGGCGAAAGGCTGATTCGAGTAGTGTATGCAAAGTAAATTTGTCAAGACTTGTCACAAACCCTTCACCACCGGAGTCTTGACGATCTCTTTGAACTTGTCGTGGTGGTGCCGACGCGGGATAACCCAGGTGAGCAGCGCAAGCCTTTTGTGCGTCATTCTGCTCATTAGAAAACTTGCAACTATTAAAGCCAACAATGCATTTCTTCTCCTTGGGCATCTAGCAATCTTGAAAGACTCGCGGTCTGCCTATAGGAAACCTACAACTTCCAGGCATGTAGTTCTCGCCATAAGGATCCCAGGAATCATGAAAAAATGTCCTGTCTGATCTACAGCCAGATCGGTGATGCATCTGCCTGGTGCAAATTGATGCTAACCGGCTAGAGACCTGACTTGCACATGGTTGTCCGTCCAGATCACGACATGGCCAGCACGAGGGGTGGACGTCGTCGCTGTCATTTGTCAGCAGCCTGGCTAGATCCCAATGCCAACGACCGGTGGCAGAGATGGGGGCAGCGGCCAGATCGAGGGAGAACATAGTCTGGGCAGTGAAAAAGGACCCATAGAGAAACCCTGCCGCCGCCATCCGCTATTGGACGGCCTCCTCCAGTGGTGGCGAGGTGATTGGAGCGACGGAACCAGAGGTTTTTTCTAGTGGCAGGTGGCGCCTTCGGAGTCGCAAGAGAGCGACACGGGAGGCTAGGTTTGGTTAATTACCCTAAGTTTTAGGTTTAGTCACATAGAGGATGATGGCTAATACCATCACCCATGTGCCCTTCCCCCTCATCACCGCCAGAGGATGATGGTGCCAACAAAGTCGGCGTAGCGGACAAAGGCGACGGAGAAGGAGGCGTCATCCTTTCTTGGTGTTCGGTCCTTGATGGACCTGTTGGTGGTGTCCTATGGCGGCAGGGCTGGGATGCTTTCTATGGTGGTAGAGGATGGCATGAAGGCTGCACCGGTGCGGCTTTGCGGGAAGGGACATGGTCTGGAGCTGTGGCGGGCTCGGGTCTTGGCAGTTTTCGTGTCCGCCAGATCTGGCCAGTTTTTGGCGGCGAGGCTAAAGCTGCTCGGTGCTAGGTGGCATAGAGGAGCTCAAGGGAGGTGCTGAGGAGGTAGGGGTGTGCTAGAGCGGCGGGCCCGATTTGGGCCCAAGCTGGCTGCGGGTTGTAGGTGCAGCAGATTGGATGAGGTGGCACCCGCAGGCGGGGCGCGTTGGTGCTCCTACTCCTTCGATTCAGCGTGCTCTAGGCAATGAGAAAGCCGGGGCGGCTGCCCAAAGCAGCAGCATGGATATGGAGGGCATGTCCGTCGTCGTGGCACCTTACGCCACGATTGCTATGGCATGCGGTGGAGCTTGGTGGCAGAGCCCAGCTTCCCAGTTCGTTGCTCATCTCGCTTCGCGGTCGAGTCGATCTCCAGGTGAAAGCCTTGAGCAGACTTCGGTCAATGCTGACGACGGCGACGCTTTCGATCGTCATTCTCCTTCTTGTTGGCATCATTTATGGTATCCTCGACCCCGACTGACTGAGTGGTCCCAAGATCTCCAAGAGAAAACCTAACCTCCAAATGGACGGCGGCGATGTGGGGAGGCGATCCTGGATGATGGTTGTGTCTCGAGGCGGCGACCTTGAACCACTATGCAACGACGATTCTGTGGGGGATGGCCATGGTCTTGCATGTTTTTTCTGGCGTCTCAAAGCTGTGCGGGCATCTAGTTTGTCGACCCGACTGGCTTGATTTGGGGCGACGCGGAGTTTGATCTGGTTGTTACCTTGATCCATGTAGAACGAGGTGATCTATCCATTCGTTCTAGCTAGTTCATGGGGCACGCTATTTGCTTCTCTAGTTACATGTTGAAAAGAAATGATGAAAAAGGCAAAGTTTTCTCCATGCCTCCATCAATAAAAGCGTAACGGAAATAGCGAAAAGAAGGAGACGGTAGGAGCTAGCTAGAAAGTGATAGATACGCGGACACGCAAGCAAGCAACTCGATCGACGAGAGATGAGGAGCGGTCGTTTGTTTCGAAACTCGATCGATGAGGACAAAGGAAGGACCTTTGCTGGCGGCGCACGGATCCCAGTCCCCAGGTGGATAGTATCACCGTACCGGGCCCGGTCGTCGCACTGAACTGATCGATCGGAGGCCATGTCATGCATGGATGATAGTAGACGTCCTCCCCGGCCGTTTGGGAAGCCAAGAAATTCACAGACGGCTCGGAACGTCGTTACAAGTGCACTTGCACAGCAGTCTTGTTTCCGCTCGTACCTCGTCATCATCAAAAAGAAAAAAGAAAATCACTAGACATTCAAAATGATGCGATGTACTCCCTCTATCTTAAAATATAAGATGTTTTAGCTTTGTAAATGAAGTGTATTTAGATCACTTTTAGTGTATAGGTTCATCTAGGATTGAAGTAAATATATCTACTAAAGGGTCTAGATATACTCCTTTGACAAGTCTAAAACATCTTATATTATAAAACAGAGGGAGTACTCCTTAGTAGTTTCTTAGTAATTTAGTACGTACGTATTAGTACTTAGAGGTCGTTTGGTATCTATCAGTTGGGTCTGAAATCTTCCTTGGAATTAATTTTGCAATTCTATCCTTATGCCGTTTGGTTGACACGGAATTGAGCTGTCATTTCATTTGGCAAATCTATCGAAATATCCTCATGTGTAAACCCAATACCTATCTCAGACCGGTCATTTACAAATTTCGGTGGCAACCAAACATGTGAATGTTTCTGAAATTATAATACAAATAAAATAATTTTTTATCTACAAAATGAAATGAATGACCTCTTAGTAATTTCTTAGTTTTGTTTGACCCAAGATGGACCGGAACATGCGGAAGTAGGAACAGACAAGACGAAGGGTCAAGACGCGTACTGACCCAGATGGCCGAAGCCAAGAAAAATAACAAGACCAAGACGAGAGCATCCCCTGTGGAAAAAGACGAGACCGGCGATCCGGTCGGTCGGCCTGTCCCAGTCTGAGTACTAGGAGTTCAGACGGGAAGTTATCATGAAACCACAACGAAGGAGCGGAACTGATCGAACCACAAGGACCTTGTTGGTCATGAGGTCAGCCTTTGTTCATGTCAAGTCTTCACAAGTCTCCTTAGAGCATCCCCAGTCGTAACTCCATACGGGTTTGGCGCGGTTTACCCTGATGGAGGGCATCGGCGCAATGTTGCCAAATGGGGGTTAGACGTGTCCCCCATAACAAAATTTAAATATTTTAAATTTAACAGAAATTTGGATAAATAGTTCAAACTTTAACAAAGCATAGACGAACATTTTAAATTTAACAAAAAAACACCATCTAATGACGGCCACGGCTGATCCCGAGCCGGCGATACATCGCCGCGACGTAGTCGAATAGGCCGTCCTCGTCGCTTGGCGGCTCGTCCTTCACCGGCGGTAGGCGCGCTGCATCCCTCACCGCTGGTCCTGCGCGTCGGCCTCGTGGAAGGACCAGCCGCCCCCTCGTCGTCGTCGATGTCGACGATGAGGCCGTGGCGCCTGGCGCGCTCGGCCTGCTCCCGCCGCCAGTCCTGCTGCTGACCAATTGGCGGCGAACTCGTCGGTGGCCGGCATGACGGCGTTGAAGGATGCCCGCTCTAGCATCCTCTGGCCCGGAAATTCTTGCGGGTTCTCGCCGTCCGTCAGCTGGAGCGCTGCTGCCTTGTACCCCGGCAGTGGCGTCCACTCCTTCTTGGGCTCGGGCTTGGGCCTGCCCAAGCGGAGGCAACGAGGCGGCGAGGGAGGCGCGCGGCGCCTGCGCGGTGGGCTCGCCTGCTCGTCCTTCACCGGCGGGCGCACGAGCATCCCCTGTTAGCGTGGCGACGGCGTACAGCGAGTATTGCGTTGGGGGCGAACGCGGGGAGGACGAACGCGAGAAGGAGGAGGACGCCGACGGCGCACGGCGGGCCCCCCAGCGGTTGTTGGCGGCCTGCTGGCGATCGCGTGGGATACGCGACGACATCACCAACAGCGGGTTGTTGCCGTTGGCGATGTGGTCCAGGACCCAAGAGAGGGTGCGTCCCGGAGCGCTCCACCACCGCTTCCGGCCTTCGCTGTTGAAGTTGGCCGGTGGCGGGCCAACGCCGTCGTAGGCCTCGATGCGGTCCTCGCGCGAAGAAGGCCGCCCACACCTGTAGGTTGTCGAGATCCCACTGGGGGTCGTTGCGCTCCTCGTCGGTGAGCGACCCCCAGTAGTGCTCGTAGATCGCGGCTCTGCGGGCCATGCTGGTGGGGATGGGCGGCACAGGGAGGCCACCGCGGCTCACCGCCCACCTCGTCGGAAGCCGAAAAGCCGGCGGGACGGGGTAGCCGACGCTCCATAGCGCCTGCGCCTCGTTGACGTGGAGCCAGAGGCGGCCAAAGCCGTTGGTCTCCGCGCCGTTGTAGCCATCGTAGCCCGCCATCGCCGAGGGAGAGGGAGAAGAAGACGACATTTGGGGGAGGAGAAGGTGGAGCTCGCCGTCGAGGTAATGCGTGTGTGGCGGCAATGGAAACCGCAGCGGGTTTTTATACTAGGGAGGAGGGGGAGGCGAGCGGTGGGCATTAACGCCGCCCTGCCCCTTTGACGGGACGTGTCGGCTGCACCGCCCGCTACCGTTCGCTGGAAAGGCTGCGGCGAGTAGCGTCATTACTCGGCGCTGATGGCGAGGAAGAAGACCGACTCTATGCGGCTACCATGCGGGCCAGCTTTGACCGGGGCGGTTCAGCACACGTGCTCCCGCCTTCTCTTCCCGCCACCCACCCTACCACGCGTCCATCCAGCGCCCCCGCTCGCCTCCATGTACATTGGGTTTGGCCTAGGGCCGCCGGGTAAATAACTGGGCCACGCCGGCGCCAAAAAAATTCGGGGTGCACGGCTAGGCTCGAAATTTCGCGCCGGCGTCCCCCAAAACGCTATGGGGTGCCTTTGAGGCCCCGGAGTGGAGATGCTCTTAGATGTGGTTTTCACTTTTGGGTGCTATGCGCGGTAGTAGCTAGGAGTAGTTGTATGCCTCCGGGCGGTAGTTTGGGTGCTATGCCCCATTGTGGAGCCTTGCATCCCGGCAAGATCTGGGTTGTAGGGCTCGCCGTCGTCGCCTTCTGTAACTACCTCGGTGAATTACGCTCTTAGTTACATGCCTGGATGAGCGAAAGTGGTTAAAATAGTACGGTGGGGCCCGGGGCCACTCACGGTAGACCTTTCGGCCGTCCTAACCACTTTCAGATCATCGGGACAAGAACGAGCGGCGTAATCGGCAGACGAAGGGATCAACTACATACACAAATGAGTATGTATGCAAGCCACATACAACAGTCCTCAGAGCCATTCCATCTAAAAAAATAGAAATATTGCAATGCCATACGACAAGATTCAAATATCCTAGGTAGAGATAATATTTTAGGATAGCTCCTCATACATCAAACATCAGAGTACCAGGCGGAAGCGGAAAACAAGATCCGAGTACGGATAAGAAGCAAATCGGAATAAGATGCCGCATAAATAAACAAATCCTGCCCACAGATCTCACGGATCCCCGTTCCCGAAATCTCTACACCGAGTGATCGTTGCCAACATCATCCGTCTCTTCCACCTAGTATCCATCTTGCGGGTACACCTGTTCATCTGAATCAAACAATTTATCGTGTGAGACCCTAGGGGTACTCAACAAGTCTTTATGCCTCTAAAGGGGACACAACCTGGGGTGACGCAATTGCAGCAAAAGATAATAGCTAACAAGTCTATAGATACTCGCTAACCATCCGCCTAACCAATGATAGACGGATGTCCGTGAATTAAGAACAACAGTTATAATAGTATAATTAACAGATCCATCCTCCTCCTCGCTTACCAACGAGGAAGCGGACGAACAACCCCCATCATCCGTTGGCAGTTTTATTAACCATTCCATGAGTATTGCACTATTTACTAGTCAAGTACTTAGTCAAATTAAAAGCGGTACTTTAGTTATTCTTGTCTATGATCGAGAAACTGTGCTCCAAGTCGTCCATAACCGCGGACACGGCTTTCAGAAAGATTTACCCTGCAGGGGTGCACAAATAGCAACACACACTCGATCAACCTCGGAAAAACCAACTCAAAACCCAACGAGGCATTCACGACAAAGCGATCACAGGATTCAGAAATATTTCAGGGGGCCACCCGATTAAGCTACCCGCAACGAAGTTGGCCGGCTCCGAGACGGACCCAAGGTTTGCGCCAATGGCTGTAAACGACTGGGAACCCGAAAATGTGACTGGGCTTGTCGATACCGCGAAAATACTCCGCAATTCTTAAACAGTACAGGTGCTCCTCGCACAATCTTAATAAAACAGTAACATGGCATAAGTACAGGATAGTAATAAATCCCCAAACTACTTTGTGGCCCCAAGAAATAAGAATGAATCAAGCTCTAGCTCAGGGGGGTCCATAAGGCCTCCCGGATGTGGATAGTGCGAATAGTTAAGGAACAGGAATCAAGTACTCGGGGTCCTACGGGACACAAGTGAGCATGAAAAACCAAATAGCAGATATTGCTCACCGGTGCCTTTTTTCCTTAGGTATCCCATTACTACTCAGGTTATGTTGTTTAGGTACCTCGTTATTCATCAGACACTCACATACCCTACACATGTTTTTCTACGACTCGCATGGCTCAAACAACTCCTGTAGTAATGGCTCATGGGATAGAGGAACAAGCTTCGGTGGGGTTTAAAAGTAAAGGCTATGCAGTACTTGGGATTCAATTAAATGCAATCGCGACTCGATGATGCAAGAATAAGATAGAGGCAATAGGTACTATATGTATGCAAGCATGTGGTAGTGCTTGCCTGGCAGCTCAGTTGAAGCGAGAGATGGATCTGGGTAGAACTCTTGTGATTTCTGATAATTCTCCTGCTGGGCGTCTATTCGAAGAAGAACCAAACAAATAAGGGCCAACATAAATAAAGTGCACAAGCATATGAATTAAAATGCGACAAGAAAACAAGCATGCCATGATGAATGATGCACCATTTACATGGCATTAAAGTAGCATGGCATGGTGAGGTGTGAGATACAATAATAAAGCATTTTATTATTTATTTAGTCAAGTTTTATTGCCATAAACAGTTCTGATTTTTAAATATGGCATGATGCGTGCTTCAATTCAGAACAAGGACTGCATAGATAGAACAGGCTCGTCGCGCTGATCGATTTAGACATATTATTTGTGGAATTTGGAGTTATAGAATTAAAGTTATTAATTTATTACGAAAAGGGTATTTTATTTGTAATTTTAATCATCTCAAAATTTTAAAGTGTTCAAATATTATTTTGAATGGCATATTTGAATTCCTCACATTTTTCTGATTCAAAAACATATATCATTGGTATTGTTTGGATTTATAATTTAAAAGTTATTTAACAACAGATTTGAATTTGAATTTAACCAATTTCTGGAAAAGTTTAATTAAAACAGAAAAGCAGAAAACATTTGCTACTCAGCCAGTTATAGACCCAGTCGCTGACGGGTGGGCCAGCTGCTGACTGGAACACACACGCACAGAAAGGTTTTTCTCACCGCGGTTTTACCTAGCCTCTGCGAATGACAGGTGGGGCCAACGGCTATGGGCCCACGTGCCAGTGGCTGAGCCCGCAGAGGCTGACAGGTGGGGGCAGTCTGGAGCGCGGGTTGAGTGTGCAAAAACTGCGGGTGTCTTTTTGTAAAAAGGACAGGGAGGCTGAATGGTGGGGCTCGGTGTACCGCGGGTTGAGGCAAAAATAAAAAGGAGGGGCTATTTGTAAAACGACCACAGGCCCCTGTTGATCGTCTCTGACGAAACTGTCGAGCGGACGGTGCTCGACCGCGACAGAGCGCGGCGCGGGGCTCGATCCCGCGACACAAGGCGTACGCGCTGAGGGTGGGAACCAGTGCGGCAGGTGTTAGGATGGTGACTGCAAGGCGGACGGGGGCTAGGTATGCCGTCTGCGAGGCGCAGCGACAAGCGGACGTAGAGACCGCCGGCGCGCAGAGGGTGTTTGGTGTTTGGCCCGGCGAGGCCAGACGACGACGGCGAAGATGGGGGTGTCCAGGAGGAAGAGGGTCTTACCGCGGAGAGGTCGGTGGAGGTGGATCGGGCTGGGGTTCGTCGGAGCGATGAGGAAGCAGACGCACCCGGAGCTAGGGTTTCGGCGACGTGTCGAGGTACAGCTCGGCCTGGGCGTCTCCTCCTCCTCGTTGGCGTGTACTGGGCGACGCAGAAGACGGCTACGGACTTCCCCGATAACCACGTCTACACGCCCGCCTCCTCGTTCTGTAGGTGGACGGCGACACCGAGAGCGGCGGCCGGAGTTGGAGAAGAAGGGGAACGGGGTAGCTGGGGAGGAGAGGGGAGGAAGGGCAGCCCCTGGTTGGATCTGGGCGAGAGCGAGGAGACGTGGGGAAAGGGATAAAGACGAGGGAGAGAGGGGAGGATGTCGTGGGGGATCGGTGAAGTGAAAAGGTGGCTTGGCCACCTTTTCTTCCCTCTTTCTCACATGCTCGAGCTGGGGCTTGGCCTGGTGTGGCTGCAGGTGGGGACGGCGGCTGGCTCGGTGGGACAGGCCTGGCAGCGAGAGAGAAAGGGAGAGGAAGAAGGAGAGGGGAGGCTCGGGTGTAGCTAGCCTCGGCTAGGGTTAGGTTAGAGGGGGTGGGGTAGCTCGTGTGGTAGAGAGGGACTAGGGCCAGGTTGGCAGAGAGAGAGAGAGAGAGGAAGAATGAGAGAGGGAGGGAGCTAGGTTCTCGGCATGGAGAGATGGTAGTTAGGGTTAGGGTTTAGAAAGAGAGGATAAGAGAGAAAAGCTAGGGTTAGGGTTTGATTAGGGTGTTTAGGTTTTAAACACATGCTTATAAGATCAAGCCAAGATGAAGGGGTGAGGGTTTTGGTTTAGCACAAGGTGAGGTGAAGGCAAACTCAAGAAAAAGAGAGAGAGATGGGGTTTATGGAAAAAGGCCTCACTTGATCATGCATGATGGGAAAAATGGTGTTGTTGGGAACATGGGGATGGTGGAGAGAGATAGAAATGATCCCACAAAGCAAGATCCACTAAAACAAAGAGAAAAACAAAGGAGCTAAAGGTGGTGGCACTCTTGCATGGCCCATGCATAATAATTAAATGCCATGTTCTTATGCTTGTGAAAACAATAATAAATAACATGGCATTATTCTTATGCATTCCAAAATATGGATCTAGGTCAAGCCAAAATAATAGAATTGGATCCCTCCCAACTCACATGAGCTAGATCAAATGCCAAAATAAATCAAAAGCTCATGGGTACATAGGATGGTGGAATTATAAGGTGGTGACAAAGAAAGGTGGTGAATTGGAATAAAAGATATGCCCCCAACTCAACTTGGGCATCAAGCATTTATCAAGAACCAAATACAATATATCAAGAGCCAAATACAATTAATAATGCATATGAGAGAAGAACCAAAAAGGAAAGGGTTTTATACGATGCTCAAATGCAAGGTGGCATGATGACATGAGCATGATATAATTATGATGCAACAATTATATGTAGGAAGTAGCATATATATAGACTAGGCTAGTAGCATTGCAATTGTTAGACAATTGGGATGCTACACCTTCTTGCTCCTCGGGTCAGAGCAGTTGGTGGAAGAGGCGGCCGACACACCTCCTAATAAATCTTCCGCCGCCTTCTGCTCTCTAGCGTCTGATACGTAGTAAACGTACCTATAATTTTTGATGCTTCATGCTTGTTTTGTATCAACTATCTTTTGTTTTGTCTACACTTTGAGGTATTTTTATATATTTTCTGGAACTAACCTATTGACAAGATGCCGCAGTGCCAGTTGCCTGTTTTCTGCTGTTTTTGGTTTCAGAAAAGCTAGTAAGGAAATATTCTCGGAATTGGACGAAACAAAAGCCAAAGTTCCTATTTTTTCCGACACAAGATGGAGTCCAAAGCAGAGACGGGGGAGGGCACCAAGGCGGCCACACCCTATGGCGGCGTGGGTACCCCCAGGCGCGCCACCAGGTGGTGTGGGCCCCTCGGGCCTCCACTGATCTTGCCCCTTCGCCTATATATCCCTCCCGAGACGAAAACCCTAAGGGAAGGATCAGAATTCCACGAAAAGTTTCATAGTGCCGCGGCCACCGAAGAGGAGATTCGAGGGACAGAAGTCTCTGTTTTGGCACCCTGCCAGGACGGGGAAGTGCCCCCGGAGCCATCTCCATCGACTCCACCGCCATCATCGTTGCTGACTCCCATGATGAGGAGGGAGTAGTTCTCTCTCGAGGCTAAGGGCTCTACCGTAGCTATGTGTTCATCTCTCTCTCTCTCTATGCGTAATCTTATTGAGATCATGATCTTTGTAATCTAGATCTATTCTGCTATTCAAGTGCTTTAATTAATCTCTGCTTATCCTCATGTGTGTGAAGTTGACAGTGAGCACACCGTGTGGCACTTAGGCTAAGGTTACAGAAATACTTATCATGACTATTATTTGAGTTGGATGTCCCTATAAGATTGTTGTGTTTGTTGGAACCATCTAGCGCTCAAGGTGACAGTGAGGGGTTATCTAGATGGGGAATGCAAACTTTAAGGTGTGCTGTTATAACCCTACATTGTCTAACCGGAGAGTAGTTCAAGGTAGCATAATAAAGAGAAGATATTTATAGGAGAGTGTCCACTAGTGAAAGCAGTGATGGAGCCACAAATTGAGTCGAGCTGGGGCGTATATACAAGATTTATTTTTTTAAGCAAAAAAATCAAGCCTAATTAGGAAATGAGTACCTGCATTGCGCTGGAGGAGCCAGGGCGGCTGCCCATGCTCGCCCCCATAGTGGCGCCGCCACTGAGTGAAAGTATGATCCATAGGCCTTGTTTCTAAGCATTGAAACACCGTTTACAATCAGTCATGTTACATGTTTGCTTGGTGCCACTCTTATTTCAGATTGTAATTACCACTTACAAGCATCCATATTACTTGTATTTCACTATCTCTTCGCCGAACTAGTTGAAATGGATCGTATGGGCACCTAGAGGGGGGGGTGAATAGGTGCTACACCAATTTTTAATTCTTTTTCAGTTTTAGGCTTAGCACAAAGGGTAAATTCTCTAGATAGACTATTGGGTGGAATTTCCCTATATGCAAACCTATCTACTAGCGAGTAAAGAGCGAGTGGAAGAGGAACGAGTAAACCGAAGTGAAGCACGCGGAGACACAAGATTTGTTTGACCGTAGTTCCTTCCTTGCTAAGGGAAGTACGTATGCGTTGGAGGGGTGGGCGGTACTAAGACCACCACGCCACAAAAGGCTTCACCCTGTTCTCCGATGGATCTCACCACAACAGGCCTGATCCACCTTCCACTATAGGTACCCTTCGAGGCGGGCACCGGCGCCTTTACACAACTAGCGGGGCAACAACTCCACAACAACTTGGAGGCTCCCGAAATGACAACAAGCTGCCACAAAAACAAACTTATCAAATACAATAAACAAGATCTAGGTATTGACAAGAATACTAGATCAAGGATTTCTCCAATTGAATGGAGAGGAGTTGAAGCGCTTGATTCTTGATGATGATGAACTTCTCCTCCTTCAATTCCACCAAAGATCAAGACTTTCGGGTGGTTGAAGTGGGAGATCGAGATTTAGAGCTCTTGCACAAGGTCTGGTCAAATTCGAATGAATCAAGGAGTCTGAACGTTGGGGAAGAAGGGATATTTATACCCCCTTCAGAAACCAGCCGTTGCAACCTTTGGGGGCCGAATTATCCGGCCCAAGTGAGGGCCGGATTATCCGGTCTGGGGAAACACCGCCCCAGACTCAGAATATCTGGCAGATAATCCGCCCCCTGACAGAGTGACGCGCCGAGCTTGCCCTTGATCAACTTCTGGGGGCCAGATTATCCGGCCCTATGCGAAGGCCGGATTATCCGGCCTAGGGAAGAAAAACTGCCCCAGTTCGGATTTTCTGGTAGAAAATCCGACTGGATACTGAGCGACGTGCCTTGGCTCCTTTTGCTCGAAAACTGGGGGCCGGATTATCCGGACCATGCGACACCCGGATTATCTGGCCTGGGGAGGAAAAACCACCCCAGTTCGGATTTTCCGGGAGAAAATCCGACCGGGTACCGAGCGACGCGCCTTGGCTTCCTTGAGAGATGAGGTAGGCCGGATTATCCGGCCCTTGGTGGGGCGGATTATCCGGCCCCTGTCAAAAGTTCATGCACACTTAGCACACATAAAAAGTCTTCATAGTATTGTTATCTAACACGCAAAACATAGGAAAACATGAAATGTTCTTTCAATCTCCCCCTTTTTGGTGTTAGATGACAATACCAGGATTTGCAGGAGAAAGACACAAGACGGACAGAGATAACTTATGAAAGAGACTCCCCCTCAATGTGTGCATAATAGAGTTTTGCATTGAAATACAAATGCACACAAATAGGAGAATCTATTCCATAGACATGTGAGCAAAAACACATACCACAAAAGTAGAGAATACGCATCCTTGACATAAATCACAATTATTACCGGATAACCAATATGAGCGCGCGCACCTTCCGTGATATACCTCCAACAATAGGATATGAATAGATAGATCCATAAGCATAATCCATGATATGAAGACCATAGGCATAGCATAATCCAGACAACCACAAAGAGTCTCAAACAAAGTAGAGAATAGGCATCCTTGACATAAATCACAATTATTACCGGATAACCAATATGAGCGCGCGCGCCTTCCGTGATATACCTCCAGCAATAGGATATGAATAGATAGATCCATAAGCATAATCCATGATATGAAGACCATAGGCATAGCATAATCCAGACAACCACAAAGAGTCTCAAACAACCAAATCACGAATTTAAAGTTCAACGCTAAATGGGCATAAGCAGGAAATAACGAATAGAAAAATGCAAGTGCTTATGCCCGACCCATGCAAATCCACGGACAACCTAATAGAACTACTTCTCCCCCTTTGGCATCGAGACACCAAAAAGGGAGAAGAGCGATGCTAGCGCCCCATGGGATCACTCATCGTAGTCCTCGTCCTCGTCCTCTTCTTCATTCTCTTCCTCATCCTCATCTTCAAGTTCCTCAGTGTCACCTTCCTCATCTTCATCAGCAGCGGGCGCAGAGGGGAACAAGTGACACTCCAGCTCACCATAGTTCAGCCCGGAGGAAGAGTTCCACCGAGCATACGGAGTGGAAGGTGTAGGAGCCGGAGGAGCACCCGAAGCGCCGGACACGTGGTGGAGAATGAGCTGCTGGGAGTGAGCCAACTCATGGCGCTGCCTGTAAGCCTCGTACTGACCCTCGCGCGTGTCCACGCCCATGCAGAGAATGTGACGCTGGAACCAGTTCAGCTGCTTGATCTCACGGGCCACGAGAGGCACAGGGGGCCTGCGAGCATCCCTCATGAGACCCTCAGGAGTAGAGGAGGGGTGAGAGGTCTTCCGAACCTTGTTGTATATCTTCTTGGCCTTGTGCACCGAGTCAATGTGGAACTCCTCAGCAGGAAGCAGGTGGCGGATGAGCATCATAATGTAGGGCGCATAGGGCATGGACAGACGGTTGAACATAGCATCACACAGCTCATGGTAGATGAAGTCCATGACATCCAACCTGTACTGCACTGACTCATCCTCGCAGGAGGCAACCTCATGAGAAAATTGAAGTAGCTGAACAAGGTGACCACGGATGCTGTCATTGTTGCCCCCACTCGGTGTAATAGAGTCACGGAAGAGACCCACTAATGCAGCATAGATGGGAGCAAGACCAGCCACAGTACCGACAATGCCATTGTCCACAGTGCACGGAGAGAGAGCTGCATCCTTGTTGGGCTTCAACTGAGTGATGATGCGGTGACCACTGGCTCTATCCCTGCCACGGAAGGAGTACCCCAGAACCTCAGCAAACACGTGAAAATCAGCAGTCATTGGCCTGTCATGAGTCATCCACTTCATAGTGCGATGCTCATCCCCACAAATCACCAAAGTGGAGAAGAACTGCTTCACCACCTCAGAGTCAAAGGAGCACTGAAGAGACATGAGATGGTGCAGCCCCATCCTCTCAGCCACATACATCGCATCCACAAGATGCGCCTTCTCCAAAGCATCAGCAAGTACCAGAGGGTGCATAGGCCTAATGTTCAGCCTGGCATAGATGTCTTCATAAATCCCCTTCTGTTCTGCACACCAAAAACGGGTATCCCCAGCTCAACATCACGGGGCAGCTCAGCAAACAAGTCATGGTGACGGATGGCGGAAAAGGAGACTGCATCCAAAGCCCTGTAGTTGATCTTGGGATCCTTGCCCTTCCTCTTGGACACCCCCTTCCTAGTCCTCTTGGATTGTTCAGCCATTCGCCTCTCTTCGTTCTTCCTTCTCCTCAATTCAACTTCGTCCACTAGGTTACCTTGACCGTCGTCCCGAAAGTACTTGGCGCGAGGACGACACTTGTAGGTCTTGGAAACACCGGAACCACCTGTGAGGAGAATAAGGGCGATAGCAAGGGGATAAGCATACACATAAGTCCAGGAGAGAGCATGGAAAAGGTAGTCAAAAAGTTCATAGGACAAAACTACTCAATGCATACACATAGTGAAACTGAAGCAGAATCGAATCTGTCAGGCCAGATTATCCGGCCTGGCTAGGGGCGGATAATCCGGCCCTGGCAGAAATTTTCGATTTCACCTAGACTGCATGCAAAAAAGTAGATCGGACCTAGAAACAGCAAGACTACGATTTCTATGCGAAAACACATCCTTCTAGACAACGTTCCACCCAACAAGATACACATCTAGCCAAAGATGGAGAGAGAGGGAGTTACCCTCACTCATTGGAGGAAGAACTCGGAGGAGAAGGTACCCGGAGGCGCGGAGAAGAATATCCGGGGAGGCCCAGAAAATCTGGTGGCCGGAGAGGCTTCGGGGAGGGTGAGGGGCGGCAGGCGGCGACTGTGGAGGAGGAGATGGCTGGGGGAGAAGTGCTGCTCGATATGAGCCCTTCCCCCTGAGCCCTACCCTTTAAGATGAAATCCGCGAGGGCCGGATTATCCGGCCAACACTTGGGCCGGATTATCCGGCCTAAATTCTGGAATTCTGTTATACATAAACCAGGCCCGAGCATCCCCAAACAACACCCCCACAAGGTGTACAAGGGAGTTGTGTGCAATAATAGATGGCTTAGGGATAGGGAAGGCTTAGGATTAAGAGGGCCAAACTGAGATGGTACTAGACACTCAAAATTGCAAAATCCAAATCAAATAAAAGTCAAGATTGAGTGTGATTACCATAAGAACATGAGAGAGAAAATAACAACCAAAAAGATCCAATGCTCCTCAAGGGAGAGGGCGGTGGCCGAAGCCACCTTGTTGGACTGTATGGTGTGACACCGCGAAGATATATCTTGGGTTCACGACCAATACTCATCAATAAGCTCACATATCACAGAATGATATGAAGAGAAATGATTTATCTTGCTTTTGGCATTATGGGGGGAGGGTTAACCCAATGAGTTAGGACCACACTCCCCCTATATCCATGCCCACACCTAGACCAAACACGGATTGAGATGTACGAGTGAGTGCATGGGTAATCAAGACAAGCTCCCGGAATCAATGATATTTAGCTCATTCCTCAAATAGCAGAATCTTGCTTCATCAAGTGGCTTTGTAAAGATATCCGCCAGTTGGTTCTTCGTGCTCACAAAGGATAGATCAATATCGCCGCGAGCAACATGGTCTCGAATAAAATGATTCCGAATCTCAATATGCTTCGTCCTTGTGTGCTAAACAGGATTGTACGCAATTTTGATTGCACTTTCATTATCACATAAAAGAGGCACTTTGTCACAATTGACACCGTGTTCCTTTAAAGTTTGCCTCATCCACAATAACTGAGTACAAGCGCTGGCAGCAGCAACATATTCAGCTCTGGCGGTAGAGAGGGATATACAATTCTGCTTTTTGGAGGACCAACATACAAGAGATCTTCCCAAGAATTGACAAGCTCCAGAAGTGGATTTTCGATCATCCTTATCACCAGCCCAATCTGAGTCAGTATAACCACATAAAGAGAAATTGGAGCCCTTGGGATACCAGAGACCAAAGTTGGGGGAATGAACCAAATATCGAAAGATCCTCTTGACCGCCACTAAGTGGCTTTCTTTAGGAGCTGCTTGATACCTTGCACACACTTCGACACTCAACACAATATCGGGTCTAGATGCGCAGAGGTAAAGAAGAGAGCCGATCATGGACCAGTATACCTTTTGGTCCACATCTTTACCATGAGGGTTAAGTTCAAGATGACACTTTGTTTGCATCGGAGTGGTGACACCATTTAGATCCGTCATCTTGAATCTCTTGAGCATGTCTTGGATTTACTTTGCTTGATTAATAAAGGTTCCTTCTCTAAGTTGTTTGATCTCGAATCCAAGAAAGAACCGTAATTCCCCCATCATAGACATCTCAAACCTGTCAGTCATAAGCTTTAAAAATTCATCGTTAAAAGCTTTGTTAGTAGAACCAAATATGATATCGTCTACATATAGTTGGCATACGAAGAGCTCCCCTTAACCTTCTTAGTAAAAAGAGTGGGGTCGATTTTCCCAACTTCGAAGCCATGATCTAACAAAAGCTCTTTAAGGTGCTCATACCACGGACGTGGGGCTTGTTTAAGGCCATAGAGTGCCTTATCGAGTTTGTAGACATGGTTCGGAAAGTTAGGATCCTCAAACCCTGGGTGTTGCTTTACGTATACCAACTCATGTAGAGGACCGTTAAGGAAGGCACTCTTGACGTCCATTTGCTGCAGCTTAAAATTGTTATGAGCAGCATAAGCAAGAAGGTTACGGATGGACTCAAGGCGAGCCACATGAGCATAGGTCTCGCCGAAGTCGATGCCCTCAACTTGGGAGTACCCTTGTGCCACAAGTCTGGCCTTGTTCCTCACAACAATGCCATTCTCATCTTGCTTGTTCTTGAAAATCCACTTGGTGCCGATAACATTGCGGCACTCTTTGGGTTTCTCCACTAGTTTCCAGACTTTGTTGCGCTCGAAATTATTCAATTCTTCATGCATAGCAACAACCCAGTCTAGGTCTTCAAGAGCTTCAAAGACCTTCTTAGGTTCCACCATGGAGATATGAGCTTGATGCTCACCAAAACTGGCCAATTCTCTTCTTGTAGAAACCCTTCATCGAAGATCACCAACAACCTTGTCGAGAGTGTGACCCCTCAACTCAAGGTTACGATCAGCTCGAGCCTTGCGATGAAGTTCAATAAGTTTGTTGTCTCTTGGAGGAGGAGATTCATCACTTGAGTCTTCATTGGAAGCATTTTCTCCGCCTTGATCAGCAATTGGAACATCAGTAGCAGGTGGTGGAGACGCATGCCCTTGAGGTGAATCCGTAGCCGTAACAGGAGGCTACAGAACTGGAGAGTCAGGGCCGGATAATCCGGCCGACGGAGAGGCCGGATAATCCGGCCTGGGAGTACTTGCCGTGGCTTCTTCAGGAGGCCTGGGACTTGCTTGAACTGGTGAGGGGCCAGATAATCCGGGGCTAACCGGAAAATCCGGCCTGGAGCTTGTGTTGAAATCTTCACCAGTAGGAGCAACATGGTCAGCTGTAGCGGGATGGCCGGATAATCCGGTGTCAACCGGAATATCTGGCCTGGAGCTTTCTAGAACATCTTGACCTTCAACATTTGATGGAGATGGTGTAGAAGTTGCCCCCGTGGTTGGAGCATGTTGAGTATGTGTAGATGAGGGCTCTATATGAGTAGAGCATTGTACTTCCCGGTTCGCCACAAGGGGTTCCTCAATGGGGCGGAAGAATCCCACGCCCATTCTTCTTATGGCATCTTGGGGTATTTCAACATCTGCATCACAAACACCAACTTGCTCCGCACGGGAACCGTCATTTTCCTCGAACACCACACTACAAGATTCTACAACAGTTCCGGAGAGCTTATTGTAGACTCTATAAGTGTGGGATTCGGCACCATAACCAACAAAAATACCTTCTAAAGCCTTAGATTCAAACTTAGATAAACGAACTCCTTTAATAAGAAAGAAACACTTACACCCGAATACCCGAAAGTATGAGATGTTTGGCTTGTTACCGGTAAGTATTTCATACGGAGTCTTGTCCAAGATCTTGCGGAGGTATAAGCAGTTGGATGAATGACAAGCAGTAGAGATTGCTTCAGCCCAGAAGTTATATGGAGATTTAAATTCGGCTAACATTGATCTTGCCATGTCCATTAGAGTTCGATTCTTCCTCTCGGCTACACCATTTTGTTGAGGGATGTATGCAGTGGAATATTGATGTCTTATCCCCTCTTCACTTAGGAACTCATTTAAGGTGTAGTTCTTGAAATCCGAGCCGTTATCACTCCTTATAGCCAGAATGGGGACGTTGTGTTAACGTTGAACCTCGTTGGCGAAGTCGATGACAGTTTTTTGAGCTTCACTCTTCAACTTGAAGAAATAAACCCAAGTGTATCTTGAGTAATCATCAACAATCACTAGAAAATACTTCTTCCCACCGAGGCTTGCATGTGATGGAGGTCCGAAGAGGTCCACATGAAGGATCTCCAAAATCCTTTTTGAAGAGATAATGGTTTTCCTTCGATGAGGTGAATCATGCATTTTCCCTTCAACACACGCCCTACAAACACGATCTTTGGCAAAAGAGACATTTTCTTTTAGTCCAAGAATGTGGCCACCCTTGAGGAGACTTTGCAAAGTTCTCATATTGACGTGGGCTAGTCGGCGATGCCATAGCCAACCCGCGTCAGCCTTTCCGAAAAGATACATCGGGCCTGTAGTGGTTTTCCCCGAAAAGTCCACCACGTATAGGTCGTTTTCGACATATCCCACGAAAGCGACTTTTAGAGACTTGCTCCACAAGAGTACCACTAAATCAGCATCAATGTTAACTGCAAAGCCCATCTTACCAAGGGCACGAACTGAAAGTAAGTTATACCCGAGGGTCTCAACAAGCATGACGTCCACGAGAGAGATATAGTGAGCCACCACAACTTTGCCGAGACCCAATACCTCAGATTTTGACTTGTCACCATAGGAGATGGTAATGTGATCAAGGTTTGGCCACATCTCCATGATGATCTCCTTGCTTCCGGTCATATGACTCGTACAACCGCTATCGAGTACCCATTTAGAACCACCGGAAGCATAGCCCTGGAAGAAAATTACTTCTTGGTTTTAGGTACCCATTTTTCAATGGGTCCTCTCATGTTAGTAACAAGGGTCTTGGGAACCCAAATAGACCAAGGAATGTAACAATCATAAGGCCCTACATAACTAGCATAAACATCACCACAACAATCACAATATAGTTCAAAGTTAGGATTGTTGATCCCTGCAAAACCATCATGATTAGTCTTGTTATTGGTAATGTTGCTAGTCTTCGATTGAGCAGTCTTGTTCTTCTTCTTCTTCTTCTTCTTCTTGTTTTTCTTGCTCTTTGTCTTGCGTATGTAACCAAGACCTTCTTTACTATTTTTTGTCCTTTGCCTGCTCAGTATCTCATCAATAACCCCTTTACCTTTGTGTTGAGAACTTCTTGCAAGATCTTCTTTTCCAAAGGATGAAGAGGAGGTACTTGGCACATCATACCGTTTCAATTGGGTTTGGAGCTGGTCATGAGACTCATTTAGAGTAGAATGATCACTCTTCAATGCCTTGTGAGCACTTTCAAGATTATCAAACTTCTCCAAAAGTCTAGCATGAACAGCCCCAAAATCAATCTTTTCTTTCTTTCACTTGGCAAGAGCATGATCACGTTCTTTAATGAGCTGAGCTACAGCTTCTTCTTATGACTCCTCAAGGGATTCGAGTCTTTCTTCCAAAGAAGCTCGAGCTTCCACTTCCTCTTCCAAGGCATTCTTCAAAGAAGCTATCTCCAAGGCATCTTCTCTTTCAATTCTGCCCTTTTCTTCAAGGAGATCTTCGGCTTGAGCAAGTTGACTCATAAGAGCATCAAAATGGAGTTTGTGCTCACCTTGTAGGTTAGTGAAAAAGGTATCCAAGGCAATAACTTCTTCTTTCGTTACAAGACTGTCATGATCATCCATATCCAAAATTATGTTAGTCTTAGGAAATGAAGAGCTAGAAGTTGATACCTCGGATCCTCTTGCCATTAGGCAAGTGGCGTTGTTGTTGATGGCGTTCTCGTTCGGCGAGTCGAAGAGAGAGGAGGGAGTCGATGTGGTGGCTATAGCAGCCACTTTGCGGGAACTATCATCATCCTCTTCATCTTCACTTGCGGAGGAGTATTCCTCTTGAGCTACAAGGACAATCTTGGGTTGCTTCTTGAAAGGGCCATTCTTCTTAATAAACGGCTTCTTCTTAGGAGCTTTAGATTTCTCTTTAAGAATGAGCCTGCCACCATTGTCTTCTCTATTTTGATAAGGACACTCGGCAACAAAGTGCATTCTATCTCCATAGTTGAAGCAAGTTCTCAATCTTGGGCCACTTTCTCTTCTTCCATTTGACCCGTTCTTGCGCTCAAGATCAAACTTGGCTTTGGCAGGGTCCTTCCAAAAGTTCCTTGCATAGAATGCCATGTACTCACCATGAGTACGTTTGACCTCATCGGGGCAGTCCATGGATACCCCCTCAAAAACTCCTTCATCTTCCTCTTGCTCAACAACATTGGCTTTGAGAGCCACATTGACACCCTTTTGCATCCCAATGGCCCGAGCACGGGCATCTTCAGCATTCTTTGCCGCCACTTTGAATGATGCCATTTCTTGCATGACTTCGTTGGATGTCATTTGATGATAGTTGTGTCTACCTTGCAGGCTCTTCAAATCCGTTGGCTCGAAAGGCATTAAGGCACTCACATATTTACTTTTTATCCATGCATCATCAATGTGAGTGGCCCCATGCTTCCGAAATGTTGTTGTGATGCCCTTGAGTCTTATATACATGTCCTCATGGTTTTCACCATCCAACATGTAGAATCCCTCAGCTTCATTACTAAGGGCATCATACCTGTTTCTTCTCATGCTTTCGTTTCCAACGAAAAGGTCCGTAAGAGCATCCCATGCCTCTTTAGCTGTGTTGAGATGTTCAATGTGTGGCATGTCCTTGGGACCCACACCCAGCTGTATCATGTGGAGAGCGGTGGCATTCAACTGGCTATCCACAACTTCCCTTCTCGTTAGATTGGTTTGATCTCTAATATGAAGACCTTCTTCAATAATCCTCCACAATTCAATAGATGAGCTGCAAACATGAGATTTCATTAGGAATTGCCATTGGTTAAAAGAAGATGCAGTGAGCTTGGGTGGATCACCCCTATTGTTTATATGAGGATGAGGGATAGGTGGGTCGGGGGAATATACTTGGCGAACCTCACTATATTCCTCCTTACCATTTCCCTTTTTGGAGGTGGAGCCATTTAGTTTTTCACCTTCCACATCATCATCCTTGGATCCGGTGTTACCCTTTTCCTTAGATGATGGTGTGGGAGCCTCAAAGGAGGATGGAGATGGAGCTATGGATGATGTAAGGCGAGCAATCATTTGATTCATCTCCTCCATCTTGGCCTCAAAGGATTTTAACAAGGTTGTTTCCAACGACTTGAGATCATCCATTGTGACCTTATCCACAGCCTCATTTCCATCATCCTTGGTACCCATACTACTCTTAGGCGGTTAAGCCCGAATTAAGAGCCAGGGCTCTGATACCAATTGAAATGGATCGTATGGGCACCTATAGGGGGGGTGAATAGGTGCTACACCAATTTTTAATTCTTTTTTAGTTTTAGGCTTAGCACATAGGGTAAATTCTCTAGATAGACTATTGGGTGGAATTTCCCTATATGCAAACCTATCTACTAGCGAGTAAAGAGCGAGTGGAAGAGGAACGAGTAAACCGAAGTGAAGCACGCGAAGACACAGGATTTGTTTGACCGCAGTTCCTTCCTTGTTAAGGGAAGTACGTCTGCGTTGGAGGGGTGGGTGGTACTAAGACCACCACGCCACAAAAGGCCTCACCCTATTCTCCGATGGATCTTGCCACAACAGGCCTGATCCACCTTCCACTATAGGTACCCTTCGAGGCGGGCACCGGCGCCTTTACACAACTAGCGGGGCAACAACTCCACAACAACTTGGAGGCTCCCGAAATGACAACAAGCTGCCACAAAAACAAACTTATCAAATACAATAAACAAGATCTAGGTATTGACAAGAATACTAGATCAAGGATTTCTCTAATTGAATGGAGAGGAGTTGAAGCGCTTGATTCTTGATGATGATGAACTTCTCCTCCTTCAATTCCACCAAAGATCAAGACTTTCGGGTGGTTGAAGTGGGAGATCGAGATTTAGAGCTCTTGCACAAGGTCTGGTCAAATTCGAATGAATCAAGGAGTCTGAACGTTGGGGAAGAAGGGATATTTATACCCCCCTTCAGAAACCAGCCGTTGCAACCTTTGGGGGCCGGATTATTCGGCCCAAGTGAGGGCCGAATTATCCGGTATAGGGAAACACCGCCCCAGACTTGGAATATCCGGCAGATAATCCGCCCCCCTGACAGAGCGACGCGCCAAGCTTGCCCTTGATCAACTTCTGGGGGCCGGATTATCCGACACTATGCGAAGGCCGGATTATCCGGCCTGGGGAAGAAAACCCGCCCCAGTTCGGATTTTCCGGTAGAAAATCCGACCGGATACCGAGCGACGCGCCTTGGCTCCTTTTGCTCGAAAACTGGGGGCCGGATTATCCGGGAGAAAATTCGACCGGGTACCGAGCAACGCGCCTTGGCTTCCTTGAGAGATGAGGTAGGCCGGATTATCCGGCCCTTGGTGGGGCGGATTATCTAGCCCCCTCAAAACTTCCTGCACACTTAGCACACATGAAAAGTCTCCATAGTATTGTTATCTAACACGCAAAACATAGGAAAACATGAAATGTTCTTTCAACCTATACACCTGACAAGTGTATTGGGTGTATTGAGGACACAAGAGACTTCTTGTATCTTGATTGCAGGGTTGCTTGAGAGGGATACCTTTGACCACTTTCTCCCTGAGTTCGATAAACCTTGGGTGATCCACTTAAGTGAAACTTGCTGTTGTTCTACAAACCTCTGCACTTGGAGGCCCAACACTGTCTACAAGAATAGAAGCGTGCGTAGACATCAAGCTATTTTCTGGCACCGTTGCCGCGGATATAAGGTAAAAGGTACTCACATTTTCTGGCTACTAAGCTATCTTCTAGTACTATTGGTGGTGTGTGAGTGCTCGAAGTTATTTCCTTTAGATTCTGTAATTATATCTTTTTGTTTCTTGTTTTTATTTTCACTAGTTAAGCTTAATGGAAACAACAACAAAAATTAGAGAGATTTTTAGTATCTTTTCTGAGCTAGAACATGAATGGTTTGAAAAGAAAATTAAAAAACCCAGGGAACTTTCTTTGCATGCTAATAGTAATGTTATTAGTGTGAATTTTTTGAACACCTTTGTTACTAATGCTATGGAAACGTCTAAGCTTGGGGAAGTTAGTTTTTATGAAAATGATCTTTGTAGTTCCCTAGCTTTAGTGGAGAAAATTTGCTCTGATGATACTATACCTCCAATATATGATGATTACAATGATGAATATGATATTTTCACTCCACCTACTATTGAGGAGAAAATTAATTATGATTACAATATTCCTCCTATATTTGATGATTATGGTGATGAAAATAATAATGATAGTTATTTTGTTGAATTTACTCCCACTACGATTAATAAGAATGACTATGCTTATAGGGAGAGTAATAATTATTTTATGCATGTGGCTTATGATAAGAATGTTTTATGTGATATTTATATTGTTAATTTTATTCATGATGCTACTGAAATTTATTATGAGAGAGGGAAACATGGTTTTATGTATCTCAATAATATTAAGTTTTCCCTTTCTATGTTGAAATTTTTGAAGTTACACTTGTTTTGATTTCGTATGCTTGTTGCTTTGTGCTTTCATGACTTGTTTATTTATAAGATTATTTTTCATAGGAAGTGGGTTAGACTTAAGTTTGTTCCATATTTGCTTCTTGATGCTCTCTTTTACTTCAATTCATATTTCTTATATGAGCATCATCGAAATTATCATGCCTATCTTAATGGCTATAAAGAAAGAGCTTTTGGGAGACAACCCATGATATTTGTACTTTCAGTTTATTTTTGTTTTGTTGAGTCTTGGAAGTTATTGCCTCTGTAATAGCCTCTCCTTATCCTTTTTTGGTTCTTGTGCCAAGAATAACCTCTAATGAGGGGGAAGTAAGATATGGGGAAGTTGCTATCCCGAAATAGATTTATGCGTGTCATTGTAAAAAATCGTGAAAAATCTCAGTACGTCCGATTGAGTTGTAATTTTCTGTGCTTGTGCCCCAGGTTATTATCTAACTTTTGGTAGTTTCGCACTTTTCTATTTGAGCAATAGAAGATCTTCGAAAATATCGGTTTTTACCTACTGGTCTGTTTTGACAAATTTCTGCCATTATTTGTATTTGCCTCTTAATCTCTTTCTCTTTGAGTTATCTTTGATCACTTGAGCTTTTAGAAGTAATTGCTACAGCAACTTATGTTTTAATGGATGATTTACTTGAGTTGAAACTGAATCCAAAGACTTATTATCTTGAATACACTAATGTTGCTAATGAAGATTGTGTGAAGTTTTGTATGAAGGAAATTTTCAAGTGCAGGAGAGAATGATGTGTTGAGATGAAGTATGGACAAAAGCTTAAGCTTTGGGATGCCACCCGTGTCACCCCAATAAATATTCAAGAAGTATAAGCATCAAAGCTTGGGGATGCCCAAGGCATCCCCTTCTTCATCAATAATCCCAGGTCTTCTTTCAAGACACTTTATTTTTAGTACCTTATGCACTATGTGTTGTTCTTGGAGCGTCTTTGTTTTTAGTTTTCTTTTGCTTTCTTTACTACAATAAGTTGGTTGGATCCCAACACACTTCTTTTGGAGAGAGACACACCCCGTTATTCATTGTCTAGAACATTTTAGTTTTCACTCTTATTGTTCTATGAGTGTTCTCCTTTGCTAGCACTGCGTTTAGCTTTAGTTTTCTTATTATTTTGGCTTAAATTTTTTTAGTTCTTATTTGTAGATGGGTGAGACATGCTCTCTGGTCTTTATTGATTATTATCTTTGAGAGTTGTTTCAAATAAGTCGATTGGTGTTGGAAAAGAGTAGGAAGTTTCATGCTTATAGTGGTACAAAAGGAAGCTTGTTTTGACTGTGACTTAGACTTTATCATGTCATGCTAGATGTTGCTTTGACCATATGCTTAGTGATTATTGTTGTAGCATGACTTGTTTCAAACAATTGAGATTGCTTAATGTGCCTTGAAATAATCATGCGTTGTTTTAGCATACAAAAGCATAATATTGTGGTATTCTTCTTTGATGCTTTATTTGGGTTGACTTGGCACATGCTTACACCATGTTAAGACTATGAACCAGTCACCATAGCCTATATGATCATTTGGTTTTTGACTTGTAATATCACTTTATGCTTTAATTAATAATGTTTTGTCACTTTGCATGATTATGGCTAATATTGCTCTCTTAGTTGGTCGCTCCCAATCTTTTGCTAGCCTCCACCTGTACCAAGTATGAGTTCTGCTCAAGCATCCAACCTCCATGAAAACCAAGTTATTCCAAAGAGTCCACTATAAATTCCTATGCATGGTGTGTTACACCATTCCAAGTATATTCATGTTTTTATCTATCTTCCAAATTAAACTTGTTACGTGAAAATTAGTGATTAAAGCTCTCACAAACTTGATGGCACACTTTATTTTCTTTCACTTAATAAACTTGAACCATTGTGTCCATCTATGTTGCTTATATGCTTGCACTTTATAAGTTGTG
Source organism: Avena eriantha (assembly GCA_910589775.1). NCBI lineage: Eukaryota > Viridiplantae > Streptophyta > Magnoliopsida > Poales > Poaceae > Avena > Avena eriantha. The sequence goes on from OU342745.1 coordinate 129,951,815, forward strand.
AATTAGTAGAACCATGATACCATGGGGAACACTTTCAACATTGCACTTATTATTCAGTTGATATCATGTTCTTTTCTTTATGGATCCCGACGGTGTGACATAAAAGGGGAGCTTGTAAGCTCATGGAGTTTGTATGTGTATTAGAGAAATGCATGGGCGGCTAGCCTAAGCCATGGCTAATCATGGTGGAAACTTGCAGCATAACCATAGTGAGCATTATGTGAAGCATCCTCAATAAAAACCTATGCAAATAGCAAATAAAAATATCGTTGAGATGCTCATTGTCTGTTGTCTTGTCATTTTGATATGGGAAAGCTCCTGTGTCATGGGGCAAGGGGTACCCCGTTTGTGGCTCTCCATGATACACATGTACTTACAATGATAAGAACTTACTTGTGACTAAAGTTGAGTAGCATGAGGTTCGGTACTCGTAAGCAAGGGGCATGAGATTCTCAACTTATAACTTGTCAAGCATATCGTCATATTTGTGTCACTTTAACCTTAATCACTTCGAGATGCCACTGATAGGGGCAATGAGAGCTCAAAGCTAGTAAGTACCATAATTTTTGGAAGCTCTTTATGAAACTTGAAATCCCTGCTTCCTTCTATGAAGGGCTTTCTTTTTATATTTTTATGTTGAGTCTCCATCTTCTATCTTTATGCGCCAATTAAGAGAGCATAGTTGTTATTCTTAGTTCAATGTGCATTGTCCCAAAACTTATTGATTGATTCATAATTTTGGTATTGCTTGCTCTTAAATTATTTGTATCTAGTCACCCTTATGAACTTTGAAGGTGTCCTATGCATTTATGTTCTGCTAATCCATGAAGGACAAGCTGATTACCACTCTTATTATGTTTTCTATATGTGAAACAAACAAATGTCTTTCAATGCATTGTTATTCATGATCTTTTGTTTGTACCTTTTTATGTTGCAACTTAGTTGCTTTGTCTTATTGTTAGAACTATATCTTTCATGTTTATGTTAGAGTACTATGATCCCAGCTATCAATGTTTTACAATACCTTGATCAAGATTGTGATGGTGCATGTCACCTAAAAAATTATTATTTTTATCACTTACCTACTCGAGGACGAGCAGGGGTTAAGCTTGGGGATGCTTGATACGTCGTAAATGTATCTATAATTTTTAATGCTCCATGCTTGTTTTGTATCAACTATCTTATGTTTTGTCTACACTTTGAGGCATTTTTATACATTTTCTGGAACTAACCTATTGACAAGATGCCGTAGTGCCAGTTGCCTATTTTCTGCTGTTTTTGGTTTCAAAAAAGCTAGTAAGGAAATATTCTCGGAATTGGACGAAACAAAAGCCAAAGTTCCTATTTTTCCGACATAAGATGGAGTCCAAAGCAGAGACAGAGGAGGGCATCAAGGCGGCCACACCCTATGGTGGCGCGGGTACCCCCAGGCGTGCCACCAGGTGGTATGGGACCCTCGGGCCTCCAGCGACCTTGCCCCTTCGCCTATATATTCCCCCCGAGATGAAAACCCTAAGGGGAGGATCAGAATTCCACGAAAAGTTCCGCAGCGCCACCGCCACCGAAGAGGAGATTCGGGGGCAGAAGTCTCTGTTCCGGCACCCTGCCGGGACGCGGAAGTGCCCCCGGAGCCATCTCCATTGACTCCATCGCCATATCCATCGCCGTTGCTGACTCCCATGATGAGGAGGGAGTAGTTATCTCTCGAGGCTAAGGGCTCTACCAGTAGCTATGTGCTCATCTCTCTCTCTATCCATGATCGTATTGAGATCATGAGCTTTGTAATCTAGATCTATTCTGCTACTCAAGTGCTTTAATTAATCTTTGCTTATCCTCACACGTGTGATTGACAGTGTGCACACAGTGTGGCACTTAGACTAAGGTTACAGACATAATTATCATGAGTATAATTTGAGTTGGATGTCTCTATGAGATTGTGGTGTTTGTTGGAACCATCTAGCGCTCAAGGTGACAGTGAGGGGTTATCTAGATGGGGAATGCAAACTTTAAGATGTGTTGTTATAGCCCTACATTGTCCAACCGAAGAGTAGTTCAGGGTAGCATAATGAAGATAAGATATTTATATGAGAGTGTCCACTAGTGAAAGTATGATCCCTAGGCCTTGTTTCTAAGCATTGGAAAACCGTTTACAATTAGTCCTGTTACATGTTTGCTTGTTGCCACTCTTATTTCAGATTGCAATTACCACTTATAATCATCCATATTACTTGTATTTCACTATCTCTTCGCCGAACTAGTGCACCTATACACCTAACAAGTGTATTGGGTGTGTTGGGGACACAACAAACTTCTTGTATCTTGATTGCAGGGTTGCTTGAGAGGGATACCTTTGACCACTTCCTTCCTGAGTTCGATAAACCTTGGGTGATCCACTTAAGGGAAACTTGCTGCTGTTCTACAAACCTCTGCACTTGGAGGCCCAACACCGTCTACAAGAATAGAAGCGTGTGTAGACATCAACGTCCGTTGATCCTGTCTTCCTCTTCTGCTCTCTAGCCGGCCTTGGTGGAGAGGGAGGCAACGGTAGTAGTCGAGATCTCGACGGATCTATAGGAAGGTGGATCCTTGCTTCGTCGGTGCGTGAGCATGGCACTGGTGGGCCACCTGTGGTGTCTTCTTCACCTCCTTATCCTCTTCTTGCCGGCCTCGGTGGCGAGGGGATTGGAGAGCGGGTGAACAAGCTCATAGGCAGCTCCGAGTTCTTCCCCAAGCACGGTCACTACTACCTGTGCTACACTACAACAGCTCCTATCCACCTGGCCGGCCTTGGCGGTGAGGGGGTGGCCTTGGGCTTGCCTCGGTTGGCATGGGCTTGTGACGTTTGATGTCTACGCACTTCTATTCTTGTAGATAGTTGTTGGGCCTCCAAGTGCAGAGGTTTGTAGAATAGCAACAAGTTTCCCTTAAGTGGATTACCCAAGGTGTATCGAACTCAGGGAGGAAGTGGTCAAAGGTATCCCCTCTCAAGCAACCCTGCAATCAAGATACAAGAAGTCTCTTGTGTCCCCAACACACCCAATACACTTGTCAGGTGTATAGATGCACTAGTTCGGCGAAGAGACAGTGAAATACAAGTGGTATGGATAATTATAAGTGGTAATGGTGATAGAAAATAACTTGATGGCATGGAAGAGACTAAAAGCAAACTGAAATAAAGATGGCAGCAAGCAAACATGTAACATATCTAGTAGAAAACGGTGTTTCAGTGCTTAGAAACAAGGCCTAGGGATCATAATTTCACTAGTGAACACTCTCATATAGATATATTCTTCTTTATGATACTACGCTGAACTACTCCCCGGTTGGACACTCTAATCCATGGTAGGGCTATAACAACACACCTCAAAGTTCATCTTTCCCATCTAGATAACCCCACACTGTCACCTTGAGCACTAGATGGTTCGAACAAACACCACAATTTCATAAAGACATCCAACTCCAAATATAACTCATAACAAGTATTTGTAATCTCTAGCCTAAGTGCCACCATGGTGTGCACACTGTCAACTTCACACACATGGGGAGAGCAGAGATCTATTAAAGCACTTGAGTAGCAAGGTAGATCTATAGATTACAAGCTCATGATCACAATATGATCATGCATAGAGAGAGATGAACACATAGCTACCGGTAGAACCCTTAGCCTTGAGAGAGAACTACTCCCTCCTCATCATGGGAACCAGCAACGCTGATGGAGATGGTGGTGAAGATCGATGGAGATGGCTCCGGGGGCACTTCCCCATCCCAGCAGGGTGCCGGAACAGAGACTTTCTGTCCCTCGAATCTCCCCTTCGGCGGCGGCGGCGCTGCGGAACTTTTCGTGGCTGGAGGCTTGACGATTTTGGGTTTTTGCATCGGGAGGCATCTTATAGGCAAAGAGGCAAGGTTGGTGGGTGGCCAGGGGCCCACACCACCTGGTGGCGCGGCCAGGGCTAGCCCGCGCCACCACATGGTGTGGCCACCCTGTGGCCCCTCTCCATCTCGTCTTCTAGCTCCGTGAGTCTTCCGGTAAAATATCGACTTTGGCTTTTGTCCGGTCCAATTCCGAGAATATTCATTTTATGAGTTTCCTGGAACCAAAAACAGCAGAAAACAGGCAACTGACACTGTGCCATCTTGTTAATAGGTTAGTCCAAGAAAGTGTATAAAAAGTACTCTAATGTTGGAAAAACATAAGAAAGTAGATAAAAACCAAGCATGGAACATCAAAAATTATGGATACGTTAGCAACGTATCAACGGTCCTCTCTGGGAGCCCCTGGAGTTTCGGCTCTCTCCGACATTTCTTCCGCGGCAGTGTCCGGCCACCACGACCGAGGCCACAAGGATGGCCACGCCGAGCTCATCACGCAAGACTGCATGAGTCTTATCCTCTTCGTGAGGTCTTCCTGCATTGCTTCTCCGGCATTGAAGCCCCTCGTCCAACCAAGTGGTTTCGTCCCCGCCTGGAACTGGGGTGGTGCTGGCGCGGCTCGGCAAGCCTTTGATGACCCACAAGTATAGGGGGTGTATCGCAGTATTTTGAATAAGTAAGAGTGTCGAACCAAACAAGGAGAAGAAGGTGTTGACGAGTGGCTTGGAGCAGGAATTCTCCGTAAATACTTAACAAACGGATTTTTAGGGGGTTTTGATAATGTAGATAAATAAAGTACGAGTAAATAAAAGACAATAATAATAATTGCAGCTAGTGTCCCAATCCTTTCTTTAGCAAAGGACAAGCCGGTTGTGTTACTTAAGATGACCAAACATTCTCGAGGACACACGGGAATATCGTCAAGTGCTTTCGCTTCATATAGTTTATTAATCTTCTTTAGTTTGATAAGTGTTGTGTGGGTGAACCTGTGCTAATGTACTGACCTTCCTAGTACCAATACATACTTGTGATTAAACCCCTTGCAAGCATCCACAAGTACAAGAAAGTAATTAAGATAGAAACCTAACCACAACATGAAACTATGAGATCCTACACTCCCTTGTACAAAGGTTTCCTAACGGGAGTTTAGGTTTCTGTCACTCCGGCAACCCCTACGATTAGTAGCCAAATACACAATGCATTCCCCTAGGCCCATAAAGGGGAAGTGTCATGTAGTCGACGTTCACATGACACCACTAGAAGAATAACACAACAACTTAAATAACAAACTATTGAATCTTTCTCAACACAATTCCAGTACTAACAACACGACTTCTCCCATGTCTTCAAGAACTAAACGAACTAGTCACAAGACATCATATGGATCAAGATCATAGATGAAATAATGATAAGTAACAATCTGAACATGAATGATAATTCAATGGTTCCACTCAATAGCATCAACTACAACAAGTAATCAATACCAGGAAAGTTTCCCCTAAGAACTATGCAAGATTCAACCCAATTGTTACAGTGGTATGGAGTGGTGATGATGGTGCTGGTGGAGATGATGATGATGATCCCGATGAAGTCCACCTTGATGGTGGTGTTGATGGCGACGATCTCCCCTCTCCAGGAAGGAATTTCCCCGGCATATTTCTACCTGCCAGAAAGCTCTTTCTCTCTCTGCAGTTTTCCGCCCCGGAGAGGCGACGAAATCTTTCGGTGGTCGCTCCCCGAGTCTTAGAGTTTTGGGAGGATAATATACGCTAAAGATCAGAGCCAGAGGTAGGCCAGGGTGTCCACACCACCTGGTGGCGCGGCCAAGGCTGGCCCGCGCCAGGGCGTGGTGTGGGCCCCATGTGGCCCATCTACGCTCCCCCTTCTGGCATCCTTCGTCTTTTGGTAAAATAGGATTTTCCATGTATTTTCTAGAATTTTCCGCTCTTCGCGAATTTCACCTCCAAACAGTTCCTTTTCCATCAGAATCCTGACTTCAATGGTCCATCCTCCAAAAGTCATCAATCATGGAAAAAACAGATGAAATAACATAAGTATCATCTCTTAATATGAAATATATCAATGAATAACAGTAATTATGATATAGAATAGTGATGCAAAATGGACATATCAACTCCCCCAAGCTTAGACTTCGCTTGTCCCCAAGCGAAAACTAAGCTCAATAAACATGACATCATGCTTATGGAGTGAAGTGTCGATAAAAGAATACGGACAAGAAGCATCACATTTATCAATACACAAATCATAATAGAAGACAACTCACTATTATATAATTTAACTTGCAATAAGTAAAGGAAACACAATAAAGATACACAAAGTAAATCATAATTGGTAATGGCAAACTTTACTCTTGGTCAAAGAATACTTAATAATTTGCAGGAGTTCAATCATAATGGGGTTTTCAATGATAGCTTTCAAAGTAATATTCACTAAGATAAGAGTAGTGTGCAAAACAAGGAACATAAGAAACATGATTGAACAAATCATCATATGAATGAATGAAACACAACAACTCAAAATACTTGCTGAGGTAGAAAGTAAAAGATAGGCCCTTCGCAGAGGGAAGCAGGGATTTCAAGTTTCATAAAGAGTCTCGAAAAATTATGGTACTTATTACCTTTCAGCTCTCACTTCCCCTATCATAAGCATCTTTAGGTGATTAAGGTTAAAGTGATCAAATATGAGGATATGCTTGATAAGTTATAAGCTGAAAATCTCATGCCCCTTACTTACGAGTACCGTTCCTCATGCTACTCAAGATTAGTCATAGGTAAGTTCTTGTCATTGTAAGTACATGTGTATCATAGAGAACCTCCAACGGGGTACCTCTTGCCCGATGATACGGAAGATTCCCCATATCAAAATGACAAGGCAAGCAGACAATGAGCATCTCAATAATCCTTTCATTTCCTATTTGCATTGGCTTTTTTCTCTCTTTTTTCTTTCCTATTTTCACAGGTTTTTTTATATAGAGGATGCTTCATAGATTGCTCACTATGGTTATGCTGCAGGTTTCCACCATGATTAGGCATGGATTAGACCAGCCGCCTAGGCGTTTCTCTAACACATATACAAACTCCATGAGGCTCACATGCTCCCCTTTCATTTCACACCGCCGGGATCCATAAGCAAATAACATGATATCAACTAAATAAAGTGCAATGTTGAAAGCGTTCCCCATGATAGCATGGTTCTGCTAATTCACAACTTACAAAGCGCATACATATATGCAACATAGATGGGCACAATGGTTCAAGTTTATTAAGTGCAAGAAAGTAAAGTGTGCCATCAAGTTCGTGAGAGCTGTAATCACTAATTTTCACATAACAAGTTTAATTCGGAAGGTAGATAAAAACATGAATTTACTTAGAATAGCAATAATGCTAATAGGTAGGTATGGTGGACACAAATGGCATAGGTTTTGGTTTTAAGGATTGGAGGCACGAGAAGCATTCCCTCTCAGTACAAGTTTTTGGCTAGCAAGGCTGGGTAGCAAGCATAAGAGTTGAAGGAAACAAACAAACATACAAGTGATAAAAACAAACATGTAATCTTCCTTGGAAGCACACAAGATCTTAACTAGAGAATACTAAGCTTACGATCCAATCAAGAAAGAAAGATGATGAAATTATATTTCTTAAGAGTACTTTTATCTTTTTCATTCAATTATCATAATAGTGTTGCTACTGACCGAGCCAGGTTTGCCAAAACCAACTAAATTTACTTAATGATCCCAAAGTGATACCAATACTAACAACAAGATCAATCATATAAGATAAATTTTAAAACTAAAATAAGATATGCAAAAGTGTAAATGATAGAACTTCTCATTAATATTCCATAATGGCAACTTGATACGTCCAAAACGTATCTACTTTCCCGAACACTTTTGCTATTGTTTTTCCTCGAAACTTGTGTGATTTGGATACAACTAACACGGACTGACGTTGTTTTCAGCAGAATTACCTTGGTGTCTAGTTTTCGTGCAGAAAATCAACTATCAGGAAAAATCCCGGAAAATATGCCAAAAATCCTATTTCACTAGAAGACTCACGGAGCCACAAGATGAGACGGAGTGGGGCCACGAAGGTCCCACACCACCTGGCTGCGCGGGCCAGGCTAGGCCGAGCCTGGGGGTTGTGTGGCCGCCTCGGCTGCCCCCTCGGCCTCCCTCTTCGCCTATAAGTCACCTCTTACCTAAAAACCAAGGGGTTTCGATGTTTTTTTAGAAAGAGTTCCGCTGTGCCGCCATCACCAGATTCCGCAATTCAGAACCAGAAACTCCGTTCTGGCACCCTGCCGGGACGGAGAATTGGAGGAGATCATCTATAACTACCTCGGTGAATTACGCTCTTAGTTACATGCCTGGATGATCGAAAGTGGTTAAAATAGTACGGTGGGGCCCAGGGCCACTCACGGTAGACCTTTCGGCCGTCCTAACCACTTTCAGAACATCGGGACAAGAACGAGCGGAGTAATCGGCAGGCGAAGGGATCAACTACATACACAAATGAGTATGTATGCAAGCCACATAAAACAGTCCTCAGAGCCATTCCATCTAAAAGAAATAGAAATATTGCAACGCCATACGGCAAGATTCAAATATCTTAGATAGAGATAATAATTTAGGATAGCTCCTCATACAACAAACATCAGAGTATCAGGCGGAAGCGGAAAACAAGATCCGAGTACGGATAAGAAGCAAATCGGCATAAGATGCCACATAAATAAACACATCCCACCCATAGATCTCACGGATCCCCGTTTCCAGAATCTCTACACCGAGTGATCGTTGCCAACATCATATGTCTCCTCCACCCAGTATCCATCTTGCGAATACACCTGTTCATCTGAATCAAACAATTTATCGTGTGAGACCCTAGGGGTACTCAGCAAGTCTTTATGCCACTAAAGGGTACACAACCTGGGGGTGACGCAATTGCAGCAAAAGATCATATCTAGCAATTCTATAGATACTCGCTAACCATCCGCCTAACCAATGATAGACAGATGTCCGTGAATTAAGAACAACAGTTATAACAGTATAATTAACAGATCCATCCTCCTCCTCGCTTACCACGAGGAAGCGGACGAACAACCCCCATCATCCGTTGGCAGTTTTATTAACCATTCCATGAGTATTGCACTATTTACTAGTCAAGTACTTAGTCAAATTAAAAGCGGTACTTTAGTTATTCTTGTCTATGATCGAGAAACTGTGCTCCAAGTCGTCCATAACCGCGGACACGGCTTTCAGAAAGATTTACCCTACAAGGGTGCACGAATAGCAACACACAATCGATCAACCTTGGAAAACCAACTCAAAACCCAACGAGGCATTCACGACAAAGCAATCACAGGATTCAGAAATATTTCAGGGGGTCACCCCATTAAGCTACCCGCAACGAAGTTGGCCGGCTCCGAGACGGACCCAAGGTTTGCGCCAATGGCTGTAAACGACTGGGAACCCGAAAATGTGACTGGGCTTGTCGATACCGCGAAAACACTCCGCAATTCTTAAACAGTACAGGTGCTCCTCGCACAATCTTAATAAAACAGTAACATGGCATAAGTACAGGATAGTAATAAAGCCCCAAACTACTTTGTGGCCCCAAGAAATAAGAATGAATCAAGCTCTGGCTCAGGGGGGTCCATAAGGCCTCCCGGATGTGGATAGTGCGAATAGTCAAGGAACATGAATCAAGTACTCGGGGTCCTACGGGACACAAGTGAGCATGAAAAACCAAATAGCAGATATTGCCCACCGGTGCCTCTTTCATTAGTTGTCCCATTACTACTCAGGTTATGTTTTTTAGGTACCTCATTATTCATCAGACACTCACATACCCTACTCATGCTTTTCTACGACTCGCATGGCTCAAACAACTCCTGTAGTAATGGCTCATGGGATGGAGGAACATGCTTCGGTGGGGTTTAAAATAAAGGCTATGCAGTACTTGGGATTCAATTTAATGCAATCGCGACTCAATGATGCAAGAATAAGATAGAGGCAATAGGTACTATATGTATGCAAGCATGTGGTAGTGCTTGCCTGGCAGATTAGTTGAAGCGAGAGATGGATCTGGGTAGTACTCCTGTGATTTCTGGTAATTCTCCTGCTGGGCGTCTATTCGAAGAAGAACCAAACAAACAAGGCCAACATAGTGCACAAGCATATGAAGTAAAATGCGACAAACAAGCAAGCATGCTATGATGAATGATGCACAATTTACATGGCATTAAAGTAGCATGGCATGGTGAGGTGTGGGGTACAAGAATAAAGCATTTTATTATTTGTTGAGTCAAGTTGTATTGCCATAAACAGTTCATATTTTTAATAATGGCATGATGCATACTTCAATTCAGAACAAGGACTACATAGATAGAACGGGCTCGTCGCGCTGATCGATTTAGACATATTATTTGCCCAAATTGGAGTTATAGAATTAAAGTTATTAATTTATTAAGAAAAGGGCATTTATTTGTAATTTTAATCATCTCGAAATTTTAAATTGCTCAAATTATATTTTGAATGGCATATTTGAATTCCTCACATTTTTCTGATTCCAAAACATATATCATTTGTATTATTTGAATTTGTAATTTAAAAGTTATTTAAAATCTGGTTTGAATTGAATTTAAACAATTTTGAATTTGTTTTGTTAAAACAGCTAAACAGGGAAAACTTTTTACACCCAGGAGAATTCGACCCAAGCCACTGATGGTTGGGCCGCTGCTGACTGTGGCCACACACACAGAAAAAGGCTTTTCTCACCTTGGCCTTAGCTAGCCTCTGCGATTGACAGGTGGGCCAGCGACTAGAGGCCCTCGTGACAGCGACTAAGCTCGCAGAGGCTGACCGGTGGGGTCGTGCTGGAGCGCGGGTTGATGTGCTCAAACTGCGGGGGAGTTTCTGTAAGATGCACGGGAGGCTGACTGGTGGGGCTTGGGGTACCGTGGGTTGAGCAGATCAAAAAGGTAGGGGTGGATGTGCAAAACGGCGGCGACACTGTTGTTCTTCTCGGTCGATCTGACGAATCTGACGGGGACAGCGCGCGGTGCGCGGAGCAGCGAGACGAGGACTCGATCCCGCGACGTGGGGCGTGCACGCAGAGAAGTGGTACTAGCGCGGTAGGACGGTGTAGATGACAGGGAGCAGCTACGCGGCCAGTTGATGCACTATGCGGCGCGGGAGCATGCAGACAACAGCGACCGGCGGTGCACCGAGGGCGTTCGGCGAAACGCCTGGCGCAGCTAGGGCTTCACGGTGAGGCGGAGGATGTCTAGGCGGTAGAGGGGCTCACCGCGGGGTGGTTGACGGCGGCGGATCGGCTTGGGGCGCAGCAGGGCGACGACGAGGCTGGCGGCCGGAGATCTAGGGTTTCGTCGGGACGGCGCTAGTCCTGGTGATTCTCCTCGTTGGCGCGTCCAGGGCGATGCATGGGGCTCTCCTTGGTCTCCTCGACAACCTCCATGACGCGCGTGCTGGCCGGAACGAGGAGACGCCGGTGGTTCTGGCGGTGGCCGGCGAGAGGGAAGATGGGTCGGTGGAGAGGAAGGAGGGGAGAGGCAGGGCTCCGAGGTGGATCTGGCGAGGCAGAGGAGACGTGGGGCGGAGGGGAAAGCGAGGGAGAGGAAGGAGGGTGCCTGTGGGGCTCGGGTTAGATAAAGGTGGCTTCGACCACCTTTTTCCATCTCCTCCCTCACGTGCTTGTCATGCACGGTCAGGGTAGGGCAGGTTAGGCTGGAGCTGCTAGGTGGGGACGGCGTGGTGGAGCAGCTGGGGCCAGCATGGCATAGAGGAAGGGAGAGAAAAGAGAGATGGGGCTCGGGTGAGCTAGGCTAGGGTTAGATATGGTGGCTCGGGTTAGGGTTTTGTTAGGTTGGGGAGGTTAGTTGGGGTAGGGCAGGCATGGCAGGGAGATGGGACCTTGACATGGGGAGAGGAGAGAGGTAAGGTGAGGGTTTAGATTAGAACTAGGTTTAGAGAGAAACAGAGGAAAAACTAGGGCTAGGGTTTAATTAGGTGTTTAGGTTTTAAAACTTGTTTCTAAGATCAACCTAAGAGGAACTAGTGAGGGCTTTGATTTAGGCTAAGATGAGGTGAAGGAGAAACCAAGAAAAATAGAAAGAAAAAGATTTATGGGAAAAAGGCCTCATTTGAATCATGCATGGAGAAAAATAAAAATGGTGTTGATGAGAATAAGGGGATGGTGGAGAGGGATGGAGCTGATCCACAAAGAAAAGAACCAATAAAACCAAGAGGGATCAAATGGGCTAAAGGTGGTGGTACTCTTGCATGGCCCATGCAAAATAATAAATGCCATGTTTTATTCTTGTGAAAACATTAATATTAACATGGCATTATTCTTATGCATTTCCAAAAATGGAATAAAGACCAAGCAAAAGAAATTATAGTTGAATCCATCCCATCCCACATGAGCTAGAATAATACCAAAAGAAAATTAAAAACCCATGGGTAAATGGAATGGTGGAATTATAAGGTGGTGAAAAGAAAGGTGATGGAGTTGAATAAAAGATATGCCCCTAACTCTACTTGGGCATTTAAACAATATATCAATCACCAAATACAATATCAAGAGGCAAATACAATTAATAATGCATATGAGAGAAGAACCAAAAGAAAAGGGTTTTATATGATGCTCAAATGCAAGGTGGCATGATGACATGAGCATGATATAATTATGATGCAACAATTGTATATAGGAAGTAGCCAATATCTTACTAGACCAAGTAGCATTACCATTGTTAGACAATTGGGATGCTACAACTCGCCCCCACTAAACAGGAATCTCGCCCCGAGATTCTAGGAAGAAGAAGAAGACTCAAAGAGGGTAGGATACTTGGCACGGAGCTCATCTTCGCGTTCCCAAGTGGCTTCATCAACGGAATGGTGCGACCACTGCACCTTGCAGAACTTGATGGACTTGTTGCGAGTCCTTCTTTCTGCGACTTCAAGAATTTTTATGGGGTGTGCTTGATAAGACAGATCTTCTTGGAGATTGATGAGTTCATGGTCCACGGTCCTGTCGGGATCCTTGAAGCACTTCTTGAGTTGAGAGATATGGAAAACATCATGGACTTTGAGTTGTTCAGGGAGCTCAAGAGCATAAGCAACTTCTCCTCTTCTTCCACGAATTTTGAAGGGACCGATGTATCTAGGAGCCAGCTTTCCTTTGATACCAAAGCGGTGCGTGCCTCTCATGGGAGTGACACGAAGGTAAACGAGATCACCAGGGACATACTCCATGTCCGTGTGCTTTCTGTCATAATTGCTCTTCTGGCGGCTTTGAGAAATCTTCAGGTTTTCAAGAATGATGTGAACTTTCTCCTCCGCTTGAGTTACATTGTCGGGGCCAAACAATATTCTTTTACCTAGGCCCGACCAACCAATCGGAGTTCTGCATTTGCGACCGTAGAGAGCCTCAAATGGTGCCATCTTTAGACTTTTCTGGAAACTGTTGTTGTAAGAGAATTCAGCATAAGGAAGACATTCTTCCCACTTCATGCCGAAAGAGATAACGCATATCTTCCAGAATCTGATTGATCCTTTCAACTTGTCCTTGCGACTGAGGGTGGTAAGCTGTGCTGAAGTTCAATTTTGTTCCCAAAGCATTTTGGAAACTTCCCCAGAACTTGGAAGTGAAGATGCTTCCACGGTCTGAACTGATCTCAAGAGGAACTCCATACAGAGAGACAATTCTATTGATATAGAGCTCAGCCAACTGAATTGCAGAAATTGTTTCCTTGACTGGAAAGAAGTGAGCTACTTTAGAAAGCCTGTCGATGACAACAAAGATTGCATTTTTGCCCTTCTGCGACCTTGGAAAACCAGTGATGAAGTCCATCTCTACTTTCTCCCATTTCCATTCCGGAGGCTTCAATGGTTGTAGAAGACCGGAAGGTTTCTGATGGACAACTTTAACTCTGCGACAAACATCACACTCCGAGACATACTTGGCACAATATCGTTTCAAACCAGGCCACCAATATTGTGTTTTCAAGTCCATGTACATCTTAGTGCTGCCAGGGTGGATAGAAAGAACAGAATCATGCGCCTCCTTGAGGACTTGCTCTCTTAAACCCGGGTAGTTCGGAACAAACATCCGGTGTTCAAAGAAAAGAGTGCCTTGGTCGTCGACGTGGAAAGACTCATACTTCGGAAGCTGAATGTTGGAGATGATCTTTTTAGTGTAAGGATCCCCAAGCTGAATGGAGCAAACTTTTTCTTCCAAGAGAGGTGTTGCTAGAAGGTTCAGAAGATACCCTTGATCCACAATTTCAAGGTTTAGCTTGCGGAATTCCTCGCACAAGAGAGGCTGTTGTTCTTCGACCATTAGGTTGTTGACATAAGCTTTTCGGCTGAGAGCATCGGCCATGACATTAGCTTTACCCGGAGTGTAGTTGATGGTCAAATCGAAATCATTGATTGTTTCAATCCACCTCCTCTGACGAAGGTTGAGATCAGGTTGTGTGAAGATATACTTCAGACTCTTGTGATCAGAAAAGATCTCACAACGGTTGCCAAGCAAGTAATGCCTCCATACTTTCAAAGCAAAGACAACTGCTGCGAGTTTGAGGTCATGTGTAGGATAGTTGATCTCATGCGTCTTTAACTATTGAGAGGCATAAGCAACAACTTGTTTTTCTTGCATAAGGACTGCACCCAATCCTTGCAATGAAGCATCACAGAATATCTAGAAAGGCTTTGATGTATCTGGAGGAACTAAGACTGGTGTGGAAGTGAGCTTCTCTTTGAGTGTTTCAAAGCTTGCTTGACATGCAGGAGTCCAAAGGTATTTCTTGCCTTTCTTGAGGAGATCGGTAAGAGGCTTCGCAATCTTCGAGAAGTTTTGAACGAAGCGACGACAGTAACTGGCCAAACCAAGGAAACTCCGGACTTCTTTGACATTTATAGGTGGAAGCCAGTCCATAATTGTCTTAATAGTTTCTGGGTTGACGGCAACGCCCTTGGCAGAGATGACGTGACCAAGGTATGTGACTTGAGGCAGCCAGAACTCACACTTGGAGAACTTTGCATACAGGCGGTTCTCACGAAGCTTGTTTAGGACACACCAAAGGTGTTCTTCATGTTCTTCTTTTGACTTAGAATAGACTAGAATGTCATCCAGAGAGACCACAACGAACTTATCAAGATACTCCATGAAAACCGAGTTCATAAGCCTCGAGAAAGTGGCAGGTGCATTGGTGAGACCGAAAGACATGACCGTGTACTCATACAGGCCATAACGGGTGGTGAAAGCTGTTTTAGGAACATCTTCCTTGCGGATCTTGATTTGATGATAACCACTTCTCAAATCAAGTTTAGAGAATACCACAACTCCAGCTAACTGATCGAAGAGATCATTAATCCGCGGAAGGGGATATTTATTCTTGATGGTTTTAGCATTGAGTGCCCGATAGTCAACACAAAGTCTATCAGTCTTGTCTCGCTTCTTCACAAAGATGGTTGGACTACCCCAAGAAGAAGTACTATGCTGAATGAAACCCAACTTCTCTTGTTCATCCAGCTGACGTTTGAGTTCAGCCAACTCAGCATGACCCATTTTATAAGGCCGCTTGGAGATAGGAGCGGTACCAGATTCAAGTTCAATGACAAACTCAACCTCACGATCCGGAGGCATACCTGGCAACTCTTCAGGAAAGACATCTGGGAACTCACAGACTACAGGAACACTCTGAATACCTTCCATAGCATCATCATTCAGAGCCGCCAAAGAATAAAGCTGAATTGCAGGAGTCAGACTTGGAGAATAGACTATATGGCCTTCAGGAATTTTCAGAGAAACTGAACGTTTAGCACAATCAATCACAGCTGCATTTGCTGTTAACCAATCCATGCCCAAGATAACATCAATGTCAGAATTGCCCAGAATAATTAAGGAAGCCGGAAACGAAGAACCACCAATCTCAATTTGATTGTTTAGAAGATGCCATTGTTGCTCCAGGAGAAAGGACCATTAAACGCTTGGGGAGAGGATCCATAGATAACCCATTCCTATCAGCAAAACTCGTAGAGACAAAAGAATGCGATGCGCCAGAATCAAACAACACTCGTGCAGGAACTGAGTTAACAGGAAGCATACCCATCACAACTCTAGATGCATGCTCAGCTTGAGCGACGTTGACACAGTTGGCACGAGCAACCGTAGACCCAGGCTTGGTGTTGATGTTGAGAGCCCGAGGTGGAGGTGCACGAATCATAGGAGCACTTGCCGTAGGTCTTGGAGGTGGTGGTGGAAGAGCTTTGTTGTTCATTGGACAATTCCAGTGCTGATGTCCAGTGTTTCCACAAGTATAGCAAGCACCAGGTGGACGTGGAGCAACGTAGCCAGGGACTCCGCCAGGCGCTCCAGGGTAGTTTTGATTGTAGCCCTTGGGAGCCGCAGTGAAGGAGTTTGGTGGCCTTGCTGCGTAACTTGACGGTCTTGGTGGAGCAGGGAGCGACGGTGGGGTGTTAGGAACCCAGACATGACGCTTAGAAGGAGTTGTCATAGCAGAAGAGCTTGCTGTATCACGGCTATGTTTTTTTGACTCCTCAAACACTTGCCTACTTGCTTCTTCCTGCAGAGCTGTGTGTTGGAGTTCCAGAAAAGACGCCGTCCTTGCATGAGTGATTGCATATTTGATGGAAGCATTGAGGCCTTGCCGGAACCTCTTTTGCTTCTTCTTGTCATCAGAGATCTCATCGCCACCATACCGAGAAAGGTTCATGAAGTTTATGATGTAGGTATTGACATTGTCAGTGCCCTTCTTGAGGTTGAGGAACACTTCCTTCATCCTTTCCATGACAATTTCTGACAGATATTGCTCTTTGAAAGCAGTAGTGAATTGCTCCCAAGTAGGCTGAAAACCAGAGAGATCTGCCTTGAGGTAATTTTCCCACCAAAGAGCTGCATCTCCCTTCAGAAGGTGAGTGGCACATTTGACCCATTCTTGCTCGGGAACATCCGCAGTCATCAGCAACCTTGACACTTGACGCAGCCAATCATCCACATCAAGTGGCTGATCAGACACCTCAAATTGACGTGGGTTGAACTTGAGAAAACTCTTGATGTTTCCTCGCTTGGGAGGTGGATGTAGCGGAACAAACTCATTCCTCCTCACGCTTTCCTCGAAGCGCTGCTGGTTCTGCTGCATAGTGCCCAAAGCATTTGCAATACTTGCCAAAGCAGCCCCAAGTTCAGGTGGTATGTCCTCCTCAGAACGGCGTGGTGGTGCCATCCTATGATTGATATAAAACACAAGTCAGCACTATAATGGAGAATGATAATAATCCAAAATAGTACCAAAATGGAATTAACCGAGATTAAAGGATGCAATTCACTGAGATGATATTAAAATATCAACAAAGTTTAAGGCAACTAGAAGATATTAAGCATAACACACACGACTGAACAAGGAGTGTGGTACACAAGCTAACAAAGAAAAAATTTCCGCAAATTTCGGCATTAAAATACCACTATATGCGCAAAACCACTTCACGAATCAAGATTAGTAAATCTTCTAGTTCAACATACAAGAGCAAATGATAAAAGTAGTGGTATGGTCGCGACTCCATCCCGCACTCAAATCATTACTCCGCACATGAATCAGTAAAACACATATCCCAACACCTTCTTTTTAAGATGAACCTAAAGATTGGTAACTACGAAAAAGAACACCCCAACAAGATAACGTCGGATAACAAAGAGTAAGATAGATCGCATCGGTATACAACGAATCAGAATAGATCGCGTCGGTTTACAAAGGCCTGTCGGTATGGAATGTACCAATAGTTGATAACCAAAAGGCAGACAGTGATAACATTTGGATGCAACAGATAGACAAAGAATTACACACACGCACACAAACACAACCTATGGTACTACGGAACCCAGAACACGTGAATCCTAGTTTGAATTTTTAGAAGAGGATTGAAAACGTTACACTTCCTTACCAGAAAAAGGGTGGGTGGGTGGGTAAGAAGAAAAATGGAAGCAGTCCTACTCTCACGTTTTGTTTTTCCGTAGTATACATAACTACCAAAAATATTTGCTAGACTGACAACGACCATTTGGCTGAGACCCTGAAGGGCGGGATGGCTCTGATACCAATTGTAACTACCTCGGTGAATTACGCTCTTAGTTACATGCCTGGATGATCGAAAGTGGTTAAAATAGTACGGTGGGGCCCAGGGCCACTCACGGTAGATCTTTCGGCCGTCCTAACCACTTTCAGAACATCGGGACAAGAACGAGCGGCGTAATCGGCAGGCGAAGGGATCAACTACATACACAAATGAGTATGTATGTATGCAAGCCACATACAACAGTCCTCAGAGCCATTCCATCTAAAAGAAATAGAAATATTGCAACGCCATACGGCAAGATTCAAATATCCTAGATAGAGATAATAATTTAGGATAGCTCCTCATACAACAAATATCAGAGTATCAGGCGGAAGCGGAAAACAAGATCCGAGTACGGATAAGAAGCAAATCAGCATATGATGCCACATAAATAAACACATCCCGCCTACAGATCTCACGGATCCCCGTTCCCGGAATCTCTACACCGAGTGATCGTTGCCAACATCATCTGTCTCCTCCACCCAGTATCCATCTTGCGAATACACCTGTTCATCTGAATCAAACAATTTATCGTGTGAGACCCTAGGGGTACTCAGCAAGTCTTTATTCCACTAAAGGGGACACAACCTGGGGGTGACGCAATTGCAGCAAAAGATCATATCTAGCAATTCTATAGATACTCGCTAACCATCCGCCTAACCAATGATAGACGGATGTCCGTGAATTAAGAACAATAGTTATAACAGTATAATTAACAGATCCATCCTCCTCCTCGCTTACCACGAGGAAGCGGACGAACAACCCCCATCATCCGTTGTCAGTTTTATTAACCATTCCATGAGTATTGCACTATTTACTAGTCAAGTACTTAGTCAAATTAAAAGCGGTACTTTAGTTATTCTTGTCTATGATCGAGAAACTGTGCTCCAAGTCATCCATAACCGCGGACACGGCTTTCAGAAAGATTTACGCTGCAGGGGTGCACGAATAACAACACACACTCGATCAACCTCGGAAAAACCAACTCAAAACCCAACGAGGCATTCACGACAAAGCAATCACAGGATTCAGAAATATTTCAGGGGGCCACCCCATTAAGCTACCCGCAACGAAGTTGGCCGGCTCCGAGATGGAACCAAGGTTTGCGCCAATGGCTGTAAACGACTGGGAACCCGAAAATGTGACTAGGCTTGTCGATACCGCGAAAACACTCCGCAATTCTTAAACACTACAGGTGCTCCTCGCACAATCTTAATAAAACAGTAACATGGCATAAGTACAGGATAGTAATAAAGCCCCAAACTACTTTGTGGCCCCAAGAAATAAGAATGAATCAAGCTGTGGCTCAGGGGGGGTCCATAAGGCCTCCCGGATGTGGATAGTGCGAATAGTCAAGGAACAGGAATCAAGTACTCGGGGTCCTACGGGACACAAGTGAGCATGAAAAACCAAATAGCAGATATTGCTCACCGGTGCCTCTTTCATTAGTTGTCCCATTACTACTCAAGTTATGTTGTTTAGGTACCTCATTATTCATCAGATACTCACATACCCTACTCATGCTTTTCTACGACTCGCATGGCTCAAACAACTCCTGTAGTAATGGCTCATGGGATGGAGGAACAAGCTTCGATGGGGTTTAAAATAAAGGCTATGTAGTACTTGGGATTCAATTTAATGCAATCGCGACTCAATGATGCAAGAATAAGATAGAGGCAATAGGTACTATATGTATGCAAGCGTGTGGTAGTGCTTGCCTGGCAGATCAGTTGAAGCGAGAGATGGATCTGGGTAGTACTGCTGTGATTCCTGGTAATTGTCCTGCTGGGCGTCTATTCGAAGAAGAACCAAACAAACAAGGCCAACATAAATAAAGTGCACAAGCATATGAAGTAAAATGCGACAAGCAAGCAAGCATGCTATGATGAATGATGCACAATTTACATGGCATTAAAGTAGCATGGCATGGTGAGGTGTGGGGTACAAGAATAAAGCATTTTATTATTTGTTGAGTCAAGTTGTATTGCCATAAACAGTTAAGATTTTTAATAATGACATGATGCATGCTTCAATTCAGAATAAGGACTGCATAGATAGAACGGGCTCGTCGCGCTGATCCATTTAGACATATTATTTGCCCAAATTGGAGTTATAGAATTAAAGTTATTAATTTATTAAGAAAAGGGCATTTATTTGTAATTTTAATCATCTCGAAATTTTAAATTGCTCAAATTATATTTTGAATGGCATATTTGAATTCCTCACATTTTTCTGATTCCAAAACATATATCATTTGTATTATTTGAATTTGTAATTTAAAAGTTTTTTAAAATCTGGTTTGAATTGAATTTAAACAATTTTGAATTTGTTTTGTTAAAACAGCTAAACAGGGAAAACTTTTTACACCCAGGAGAATTCGACGCAAGCCACTGACGGTTGGGCCGCTGCTGACTGGGGCCACGCGCACGGAAAAAGGCTTTTCTCACCTCGGCCTTAGCTAGCCTCTACGATTGACAGGTGGGCCAACGACTAGAGGCCCACGTGATTGCGGCTAAGCTCGCAGAGGCTGACCGGTGGGGTCGTGCTGGAGCACGGGTTGATGTGCTCAAACTGCGGGGGCGTTTCTATAAGATGCACGGGAGGCTGACTGGTGGGGCTTGGGGTACCGCGGGTTGATCAGATCAAAAAGGTAGGGGTGGATGTGCAAAACGGCGGCGGTACTATTGTTCTTCTCGGTCGATCTGACGAATCTGACGGGGACAGCGCGCGGTGCGCGGAGCGGTGAGACGGGGACTCGATCCCGCGACGCGAGGCGCGCGCGCAGAGAAGTGGTACCAGCGCGGTAGGACGGTGTAGATGACAGGGAGCAGCTACGCGGCCAATTGAGGCACTATGCGGCGCGGGAGCGTGCTGACAACAGCGACCGGCAGCGCACCGAGGGCGTTCGGCGAAACGCCTGGCGCGGCTAGGGCTTCACGGTGAGGCGGAGGATGTCTAGGCGGTAGAGGGGCTCACCACGGGGTGGTTGACGGCGGCGGATCTGCTTGGGGCGCAGCAGGGCGACACCGAGGCTGGCGGCCGGAGATCTAGGGTTTTGTCAGGACGGCCCTGGTCCTGGCGATCCTGGTGCTTCTCCTCCTCGTTGGCGCGTCCAGGGCGATGCAGGGGGCTCTCCTTGGTCTCCTCGACCACCTCCACGACGCGCGTGCTAGCCGGAACGAGGAGACACCGGTGGTTCTGGCGGTGGCCGGCGAGAGGGAAGATGGGTCGGTGGAGAGGAAGGAGGGGAGAGGCAGGGCTCCGAGGTGGATCTGGCGAGGCAGAGGAGACGTGGGGCGGAGGGTAAAGCGAGGGAGAGGAAGGAGGGTGCCTGTGGGGCTCGGGTTAGATAAAGGTGGCTTCGGCCACCTTTTTCCATCTCCTCCCTCACGTGCTTGTCGTGCACGGTCAGGGCAGGGCAGGTTAGGGTGGAGCTGCCAGGTGGGGACGGCGTGGTGGAGCAGCTGGGGCCAGCATGGCATAGAGGAAGGGAGAGAAAAGAGAGAGGGGGCTCGGGTGAGCTAGTCTAGGGTTAGATATGGTGGCTCGGGTTAGGGTTTTGTTAGGTTGGGGAGGTTAGTTGGGGTAGGGCAGGCATGGCAGGGAGATGGGACCTTGACATGGGGAGAGGAGAGAGGTAAGGTGAGGGTTTAGATTAGAACTAGGTTTAGAGAGAAACAGAGGAAAAACTAGGGCTAGGGTTTAATTAGGTGTTTAGGTTTTAAAACTTGTTTCTAAGATCAACCTAAGAGGAACTAGTGAGGGCTTTGATTTAGGCTAAGATGAGGTGAAGGAGAAACCAAGAAAAAGAGAAAGAAAAAGATTTATAGGAAAAAGGCCTCATTTGAATCATGCATGGAGAAAAATAAAAATGGTGTTGATGAGAATAAGGGGATGGTGGAGAGGGATGGAGATGATCCACAAAGAAAAGAACCAATAAAACCAAGAGGGATCAAATGGGCTAAAGGTGGTGGTACTCTTGCATGGCCCATGCAAAATAATAAATGCCATGTTTTATTCTTGTGAAAACATTAGTATTAACATGACATTATTCTTATGCATTTCCAAAAATGGAATAAAGACCAAGCAAAAGAAATTGTAGTTGAATCCATCCCATCCCACATGAGCTAGAATAATACCAAAAGAAAATTAAAAACCCATGGGTAAATGGAATGGTGGAATTATAAGGTGTTGAAAAGAAAGGTGATGGAGTTGAATAAAAGATATGCCCCCAACTCAACTTGGGCATTTAAACAATATATCAATCACCAAATACAATATCAAGAGGCAAATACAATTAATAATGCATATGAGAGAAGAACCAAAAGAAAAGGGTTTTATATGATGCTCAAATGCAAGGTGGCATGATGACATGAGCATGATATAATTATGATGCAACAATTGTATATAGGAAGTAGCCAATATCTTACTAGACCAAGTAGCATTACCATTGTTAGACAATTGGGATGCTACATCATCGCCATCATCATCACCATCGCTTCTCCATCGACCATCCATGTTTCCCCCATCTATGAGTGAGTAATCCCCCACTGTAGGCTATGGGGATGGTAGGGATTGAACGAGATCGTTCATGTAATGGCATCAGATAGTTAGGGCATGGTGCCTAGTATCTATTATTAGTGCTTTATGACTTTGTTGCAACTTGTTATGCTTAATGCTTGTCACTAGGGCCCGAGTGCCATGATTTCAGATCTGAACATGTTATTGATTCATTATGATAGTATTGTTTATGGTCCTACCTGCAAGTTGTATACACATATTGTTGTCCGGAACCAAAGGCCCCGAAGTGACAGCAATCGGGATAACCGGAGGGAATGGCTTTGATGTGAGGATCACATGTGTTCACGGAGTGTTAATGCTTTGCTCCGGTGCTCTATTAAAAGGAGCACCTTAATTGCCAGTAGTTCCCTTGAGGCCCCGCTGCAAACGGGCTGGCAGGACAAAAGATGTTGTGCAAGTTCTCGTTGCGAGCACATATGACTATATATGGAACACATGCCTATGATTATTTAGTACTTGGATGCTTTATCTTATTTATCTGCAAATGCCCTATGTCTTGATTGCCATATGAATTTTCTTGTCCATGCAACGCCCGTCCATCCATCCCTATGTCTACCGTGCTCTAATCCTACTATTTACTGCAATTGTTACTACTGTCATTACTTTTACTATTGCCATTACTTTGCTATTGCTACTACAGAACTATTGCTACTGATAAACTACTGTGAACAAGATTGTTTCTAGGTGTAGCTGAATTGACAGTTGTTAAGGCTTATAAATATTCTTTGGATCCCCTCGTGTCGAATTAATAAATTGGGTTTTATTTCCCTCGAAAATACTACGATACACCCTCTATACTTGTGGGTCATCAAGACTATTTTCTGGCACCGTTGCCGGGGAGCATAGCTTTATTTATCAAGTTCACTTGGATTCACTATTGTTCGCTGCCATCCATCCATCATGGGTAAATCTCGTGATGGCAAGGTTCCTATTTTACCATCCACTACAAGGAAAGGTACGGTTCTGAACACCTCTGTTGCTCTTGATTCACCATCCGTTATGAGTAAGCTCCTTACACCACCACACACACATGCTACACATACTGCTACTACTGCTGAATCTGAAACTTCTGATACCTATGATGCTGCTTCTACTGTGCTTGAAAAGAGTGGTTCATTAGGTCCTTTCCTAGATGCTACGATTGCTAGAACTATAGCTGGAAATACTGAAACTCCTAATGAAGACACTACTACACCTGTCAGTTTACCTGAGTCTAGAGAAAGCTATGATATTGAACACGGTTATATAGAGATGACCGATGGATTTATTAAAGAATGTCAAAACACCCATGATAGGAGTGTTATTAAGAGCCTCCTTGAGAGGCGTACTATAAAACCCAAATTGTCTCCTAATGCTAAGTTTGCTGCATCTCCCATAAACATTAAAGATAAGGATTATGATTTATCTCTTGATCTATCTTACATAGCTAGTTTTGAGAAAGAATCTTTTTGTGGGACTAAGAATGAAAGTGCGGTAGCACATATGACTGAGCTTTCTACCATGAGTGGCTTATTTTCTGATGATATTAAGATGCGCACCCACTTTGTTGCTAAATTTTCCCTTTTTCACTAAAAGGAGAAGCTAAAACTTGGTTTAATAATTTACCTCCTGGATCTATTGATATCCCTGATTGCTTGATTAGTACTTTCCTGCAGAAATATTTTCCTCCTAGTGCTAGACATGCTATTTTGCAGGAACTTTTTGATTTTAAACAGGGAGAAAAAGAGATATTGCTTGAATCATGGGCAAGGTTTTGTGCTTTGATTCATGCATAGGATGGATGTCCATTACCTAAGAATGAGCTTCTTGATATATTTTATAATGGACTAACTAAAGAATCTAGGAAGTATGAAGATTGGGCAAGAATTATGAAGGTTGGACCCCTCCTGAAGCAGCTATACCTGAGCCAACTATACCTGAACCAGCTATTCCTGCGTCTATACCAACATCAAAGAAGAGGGGAGTTATTGAACTAAATGATGAAGTGATGAAGGAAGCTAAGAAATGTCTTAAGGAGAAGGGAATTAAAGCTGCAGATGTGAAGAATTTACCTCCTATAGAAGAATTATGTAAGCCAATTCCCCATTCATCCACTATTGAGGTACACTCTCTCCAACATTTTGATGAAGGTGATATTCCTTACTCTAAACCTCCTGATCAATGCGTAGAAGAATTTGATGTTTTTATTGTTAAGGAAGATAATTTTAATAAAAGGGTGCAAAATCATCCAATGGAAAACTCTAGAGCTATTATTGAGTTAAAAGATATTGTGGAAAGAACCTCTAATGATGTTAAAATGCTTGTTAAACATTTTCAAATGGTTCAAACTCAAATTGATCAGCTTATTAAGGTACAAAAAGACTTGCTAGTTAATGCTGCTAAAGAAAAGCATGCTTATGAAATTAAAACTAGAAGTGGTGCTGCCACCCACGATCCCCTATATCCTGAGGGGCATCCTAAAAGAATTGAGCAGGATTCTCAACATGCTGAAAATAGTGGTACTACTCTTAAGAAAAGAAAAAAGAAACATAAAACTATTGTAGAACCTTCTGAACCTTATAAATATACTAATAGTATATCTGTCTCTGATGTTGAAACTGAAAGTTGTAATGAAGAAAATGATGCTCTTGATAAAGAAAAAGTTGAAGAAGAACCCGAAAGGCACACTAAGAATACTAAATACACTAAAGAAGATTTTGTTGCTAAGAAAAATGGTAGTGAAAGAGAGCCTTGGGTCCAAAAACCTATGCCTTTCCTTGATAAGAAACACAAGTCAAAGGAAGATGAACACTATAATAAGTTTCGTGAGTGGATGAAACCTTTATTCTTGCAAATTCCTTTGACTGATGCTATTAAATTGCCTCCTTACTCAAAGTATATGAAGGATATTGTCTCGAATAAAAGGAAGATCCCTAATGAAGAAATTTCTACTTTGCTTGCTAATTATTCCTTTAATCGTAAGGTTCCTAAGAAACTTGGAGACCTAGGGATTCCAACTGTTCCTTGCTCTATTAAAAATAGTTATGTTAGAACTGCTTTGTGTGATTTGGGAGCAGGAGTTAGTGTTATGTCTTTTTCTCTCTATAAGAGACTTCAACTGGAAAAACTAATGCGAACTGATATATCTTTGCAAATGGCTGATAAATCTACTACTATTCTTGTTGGTATATGTGAGGATGTAACTGTTCAAGTGGCTCATAATTGCTTGATATTAACTGATTTTGTTGTGCTTGAAATGCCTGAAGATGATAATATGTCTATTATTCTTAGGAGACCTTTTCTTAATACTGCAGGAGCTGTTATTAATTGTAATCAAGGAAATGTGACTTTTAATGTTAATGACAAAGAGCATACTGTCTATTTCCCCAAGAAGATTGATAGGGATTATGGTTTAAATTCAATTGAACATGTTGAGGGCATTCAAGTTGGAGAAATATATTGTCCCATACCAAGAGAAAAATATGAAACTATTATGATTGGGACCATTGCTATCAAGGTTGAGGTAACATAATCATTAGTGGAATACAAAGCTTTGTTTCATATAAAATTGTTTTGGTAACAAGACCTGATCAACCTTGCTAACAAAGGGATTTTAATGAACAAAACAATGTTTTCACCATTATTATCTTTGTCTACTTTTATTTTGTCTTTTCTAGTTTTTGCTTTCGTTTAGTTTACTTTTCTGTTGTTAGTTGCTTGCTTATTAGAGTGTCTTAGAACTTCTGAAGTTTTAGCTTTGTTTTGTCATTGCATCTTTCAAGAAACATCTTTCTGTCAGAAAATCATTCATCTATACCTGAAATTTGCTCAAAAATAAAGTGCCTCGAAAATTTTCAAAAAATTCATATTAAATTTTTACGTGAAAAAGGGGCAGAAAAGTGCCTGGAGAGTACCAGGGGGACCCACCAGGCAGGCACACCACATGGTGGCGTGGCCAGCCCAGGGGCGCGCCTGGCCATGGTGTGGGCCACTCCTGGCCCTCCACTCACTCTCTCACTTCCCACTGCTTTCTCTCTCCCGAGAAAACACCAGTTCATTGCTCGAAATCGCGTTCTTGCTGTTCTTGCCCATGATTTTTTCGATCTCCTTGCTCAACCCATCTTTGCTGTTGAAATTTGGAGCATTTGTTCTCCGGTATGTGACTCCTCCGCTTGTCCAAGTAGATTTGTGTTTAGTGGTTTGTATCTTGAGTATTTTGCTGCTGTAGGTGACCGGTTATGAGAGCTTGTAAGCTTGTTCAATGCTTAGAGATATTGTTTTGATGCATGTTTAGGCCTCTTACAAGTCCCTATGAGTAGTGCCCTTTGTTATGTATTCACTTTGCAATCACTTGTGTAATGGATGTTTAAATTTCAGAATATCAAAGATGAACAACCACACCTTTGGAGAAATATTTGAGAGGGACACACATAGGAGGTCAAGGCCCTCAAGATCAGCCTCTTAGTTTAGGCCTTCATACAATGAAGATCTCATTGCTCCACGCTTTGGTAATGAAGGAGATGAGGGGGATGCTCACCCATCTACTTTTCCTTATTATACCTTTTTGCAAGCTGCAGGGATCCTCGATGATTTCTTACTACTGGTTCAGAGGGTCAGTTTGACCTCATACATGGAAGATGAGAGTGAGAAATATGCCGTACTCACCAAAACTTTCGTTGAGAGTTTCGTTTTCACTAACACCCCCTATCAGTCAACTGTTTCTTTCAGAATTTAAAATTTGCCTATTACCATGTCATTGGAAAGATTTTGCAGCATTATAGGTATAGGCATGACGGGGACCATGAAGAAGATCCAAGGGCGACCCGCTGATTTGCTAGAGCTCTATCGAAGTGTGACAAATGACGATGACCGTGTAGCTCAGTGCAGGAAGATAAGAAACACCCAACTCCCAGCTCTTAGATACTTTGCTTATTATCTTGCTACTAGCATTCTTGGTAGGGAGAACACAAGTAATATCTCCAATTATCATTTAGCCTTCCTCGCTGCTGCACTTAATAATGATACCTGGTACAATCTTGGCTCTCTCATTGCTCGCCGCCTAGCTGCTAGGGGACCTATTTATGGGGGCATTATTGCTTCACGTATGGTTACTGCTGAATCTGATACGGATAGTTTAGTATACATGATGTTGTTTACTAACGGGGATGAAAGGGAGATTCCTTTGTCGCAATCTACTTTGTTCAATATTCATAGGAGGCCATGGTTGCATTCCAAAGAGGAGGTGGACGAGCATCTCCGCTTGCTTGGCTTCCACGGGCAGCACCTGGAGGATGTGCCTTCTTACGACTACTCTGCGGACTATGGTGGGGCATCCTCGAGCTCGCACCAGGACGAGGGTACCTCCTCGCCGTACTAGGGAGGCGCTCCATCTTGGCCAGCTTGGGATTGATACCCACTTAGGCTAAAAGCCTAAGCTTGGGGGGAGTTTGTTGCAGGGTGCAGCAGTCCTCAGTGGAATTTGGTTCATGTTATTATTCAAGCTACACAAGTGAAGGGCAATACTGAGGATTATTGACAACTTGAGGTGTGGTAAGAGGCTGGTAACAAACTCTATTTTTTTTGTTTTTATACATATACTCATCATTGTGGGCATGCTTAGTCTGTTCATGTAGGGTGTATGTTATTTATGGATGCTTAGTAGTTCTTGCTTTCTTATGATTAGCTCCAGCTCGCTAATAGTTTGTAGCATGTCATATGAATGTTTGCTTACATTGCTCTATTCA
Source organism: Avena eriantha (assembly GCA_910589775.1). Classification (NCBI taxonomy): domain Eukaryota; kingdom Viridiplantae; phylum Streptophyta; class Magnoliopsida; order Poales; family Poaceae; genus Avena; species Avena eriantha. The sequence goes on from OU342745.1 coordinate 129,980,165, forward strand.
TAACTTGGTATGACACTGTGGTATCCTTCTCCGAATGTTTCACTTGAATTGACTTGGCACATGCTCATGCATGCATATGACTGAAACAATAATCAGTTAAGCCTCGATGAATTATTTTGCCTCAGGGGTCTTGAATCACTTTCATGCCATGATTAGTCCTATTTTGTTGCTAGCATGATTATGACAATTACTGCTCTCTTGTTTGTCGCTCCCTTACTATTGATAGCCTTCACTTGCACTGAGTATGAGCTCTACTCGTGTTTCCGATTCCCCAAAACCAATATTGCCAAAAGTGTCCACCATACCTACCTATTAGCATCATTTTCTATTCCGTGCATATTCGGTATGCCTTGTTTTCTTCCGAATAAAATGTTTGCTTGTTATGAGAAAGTTAGTTAGTAAAGCTCACACAAACTAGTTAGTAAAGCTCACACAAACTTGATGACACACTTTACTTTCTTGCACTTAATAATCTTGAACCATTGCGTCCATCTTTGTTGCGTATATGCTTGCACTTTATAAGTTGAAGTTAGCAGAACCATGTATCATGGGGAACGCTTTCAACATTGCACTGGTACTTTGTACCTCGTTGATATCATGATTCTTTTGCTTATGGATCCCGGCGGTGTGAAATAAAAGGGGAACTTGTAAGATCATGGAGTTTGTATATGTGTTAGAGAAACGCCTGGGCCGCTAGCCTAAGCCATGCCTAATCATGGTGGAAACTTGCAGCATAACCTTAATGAGCATTCTATGAAGCACCCTCAATAAAAACCTATGCAAATAGCAAATAAAAAGATTGCTGAGATGCTCATTGTCTGCTTGCCTTGTCATTTTGATTATAGGATAGCTCCTGTATCATGTGCAAGGGGTACCCTGTTGGCGGTTCTCTATGATACATATGTACTTACAATGACAATAGCTTACTTGTGACTGAAGTTGAGTAGCATGAGGTTCAGTACTCGTAAGTAAGGGGCATGAGATTTTAACTTATAACTTGTCAAGCATATCCTCTTAGTTGTGTCACTTTAACCTTAACCATTTAAAGATGCTTATGATAGGGGGAATGAGAGCTCAAAGCTACTGAGTACCATACTTTCAGCATTTGGAAGCCTTTCAAACTTTTCAAAACCTTTTCATTTCCTTGTTGAGTCACCACCTATTCTATGAGCACTTTCCTGAGAGCATAGTTGTCATTCTTAGTGTAATGTGCTTGTCTCAAAACTTGATTAATTGTGTTATGACTTTGATGCTTGTATCTTTGATATCTTTACTTCTAGTCTTCACTTGAACTTCAGAGGTGCCTTGGCATTTATGTTTGCTCTACAATCAAAGGCAAATGAGATACCACTCTATCATACCTTGTTATGAGCATTGCAATGTTGCTTATGTTTATGTTTCATGCTACTTATTATTTTTGAGTTGGAATCTCTTCATAGCTTGCAATGACTATTAAGTAAACTTAGTTGCTTACTCCTTATTATGAATTGCCTGAGTAGTTGATCATATGCTGAGAATATATACATCTTATGAAGCAAATGTGTTCGTGAAAGTTTCTTTTACCGCACTCAGTTTTCAACTGAATTGCTTGTGGACAAGCAATAAGCTAAGCTTGGACGGACTTGATACATCCAAAACGTATCTACTTTCCCGAACACTTTTGCTATTGTTTTTCCTCTAAACTTGTGTGATTTGGATACAACTAACACGGACTGACGATGTTTTCAGTGAATTACCTTGGTGCCTAGTTTTTGTGCAGAAAATCAACTATCAGGAAAAACCCCGGAAAACATGCCAAAAATCCTATTTCACCAGAAGACTCACGGAGCCAGAAGACGAGACGGAGTAGGGCCACGAGGGGCCCACACCACCTGGCCACGCGGGCCAGGCCAGGCCACGCCTGGGGGTGGTGTGGCCGCCTCGGCTGCCCCCTCGGCCTTCCTCTTCGCCTATAAGTCGCCTCTTGACCTAAAAACCAAGGGGGGCTTGACGTTTTTCTAGAAAGAGTTCCGCTGCGCCGCCACCACCAGATTCCGCGATTCGGAACCAAAAACTCTGTTCTGGCACCCTGCCGGGACGGGGAATTGGAGGAGATCATCGCCATCATCATCACCATCGCTTCTCCATCGACCATCCATGTTTCCCCCATCTATGAGTGAGTAATCCCCCGCTGTAGGCTATGGGGATGGTAGGGATTGGATGATATCATTCATGTAATGGCATCAGATTGTTAGGGCATGGTTCCTAGTATCTATTATTAGTGATTTATGACTTTGTTGCAACTTGTTATGCTTAATGCTTGTCACTAGGGCCCGAGTGCCATGATTTCAGATCTGAACATGTTATTGATTCATTATGATAGTATTGTTTATGGTCTTACCTACAAGTTGTATACACATATTGTTGTCCGGAACCAAAGGCCCCGAAGTGACAGCAATCGGGATAACCGGAGGGAATGGCTTTGATGTGAGGATCACATGTGTTCATGGAGTGTTAATGCTTTGCTTCGGTGCTCTATTAAAAGGGGCACCTTAATTGCCAGTAGTTCCCTTGAGGCCCCACTACAAATGGGCTGGTAGGACAAAAGATGTTGTGCAAGTTCTCATTGCGAGCATGTATGACTATATATGGAACACATGCCTATGATTATTTAGTACTTGGATGCTTTATCTTTTTATATGCAAATGCCCTATGTCTTGATTGCCATATGAATTGTCTTGTCCATGCAACGCCCGTCCATCCATCCCTATGCCTACCGCGCTCTAATCCTACTTTTTACTACAATCGTTACTACTGTCTTTACTTTTACTATTGCCATTACTTTGCTATTGCTACTACAAAACTGTTGCTACTGATAAACTACTCTGAGCAAGATTGTTTCCAGGTGCATCTGAATTAACAACTCAGTTGTTAAGGCTTATAAATATTCTTTGGCTCCCCTCATGTCGAATCAATAAATTGGGTTTCACTTCCCTCAAAAATACTGCGATACACCCCCTATACTTGTGGGTCATCAAAACTCACACTAAGGGATACATAGATAACTAACGAGAGGGGAGACACTTCCATAATGCAAACCATCCTATATGATAACTTCTCTATTCATGATATGACTCTACTCAAAAGTTAAAAAAATAAAAGATAGTGATGTGATAACGCGGCACTCCCCCAAGCTTGGAACAAACCAAGTGAAGGAAGTATGCCCTGAGAGGCAATAATAAAGTTGCTATTATATATTCCTCGTATATGATAGATGTTTCTTTTGCATGCTATACTTGTATTGATCGGAAATGTCAATACATGTGTGTTTAATAAACAAAAAGGGTTCCTAGTTATGCCTCTCTTATAGACTAGCTTGTTGATTAACAAGACGATCAAGGTTTCCTGATCATAGACATTGGATGTTGTTAATAACAAGGTCACAACATTTGTGAAATGATGTGATGAACATTCATCCGAAGTATAGCATTATGATCAAGTCATTATGGTTACATTGCTATAAACATCATACGAAGTAATCTTTATCCTTAGACCATGAGATCATGTCAATTGCTAACTCCGGAAGAGTATCTTGATAACATCAAACGTCACACCCTAACAGGGTGACTATAAAGATGGGTTCAGTGCTACGAAGGTGTTATGTTGAGGCTCATGGATCAAGAGTGGAATTTGTCAATCCTGATGACGGATAGATATACTCTGGGCCCTCTCGGTGATATCACATTGAGATAGCTTGCAATCAAGTGATGATATCACTAGAATGTTATATCACGGGAACGAGAAAAGAGTGCATGTCGGTAACGAGATCAAACTAGGTATTTGGATACCGATGATCGAATCTCGGACATGTATTATATCATGAGACAAAGGGATTAAGTTACTAGCGTTAAAGGTTCTTACGATCACAGAAGTCATCGTTGAATATGCAGGAGTCAGTATGGATCTCTAGGTCCCGCTTCTGATTATTGATTTGAGAGGAGTCTCAATCATGTCTACATTATTCGCGAACCATAGGGTGACACACTTAAGAGTTACCGGAAATCACTTTGGAGCACATATGTTTCAGATGAAAGAATTGCAAAGCGTAGGAATTGTTTCGGGTGAAATTGCAGAAAGTGGTTCTGCATGTGATATTGAAATAATGCAAGGGGTTTTATGTGAATGTTTGTTAATTAAAGTAATTAACAAAATTCTGAATAAATATAATAAAAGAGTTTTATTAAATGAGAGAGCATTAAACTTAGAGAATTGTAATGCATTTAAAGTAGAGACTTTAAAAAGGAATGTGAAGAGGCATTTTAATGTGGGGGGAGTTACCACCACATGAATGGAGGAGGTGAGGGGTAACCTCCATGAGGTGCCGGCCATGGAGGGGGTACCCCCTCCTCCTATAAAAGGCCCCCATCTTCCTCCTTCTTCCTCACACCTCCTCGTGAAGGTTCTCCCCCCTCTAGAATTATTCCCCCATGGTCTCGGATTAGCGAGATACATGTTCCCGATGGCATTTCGTCTGGAAGGAGTTACTGCTTCCGCTGCATCGCTGGAGCGAGGAGGTGGAGGTTGTCCGGTGGTTTGAACATGTGTGCGAGGACGGATGCGCTGCTGATTTGCGGCGCTCGGACTTCCACACGATCTTGAGATCGGCAAGTGTACGACTACATCAACCATGAGTTCCTACTTGTTAACAAAACTCGTTGTCTTCGAGGGTAAGTTCTCGATGGATGTATGTCCGCCCGTTGCTCTGTATCTAGTAGATAGATCTTGGCGTGTAGTTCTCATCGTAGGAATTTTTTTGTTTTCTATGTTGTGGACCGAACAGTAGTATCAGAGCCTGATCTATGCCTAGGTGCTTTGCACGGGTAGTACACATATGTTTATATGTGGGCTATGTATTTTGGATATTGGTGGCATAGTGGGATGAAGCGGCCCGGACCACCCTTACATGTCATCCTACATGAGACCGGTTCCACGACTGACATGCAACTTGTTTTGCATAAGTGGCTGGTGGGTGTCTGTCTCTCCTACTATAGTCAATATCTAATTTACAACGAGTTGCTAATAACTTGGTTATCCTCGTTGTGATTCATGTTCGTAGGTAAGACTGGTTCTATCTCCGAAAGCCCTAAGCCACGTAAAACTTGCAATTGATAAATTAGAGGCGTCTAGTTTAGATCGTTGTTGGGCTAGTGTCTTGATATGGTATTGTTGTAAGTAGATGTATGATAAATACTCTTACAAGACACTCAACATGTAAGTTCCATATACCTTGGCCTTACACACAAAGGAATGATAGAGATCATACCACGATGCAAATGATAGAGATAAAATGCATGGACCATATCATCTCACTTTACACATTAGATGTTAGCATCTTATACTGCTAATTTGGCATTTTTTGTAGCATTGTAAGATGATCCCTCATTTAAATATCAAGATAAAATGTGTTCTTCCTTAAGTATGCACTGTTCTGTGGATCATGTTTCGAGACATCACGTGATGATCCGGTGTACTCGACTCTACGCTTTCATAAGAACAGGTGTAAGACAGTTTTACACACGCGAATACTAAGGTTCTTACTTGGCAAGCCTAGCATGTACATACATGGCCTCGGAACACATACCGAAAGGTTAAGCATGAGTCATATAGTTGATATGATGCCCATATAGATGCTCGCCTTTGAAGCTACATCAAATCACGTGATGATCGGAGTTGGTGTAGTGGATTTGGTTCATGTAATCACCAAAAGGACACGGGGGATGTCGTTTTTGAGTGGGAGTTTATTAGTAATTTGGATTAGTTGAACTCACTCTATCATAAACTTAGTCTAAATAAACTTTACAAATTCTGTTGTAGATGGCACCACCTGCTTTTAATTTCAATGTGTTCATGGAGGAAGATAAACTTGCTGCGAATGGTAGCAACTTCACCAACTGGGCTATGAATTTGAGGATTCTCCTCACTGCTGCACAAAAGAAATATGTGCTAGAGGCGCCACTAGGCCCCCCACCAGCTCCTGATGCCCCTGACGAGGAAAAGAATGTCTATGTGACTCGTCAGGAGGACCACAACTTAGTTCATTGCGGCATACTGTATGGGCTAGAGCCAGAACTTCGAAAGCGTTTCGAAAATGGCAATGCCTTTGATACCATGGGAGAATTAAAAATGATTTTCAATACCCATGCTGCTGTAGAAAGTTATAATGCTTCTGAAAAGTTCTTTAGTTGCATGATGGAGGAGAACAACTCCGTTAGTGAGCACGTACTCAAAATTTCTGGGTACGCCGATAAGCTTGTGTCCTTGGGAATAACGATTCCCATTGACTTAGGCATACATCATGTTCTCCAATCTCTGCCACCTAGCTACAAGAGCTTCATGAAGAACTATAATATGTAGGGCATGAAGAAGTCTCTTCCCGAGCTTCTGTCAATGCTTAAGACTACAGAAGTGGAGATTAGGAAAGAACATCATGTGTTGGTGATCAATAGGACCACCAGTTTCAAGAAGGACAAGAAAGGCAAGCACAAGGGAAAGAAGGGTGGCAAATTTGTTGCCACACCTAAAAAGAAACCCCGAGCTGGCCCTAAGTCTAACACCGAGTGTTAATATTGCAAGGGGACTGGCCACTGGAAGCACAATTGCCCCAAGTATTTGGCGAACAAGAAGGCCGGCAAGGCAAACAAAGGTATATGTGATATACATGTTATTGATGTGTACTTGACTAGTACTCGCAGTAGCACCTGGGTATTTGATACGGGATCGGTTGCTAATATATGTAACTCGGTTCAGGGGCTGCGAAACAAGCGACAACTAGCAAGGAATTAGGACATGATGCGATTCGGCAATGGATCAAGAGTTGATGTGATCGCCGTCGGGACGCTACCTCTCCATATGCCATCGGGATTAGTTATAAATCTGAATAATTGTTATTTGGTGCCTGCACTGAGCATGAACATTGTATTCGGATCGTGTTTGATGCAAAGTGGTTATTCCTTTAAATCTGAAAACAATGGTTGTTCGATTTATAAGAATGATATCTCTTATGGTCATGCACCTTGTTGAATGGTTTATTTCTATTGGATCTCGATAGTAGTATTACGCATATTCATAATGTTGATGCTAAAAGGATTAAACTTGATAATGATATATCTGCATATATGTGGCACTGCCGTCTAGGTCATATTGGCGTTAAACGCATGAAGAAACTCCATTCTGATGGACTTTTGGAATCACTTGATTTTGAATCATTTGATACATGTGAGCCATGCCTTATGGGCAAGATGACTAGAACACCATTTTCCGGTTCAATGGAACGGGCGACAGATTTATTGGAAATCATACATGCTGATGTGTGTGGACCAATGAGTTTGTCGGCACGAGGTGGATATCATTACTTTGTTAATTTCACGGATGATTTGAGTAGATATGGGTATATCTATTTGATGAAACACAAGTCTGAAACCTTTGAAAAGTTCAAAGAATTTCAGAATGAAGTGGAAAATCATCGTAACAGAAAGATCAAATTTCTGCGGTCCAACCGTGGAGGTGAGTATCTAAGTTACGAGTTTAGCACACATATGAAAGAGTGTGGAATAGTTTCACAACTCACGCCTACCGGAACACCACAACATAATGGTGTGTCGGAACGTCGTAATCGTACTTTATTGGATATGGTTCGATCTATGATGTCTCTGACTGACTTGCCACTATCATTTTGGGGTTATGCACTGGAAACCGCTGCATTCACTTTAAATCGGGCACCATCTAAATCCGTTGAAACGATACCGTATGAATTATGGTTTGGAAACAAACCTAAGTTGTCATTTCTTAAAGTTTGGGGATGTGATGTTTATGTGAAGAAACTTCAGCCGGATAAACTCGAACCCAAAGCGGAAAAATGCGTCTTCATAGGATACCCTAAGGAAACGATTGGGTATACCTTCTATCACAGAGCCGAGGGCAAGGTTTTTGTTGCCAAGAATGGATCCTTTCTTGAGAAGGAGTTTCTCGTGAAAGGTGTGAGTAGTCGGAAGGTAGAACTCGAAGAGGTTATTGAACCTTCTCTTCATGAAATGGTGAGTAGCGCAGCACCAGAAATTGTTTCGGAGTTGACTTCACCTAATGAAGAGAGAGCTAATGATATTGATCATGAAACTCCGAAAGAGGACACTACCGAACCTCGCAGGTCAAGTAGGACACGTGCAGCTCCTGAACTGTACGGCAATCCTGTTGTGAATTTCATGGTTGATGAAATGGATGACCCTGCGACGTATGAAGAAGCGATGATGAGCCCGGATTCCAACAAATGGCTAGAAGCCATGAAATCTGAGATGGAATCCATGTACGAAAACCAGGTTTGGACCTTGGTAGACTTACCTCACGATCAAAAGGCCGTTGAGAATAAATGGATTTTCAAAAGAAAAACCGATGATGATGGTAATGTGACCATCTATAAGGCTCGACTTGTCGCAAAGGGGTTTCGACAAATTCAAGGAGTTGACTACGATGAGACATTCTCTCCCGTAGCGATGCTAAAGTCGGTTAGGATTATGTTAGCAATTGCTGCATATTTCGATTATGAAATATGGCAGATGGATGTCAAAATTGCGTTCCTCAATGGTAATATTGAATAAGAGATGTATATGATACAACCTAAGGGTTTTGTCGATCCTAAGGATGCTGATAAGCTATGCAAACTTCAACGATTCATCTATGGACTGAAGCAAGCATCCCAGAGTTGGAATCTCCACATTGATGAGGTGATCAAAGAGTTTGGATTTGTCCAAACTTATGGAGAGGCTTGTATTTACAAGAAAGTGAGTGGGAGCAATGTGGCATTTCTGATATTATATGTGGATGGCATATTATTGATTGGAAATGATATAGATCTTTTAAACCGTGTTAAAAGTTATCTAAACAACAAATTTTTGATGAAAGACCTTGGTGAAGCGTCATATATTAGGCATTAAAATCTATAGAGATAGATCAAGGCGCCTAATTGGGCTATCGCCGAGTTCATACCTTGATAAGATATTAAAGAAGTTTAATCTGGACGGAAGTAAGAACGGGTTCTTACCTATGTTGCAAGGCAAGACATTGAGCAAGACTCAAAGTCCGGCTACAGCGGAAGAAAGAGAGAAAATGGATAAGATCCCCTATGCCTCGGCCATAGGCTCTATAATGTATGCCATGCTATGTACAAGACCGGATGTGGCACATGCTATTAGTTTGACTAGTAGGTACCAATATGATCCAGGTTCGGAACACTAGATAGCGGTCAAGAATATCCTTAAGTACTTGAGAAGAACTAGGGATATGTTTCTTGTATACGAAGGTGAAGAAGAGCTAGTCGCTAAGTGTTATGTCAATGCTAGCTTTGACACCGATCCGGATGACTCTAAGTCTCAGTCCGGATATGTATTTCTCTTGAACGGAGCAGCAGTTAGTTGGAGGAGTTCCAAACAACCTGTGGTGGCTGGATCAATGACGGAGGCGGAATTTGTTGCTGCTTCAGAAGCAGCGCATGAAGCAGTTTGGATGAAGGAGTTCATAACGGAACTAGTTGTGGTTCCTAGTGCATTGGACCCAATGGTGATCTATTGTGACAACAATGGAGCCATAGCCAACGCCAAGGAACCGAGGTCTCACAAGAATTCCAAGCATATTAAGCGCCGGTTTCACTCCATCCGCGAGCATGTCAAGGATGGAGATATAAAGATTTGTAAAGTACACACGGACCTAAATGTAGCAGATCTGTTGACTAAAGTTCTCCCTAGAGCAAAACATGATCAACACCAGAACTCCATGGGTCTTAGATTTATCAGTATGTGAACTAGATTATTGTCTCTAGTGCAAGTGGGAGACTAAAGGAAATATGCCTTGAGAGGCAATAATAAAGACCGTAATTGTTTCAGGTGAAATTGCAGAAAGTGGTTCTGCATGTGATATTGAAATATAGGAAGGTGTTTTATGTGAATGTTTGTTAATTAAAGTAATTAACAAAATTCTGAATAAATATAATAAAAGAGTTTTATTAAATGAGAGAGCATTAAACTTAGAGAATTTTAATGCATTTAAAGTGGAGACTTTAAAAAGGAATGTGAAGAGGCATTTTAATGTGGGGGGAGTTACCACCACATGAATGGAGGAGGTGAGGGGTCACCTCCATGAGGCGCCGACCATGGAGGGGGTAACCCCTCCTCCTATAAAAGCCCCCCCTCTTCCTCCTTCTTCCTCACACCTCCTCATGAAGGATCTCTCTCCCCCTCTAGAATTATTCCCTCATGGTCTCGGATTAGCGAGACACATGTTCCCGGTGGCATTTCGTCTGGAAGGAGTTGCTGCTTCCGCTGCATCGCTGGAGCGAGGAGGTGGAGGTTGTCTGGTGGCTTGAACGTGTGTGCGAGGATAGATGCGCTGCTGATTTGCAGCGCTCGGACTTCCACACGATCTTGAGATCGGCAAGTGTATGACTACATCAACCACGAGTTCCTACTCGTTAACAAAACTCGTTGTCTTCGAGGGTAAGTTCTCGATGGATGTATGTCCGCCCGTTGCTCTGTATCTAGTAGATAGATCTTGGCGTGTAGTTCTCATCGTAGGAATTTTTTTGTTTTCTATGCTACAGACCAAACACCAAGGGGATGCCAAAATCGGATGACGGATTACTCCTTCGGTGGTGGTGGTGTTCTCTCGTCATCGTCCGACTTCCAAGGTAAGGGTGCCCCATGAACAAAACACATCCTGGTCTCCAACATCCTAAAACTAGCAGCAACACTTATGTGTTTAAACCTAACCTCATACTCACAGTTTTGATTTTGCACATCGTAGAGCTGTGCTTGTAGTTGGTTGGTTGTTCGGTGGAGTGATATAATTTCATCCCTAAGCTCAGCGGTCTCCTTCTAGTGCTTGGCGATGAGTTCGGAACTAATCTTATGGATGATATCCACTTCACGTTCCGCCATCTTCTTGTACTTAAAGACTTCTTGCTCCAGTGCTTCCATCCTGTCCTCCAGACTACCTTCACCTTTAGGGCCCTGAACCTCTTTTATCTGTACCTTCCCATCTTCGAGCAACAACTCCTTGGATGAATCTTCAACTCACGCATGTACGGGTTGATGATGTATGCGGAGGAATCTTCCTTGGTTGATCCAGAGGAAGACATTGTGGCTTCGAAACTGGGACTTCACCTGTCAGAAGCAGATCGAAACGAAAACACGATATACAAACCTCGGGGGATCCGGGGGATTATATATCACGAAGTTTTACAACAAAAGGAAGTTACTCGAAGAAAATGGGTCGAAGACGGGCTCTGGGGTGGTCACACCACCTGCTGGCATGGCCAGGTGGGCCCGTGCCACGGGGTGGTGTGAGCCACCCGAGCTCCATTTCCGTCCCTTTTTTGACTCATTACTTTCCATATTAGATAAAAACTGCAAAAATATAAATTGATAGTTTTCGCGGACCTTTTCTTACCAGAACTGTTACCTATTCGAAAATGGACTCTGCAGGTCTCTGAATTTGGTCTTTGTTAAAATTTTCTGGAGTCACCATTTGAATAGCATCAATATCTTCATTGTAAGAATGTCCAGAAATATAGTGCTCGAGTCTCTGACCATTCACCACTTGTGTAGTGTTATCTTTTAAGGAAGAAATTTTTATTACACCTGAAAAATACACCTCTTGAATAACAAAAGGTCCTTCCCATTTTGAGAGTAGTTTTCCTGCAAAAAATCTGAGGCGAGATCTATACAAGAGAACCTTCTCACCAACATGGAATTCTCTCTTAAGAATTCTCATGTCATGCCATTTTTAACCTTTTCTTTAAATAGTCTAGCATTTTCATATGCTTCACTCCTCCACTCGTCTAACGAACTTAAATTAAATAATATTTTCTCCCCAGCAAGTTTGAAGTCTCTATTGAGTTCTTTCACTACCCAATAAGCTTTGTGTTCTAATTCTAAAGGCAGGCGGCAAGCTTTCCCATAAACCATTTTGTAAGGAGACATCCCCTTAGGATTTTTATAAGCAGTTCTATAGGCCCATAAAGCATCATTCAACTTTTTTGCCCAATTTTTTCTAGATCTATTAACAGTCTTTTACAAGATGGATTTAATTTCTCTATTTGATAGTTCTACTTTCCCACTAGTTTGGGGATGATAAGCTAAAGCAATTCTATGATTAACATCATATTTAGCAAGGGTCTTTCTAAAACCATCGTGAATGAAATGAGAACCTCCATCGGTCATAAGATATCTAGGCACTCCAAACCTAGGAAAGGTAATATCCTTAAGCATTTTCAAAGAGGTCTCACGATCAGGACTTTTCGTAGGTATGGCTTCTACCCACTTAGTAACATAGTCAACAGCAACAAGAATATGAGTATAACATTTTGAAGGGGGAAAAGGACCCATAAAGTCAAACCCCCAACAATCAAATGGTTCAATAACAAGATAGTAATTCATGGGCATTTCATTGCGTCTAGAAATATTACCAACTCATTGACATTCTTCACATGATAAGACAAATTTCCTTGCATCTATAAAAAGGGTAGGCCAATAAAAACCTGATTGTAGAACCTTTTGTGCGGTTCTATCTCCCGCATGATGTCCTCCATAGGCACTACCATGACATTTCCGCAATATCTCCTTCTATTCATATTCTGGAACACATCTTCGCATAATACCATCTACTCCCTCTTTGTATAAATGTGGGTCATGCCAAAAATAATGCCTCAAATCGTAAAAGAACTTCCTTCTTTGCTGGGCTGTAAAAGTTGGAGGCAAATACTTGGAAACAATAAAGTTAGCATAATCAGCATACCAAATACTCTTCGAGCTTACCCCGACTGCAACCAACTGTTCATTTGGGAAACTATCATTAACAGGCATAGGATAAAAAGAGATGTTTTCCAATCGAGATAAATTATCGGCAATAGAATTTTCAGCACCTTTCCTATCTACAATATGTAGGTCAAACTCTTGTAAAAGCAACGCCCATCTAATAAGCCTAGGCTTAGCATCTTTCTTTGTCATAAGGTACTTAATAGCAGCATGATCAGTATGAATGGTAACTTTTGAATCAACAATATAAGGGCTAAACTTATCACAAGCAAAGACAACAGCTAAGAACTCTTTTTCAGTAGTAGCATAATTCCTTTGAGCAGCATCAAGAGTCTTACTAGCATAATGGATAACATTTAACTTTTTATCTATTTGTTGCCCAAGAACAGCACCTATAGCAAAATCACTAGAATCACACATGATCTCAAAGGGTAAATTCCAATCAGGTGGTTGGACAATAGGAGAGGTAGTTAAAGCTTTCTTTAGAGTTTCAAAAGCTTCCTTACAATCATCATCAAAAATAAAGGGTACATCTTTTTGGAGAAGATTAGTAAGGGGTTTTGATATCTTGGAGAAATCTTTAATAAACCTTCTACAGAAACCTGCATGGCCAAGGATACTACGAATACCTTTGACGTCCCTAGGACAGGGCATTTTCTCAATTGCTTCAACTTTGGCTCTGTCAACTTCAATGCCTCTTTCTGAAATTTTATGTCCAAGGACAATTCCTTTATTAACCATGAAGTGTCATTTCTCCCAATTAAGAACAATATTAGTTTCTTCACATCTCTGTAAAAATTTATCAAGGTTGTGTAGACAATTATCAAAAGAAGTTCCATAGAAGGAAAAATCGTCCATGAATACTTCCACAATTTCTTCACAAAAACCATGAAAGATAGCAGACATGCACCTTTGAAAAGTAGCAGGAGCATTACACAAACCAAAAGGCATTCGCCTATAAGCATAGGTTCCATAAGGACACGCAAAAGTAGTTTTTTCTTGATCTTGTTGTTTAACAGCAATTTGAGAGAACCTCGAGTATCCATCAAGAAAGCAAAAATGGGTCTTTTTAGACAATCTTTCTAACATTTGATCAATAAAAGGTAGTGGGTAATGATCTTTCTTAGTAACTTTGTTAACCTTTCTGAAGTCAATGCACATCCAATAACCTCCTACTATTCTTTGGGGGATAAGCTCATTATTCTCATTAGGTACAACAGTAATTCTCCCTTTCTTAGGGACACAATGAACATGACTAACCCATTCACTATCAGTAATAGGATAAATAATACTAGCATCAAGGAGTTTTAATACCTCGTCTCTTACCACTTCCTTCATCTTAGGATTTAAACAACGTCGATGTTCTACCACCGGTTTTGCATCGGGTTCTATATTGATAGCATGCTGACATATAGCATAGCTCCTCGGTGTTCCTTCAATACTTCCAATAATCTTTCCTCTTCCTTCCCTGAAAGTTTAGAACTAATAATAACATGATATATTTTCTTATCATCAATGTAAGCATATTTAAGATCGCCAGGTAAAGGTTTTAGATCGAAAACCAGATCCTTTTTAGGTGGCAATGTGGTACCCAAGTCTTCCACAGGCAAGTTATGCTTAAGCATCTTAGGTTGACATCGGAGAATCTCGTAAATTTCATTTCTTTCTTCCATGAAGATCCAACTTTCGTAATCTTCCATAAATTGTTGTAGAGCATTGTTAGGAGCAAGAGAAATAGAAGCAAGTTGTTCAACTCTAAAATCCTCATTAGGAGTTTAATTTTCATAAGGAACTTTAGCAAACTTCGAAAAATTCAACTCATAAGATTCCCCATCAAATTTAGTTAAAATTTTCTCCCTTTTACAATCTATGATGGCTCCACACGTGTTCAAGAAAGGTCTACCAAAAATGATAGGATAGGTTTTACTAGCAGCTGAACCAAGAACTAGAAAATCAGCAGGATATTTAATCTTACCACAAAGAACTTCCACATCTCTTACAATGCCAATTGGAGAGATGGTCTCTCTATTTGCAAGATGAATCACCACATCAATTTCTTCTAGTTCGCATGGACTAATTTCATCCATAATTTCTTTGTAAAGCTCGTAAGGAATAGCAGTTGAACTTGCACCAATATCACATAAACCATAGTAGCAATAATCACCAATTCTAATAGATAGCACACGGACACTAGCTTTTCTAGTTTTATTAGGATGTGAGACAATATTAGATGCATCTTCATAGAAAACAATGTGTCCATCCTCTACTCTTTTAGTGACAAGGTGTAACATCCCAAAACTTCAATCCAAGCTTATTAAGATCTAAATCATCAAATTTAGGGTTAACAAAAACTTTTCTAAAATTAAAATGGAAGCATTCATGTGTATGTGCATTTAAATTAGGAATTGATTTGAATTGCCATGGTTCTGTGATTCTTTGGTTGTAAAATATTTCTTAGGTGATTTAAACATCATCTACATCTTTCCCAAATTTTTCCTAAAGAAAATCAAATAAAAAAGAATTAAAAAGGAGGAATGGTCATTTTGGCCATTTTAATCCACTACACTACTTTGAGTGTTCCTGGCACTCATTTCTTAACAGGAACAATTCATGATCTTTGCACCCCTTCATAGTACACATAATGAGGTACCAAGGCCCACCTTTTGATCTGTTAAAAACATTCTTTTACTTATTTTAAATGGCATTTGAAAATTGAATCCAATGCATATGCATAGATCACCCCTATTTCAAAAACCATCTATTTGAGCTCCACTTCCAAAACCCTTGCAACCGGAGACTACCTAGCACCAGTGGAGATCACTCAAAAAATTTGAACTCAAAATTCAAAAGTTTTCTTCTTGCAGCCATTTCATCAAACAGCTTCTATGCACAAATCTGTCCAAAATCCAAACACTATTTGGAGCAGTAATTATGGTCACCATTTGTGCCTAACCTTGTCCTCTTGTTCCCCCAATACCAACCCTACCAATTGCTAGCCCGGCCAAGCCCTGTGCACACGACCAAATGGTCATGGCCATTAAGGCCGAGCACTTGGAGCACCCCCACCGGCGACATCGCGCTACAGCAGCCGCCAGCCCCTCTCACCTTGTCCAGCACGTCGCCAGTGGTCCACCGCCACCGTCCAACCAGCCCGAGGCCAGAGCCAGAGACAAGAACGGCCAGAAAACGCCGTGCCCGGAGCTGGTCGACCATGCCGACGCCGACCGCAGAGCACGCTCTGTCCCCGCGTGCACATACCGCCCCTTGGCCGCAGCCCGTGCCCACCGCTCCGCCACGACCTGGGGAACACCCCAGACACCCCCGCTGGCCACCCAAAGCCTCACAACCATCGCTCGCCGTGGACACCGCCGCCTCTGCCGCTCAGAGCGCCACCTCGCCCAGACCGCATACCACCGCCCCTACGCCTGCATTCACTTCCTAGAGCACCGCCAGGAGACCGCCTGTCGATCGCCACCCACAGCCATGCCGCTAGCCACCCGTAGCCGTGTCGCCAGAGTCGGCTGCCCATACCCTTCGGTCTCACCATCGGGCCTATATAAACCGGCCTCCCCAGCCTCTTTTCTCCACACCCACTCACTCCCCACCTCTCACTGACCACCCACACCATTAGCCGGAGCAAGGGGAGCAGCACCTCGCCGGAATTGGAGCCGAAGCCACCGCCTCTAAAGGAGAAGGGCGCCGCTGATTGTGACCACCCCTGTAGCTACCTCGACCGTCCCTGAGCTCGCCGTCGTCTCCCAGTTCGTTTGCCCGCTTCGCCGTTGTCGCTAGAGCCCTGGTACGTCCCCAGCAGACCCCCACCGAGCCGCTAGGGTTCGAGCTCGCCGGCGACCTGTTCATCATCGACGACGACCCTCAGCCGTAGATCCCCCTTCTAATCCTACGGCCCACAGCACGCGTACCGTTTCGCCTGTTAAGTGCCGCTGACAAGCGGGACCCCCTGTCAGCTGAGCCCCACGCCGCGGAGCGCCACTAGGCCGGCCCAAGTTCTTTCCCGCGCTAGCCTAGCCATTCAAATTTTGATTTTTCTTTTGAAGTTGAATCTATTTTCTGTCCACCAGTTTAAAATTCAATTCTGGGAGTTTTACAAATCCATATTGCATGAAACCAATTTTGCCTAAAAGGTATTGGAATGATATATTCAAGCCCGTTGAATTTAATCCAATTAGAGTTATAGATCTCTCCTAGTAAAAATAACAAAACAGAAGCTTTTGCAACTTGCAACATTTTTATAAAATCAACCAAGTTAGCTTTTGAGTTGATTCCAACTCTCAAAAATCACATTTCATCTAAATATGTAATAATATTAATGTTTACATGCAGTGACTTTGGACTAGTACCAAAATAATGCTATATAGGCATTTCTAGTCACTTTAAATCATTAAATAATAAACTTGAACCAAAGTAATATTGATCCAACCTTTAAATCTCATTCCCCCATGTTATAATATGTGGTGATGACATGTGTCAACATGATCCCATATTTTAAGTGGTGAATATTAAATTTTAGTTAATTTTTCAATGAGTAGAAATTACTTTTCTAAAATAAAAAGGATGAAACCATTGAATTAAACTTGTGATGCTTGTGATGGTAATAGATCATCAAATATGTGTCTTAGAATGCTACTTAGCCTAGTTAAGTATTGTTTGGTGATTTGTGTACTCCATATGTATTTATAGACGATAGTATCGACCAAGCTTTCGAGGAGGAGTTCTACCAAGAAGAAGAAGAAGAAGAAGAAGAAGAAGAAAACTTCAACCACTGCACCAACCAAGGCAAGCTACTATTAGCAAGCTAGCACTATCCAAGTGCAAGCCACCTTAACAATGCAAGCTAACACTTGCAAGTTTAGTGCTTAGCAAGCTAAGACCAAACTAGATGGTTTAGCAAAGATGCCTTAGGCATGCTTTGATCACACCCCTTAGACTATTAGTATCCCAAGTTTTATTTACAAGTTTTACTTCCCTTAGTTTACAAAAAGCTCTTTACTTGTTTTGAAGGTAGCATAAAAAGTATAAAACTTGACCTATTTAGAACCCCTTTAGATGTCATTCTATGGCATGATATTGAACCCATCTTTTCCACTGTAGTGAACACTCTTAACTTAGTAGTTTAGAGTAGATCAAAACTTGGGTCACTTTAGATGGGAAAACTTGGTGAAAATGAATTATGAAAACCTTGGAATGATGAGTCATTCTATTGAGACGTTTTGACATGTGTTGATAAACACAAAAATGGTTGATGATGATGAAAATGTTGAGGCATGAGCCTTAACCCTTTTATAAAACTGATGGTTGGATTCGGATGCGATACCATTCCAAATTTACCGTAAAACCACACTACCTGAATTGGGTAAGGCTTAGCTGGAAATTTATATGCATTAGTATTAGTTCCCTCACGGGAGAGGTTTGAGCTGAGGCTACCCCTCAATGTTGTCCACCTATGCAGTGCCCAAGAAGACTGATGGTCATGGTTGGGAGGCCATGCTCATAGGAGAGGTGCTTATACTAGGGTGTGTAAAGGGAAGGTTATGTTTGATTATCTGCATACTAAGTATGATGACTTAGGGTTATCCCTGACAGATGTATCGAATCTTGTGGTGAAAGTGTACCACCTCTGCAGAGTGTCAAACTATTCGAAAAGCCGCATCCGCGGTTATGGACAGTTGGAATGGCCATACTGTTTCGTTGTCAGATGTTTTCTAAGTACTTTAAAATGAATGATGAATCTTGACTTGACCACAACAGGGTTGTGTTTATGACCTTAGCTTCCCACTTAAGTGCTTCTAGAACTTTACTTTATCTTTCTTTGCTTCTGAACTCAACTTATGTTTTAAACTTAACTTTATAGTTAAACTTAGAGTTAGCACTTTACTTAGAACTATCCTACTTGTTAGTGGTAGTTTGCGAGTACTTAAAGAGTACTCATGGCTTTTGTCCCTGGCTATTATCATGGACATACTACGAAGGAGACTATCAAGATGATGGCCAGCAGGACGGCTATGATAACTAGGACTATCTGCCTTCGTCAGCATTGCCTGTGCCCCTGAAGATGGACCCCACCGCTACACTTATCTTTTATTTCCGCTGCTTGTTGTATTAAGACTGGATCATGAGATCCTTATTTGTGTAAGACCTTATGTATGGTTTGTAATGGATGATGTACTGTGATATCCAATCCGTTATGTCTCGCAAAAATGGTAATCCTAGGATTGCGAGGTATGGCATAACGGGCATCTGGGATTAAAAATCCGGGTGTTGACACAAGGTCTTTCACAATTGCTACTGCAGGTTCAATGGTTATTTGTTCATCAGGCTTAACAACTCTCTTCGTACTTTTATTAATTACACTAGTTATCATAGAGTGCTCCTTTACTTTATCCGGGAAAGGCTTTCTCTCGATATAAGGTTTAGGTAAAATACGATCAATAGTGCAAACTTCAGTACTTCTAGTAGGAACACAATCAACAATATCCTTATACGGTGCATGATACTTGTTCCATTCTCTTTTTGGAATTTCAATATATGAAGCAAAATCCTTAAAACAATTTGCAATAACTTGAGAGTCTAGACCATAAGCATTACTAATATTACGAAAGTCATCAGTTCCCATAAAATATTTAATGCATTTATAATCATAATTTATACCCGACTTTCTTCCTTTATCATTCTCCCATGCTTCAGCATTGTCTTGAATACAGTCTAGAAGATCCCATTTAGCTCCTTCTTCCATGCATGTAAATGATCCAGCACAAGAAGCATCCAATAGATCCTTATCATTAAAAGAAAGCCTTGCATAAAAGTTATTGATAATAATATTGTTGGGGAGGTCATGAATAGGATATTTGAGCATTAGTAACTTCAGTCTCCCCCAAGCTTGAGATGTAATCTCTCCATCAAGTGGCCAAAAGTTGTATATTTGATTCCGATCTTTGTGAATCTCACTAGGAGGATAAAATTTGGAATAAAAGAGACGCACTACTTCCTCCCATTCAAGAGATTGGCCATTCTTCCGCAGCTTATACCATTCCTCGGCTCTTCCTTTCAGTGATAATGAGAATAACTTCTTCTTGACTTGATTTGTTGTAATACCTGCACACTTGAACAACACGCGTAATTCGTGTATAAAGTTCAAATGATCACCGGGATGGATAGTTCCATATCCAAAATAGTAGTTATCCATAACATGATCAACAATTCTTGTAGGTATTTTAAAAGTATCATTTTTAGCAGGTGGAGGTGCATCTACTACCTTAGCAGTTGTAGTAGCATTACGAAATAAGAAACTAAGTGAATTATCCATATTGAAATAAAGTAACTAAAAGAAATAAACAACCCTCACAGTAGAAGTTTCCTTTACCAGTTCCACTCTCCAATAGCGCTTCACTCCCTGGCAACGACATCAGAAAATAGTCTTGATGATCCACAAGTATAGGGGTGTATCGCAGTATTTTTGATAAGTAAGAGTGTCGAACCCAACGAGGAGCAGAAGGTGTTGACGAGTGGCTTGGAGCAGGAATTCTCTGTAAATACTTAACAAACAGATTTTTAGGGGTTTTTGATAATGTAGATAAATAAAGTATGAGTAAATAAAAGACAATAATAATAATTGCAGCAAGTGGCCCAATCCTTTATTTAGCAAAGGACAAGCCGATTGTATTACTTAAGATGACCAAACGTTCTCGAGGACACACGGGAATATCGTCAAGTGCTTTCGCTTCATATAGTTGATTAATCTTCTTTAGTTTGATAAGTGTTGTGTGGGTGAACCTGTGCTAATGTACTGACCTTCCTAGGACTAATACATAGTTGTGATTAAACCCCATGCAAGCATCCGCAAGTACAAGAAAGTAATTAAGATAGAAACCTAACCACAACTTTGAACTCTGAGATCTTACACTCCCTTGTGCAAAGGTTTCCTAACGGGGATTTAGGTTTCTGTCACTCTGGCAACCCCTACGATTAGTAGACAAATACACAATGCATTCCCCTAGGCCCATAAAGGTGAACTGTCATGTAGTCGATGTTCACATGACACCACTTGAAGAATAACACCACAACTTAAATAACAAACTATTGAATCTTTCTCAACACAATTCCACTACTAACAACATGACTTCTCCCATGTCCTCAAGAACTAATCGAACTACTCACAAGACAACATATGGATCAAGATCAGAGATGAAATAATGATAAGTAACAATCTAAACATGAACTATAATTCAATGGTTCCACTCAATAGCATCAACTACAACAAGTAATCA
Organism: Avena eriantha; assembly: GCA_910589775.1. Classification (NCBI taxonomy): domain Eukaryota; kingdom Viridiplantae; phylum Streptophyta; class Magnoliopsida; order Poales; family Poaceae; genus Avena; species Avena eriantha. Next base: position 130,001,289 of record OU342745.1, read on the forward strand.
ATACCGGGAAAGTTTCCCCTAAGAACTATGCAAGATTGAACCCAATTGTTACAGCGGTATGGAGTGGTGATGATGGTGCTGGTGGAGATGATGATGGAGATGATGATGATGATCCCGATGAAGTCCAGCTTGATGGTGGTGTTGATGGCGATGATCTCCCCTCTCCGAGAAGGAAGTTCCCCGGTAGATTTCTGCCTGCCGAAGAGCTTTTTCTCTCTCTGCAGTTTTCCTCCCCACAGAGGCGGCAAAATCTTTCTGTGGTCGCTCCTCGAGTCTTAGGGTTTTGGGAGGATAATATACACCAAAGAGTAGAGCCAGATGTGGGCCAGGGCGGCCACACCACCTGGTGGCGCGGCTAGGGCTAGCCCGCGCCAGGTGGTGGTGTGGGCCCCCTGTGGCCCATCTCTGCTCCCCCTTCTGGCATCCATCTTCTGGAAAAATAGGATTTTCCATGTATTTTCTGGATTTTTCCGATCTTCGTGAATTTCGCCTCCAAACAGTGCCTTTTCCATCAGAATCTTGACTTCAGCGGTCCATCCTCCAAAAGTCATCAATCGTGCAAAAACAGATGAAATAACATAAGTATAATCTCTTAATATGAAATATATCAATAAATAACAGTAAATTATGATATAGAGTAGTGATGCCAAATGGACGTATCAACCTTCAACGGCATGCTTGGATCCGATTGCTTGGAGGCAATCTCTGATAGGGTGTTGGTTGTAAAAGATAGGGATCATATTGTAATTCTCTGTTTTCATGGGTCTCTTTATAAAATTCCCACCGCTGAATGAAACTCTAGGTCCTTCTGGACCTTATCCGCTCAAAAAAAAGACATGAAAATAGAAATGCGAAGCTAGCACGCATTTAATGGGGCATGTGCAATCGGCTCAGAATAAATGCCGGAATTAATTAGTTGACATAAATTAATTGCTGGCATAGGAGAGACACTTAATTTGTATCAGTCGACTATAATGCAATGATTATTGGTGCTAGGTGGATAATTACTTGTTGAGTTTTTTTCTACTTCGCGATCTAAGTTTAATCCAAGTCAAACTTTGTAAAGTTGACCATTTATACAAGAAAAAATATCAATACCAATTATGCCAAATGAATATAATATGGTACTCCCTCCGATCCATATTAATTATTACTAGATTGGATGTATCTAGCACTAAAACATGTCTAGATACATTCATTTCTACAACAAATAATATGGATTGGAGGGAGTACTCTAATGTAATAGATTTTGTAAAGTGGACCATGTATACAAATCAAACTTTGTAAAGTTCACCATGTATACAAAGAAAAAATATCAATACCAACAATGCCAAATGAATATAATATGGTAGTACTCCCTCCATTCATAAATATAAGACATTTTAGCTTTGTGAAATGAATGTATCTAGATGCTTTTTAGTGTATAGGTTCACTCAGAACCGCTACGAACCTATACACTAAAAGACGCCTAGACATATTCGATTCACAAAGCTAAAACGTCTTATATTTCAGAACGGATGGAGTATATTTTATAACGACTCTAGTGTAATATATTTTGTATTGTAGATGTTGATGTTTTCTTGTAAATATTTAGTATATAGAAGTACTATACTATCATCTCGCTCTATATAATAAGAGAGCTAGAGAGATAATCGCCACAATTGAACTAATTTTCTATATTGTTTATTTTCGTTGTTTAGATTTGTTTAATAACGATGACATAATCAAGTATTGTTCCTCTCTTATGCCAAAATCGTAATTAACTGTGTGGCCTTATATATTAGTTCTTATTTTTATGCATGTGATTAGTATAGTAACATTTGGTGATTTGGCATATAATTAATGCACTATGATAATTGATTAATGCACCTTTGAAAGAATAATTAATGCATATTTGAAAGAAAAAATTAATGCACTACGCAAACAGAAGAAATAATGGAGGATAACATATATATATATATTAATGTGAAAATACATATAGTGGCTTGGATCTCAATGATACGTGAAGGGTGAGATATGGGGGAGGGGCATGAGCAGGTTCTCCCACTAATGGCATTCGTCCGAGTGAATAAATTATCTTGCAAGATTGGTCCTTCTCATTCGTAACCCTCTCCAGATTAGCAAGTGGGCCCACACCTCTATAACTTGGGACCGACGAATATAAATTAAAACAACGCAACCACACTATCTATTGACGATAATTTGATTGCTGACAACACAAGAACATCACACTTCTCTTTCTTATTCTTATTTATATAACTTTCACTTTACTAGGACGGAAAAGTAACATCGTCACGTATTAGGGTCATATGTCTGGAACAAGAGGGGTCATCGTACAATTTTCTGATTACAATATAGAAGGAGCCGAGCTCCCAATCCCTCTTTATCTTTTCACTTCCCTTGTTCAGGAACAAACACATGGCCAAATTCTTTTGAGTCCTAACCTGGTTTTCCCAACTAACCAATTATGTTACAACCAATAAACGAATTTGGTTGATGAACTTCGTTTATGCTTGGCAGCTGAAATGTCTTAGAGAATCTCTAGCGACACCCCAAACACACGCCCAATGGGTTTTGAGGTTGCTGCCGAAAAAGGCCCCCACTGATAGCCTCCAACTCGTACCGGCAACATGGCTGGTCCAAGAAACTGTATGTCACTCCGGTGTCGCCCTAGCACACAGGGGATGAGAAGATGTCACGACAACGCGCGCCACATTGGATTGGACACGCGAGCCCCCTTGGCATCCACACAAAGGCTGGTTGTGGTGACCTAGTATACCACTACATGTTGTAGTATACACATCATTGACATAATGCTACATCGCCAAGTGTGATATCTGCCAAAGAGTCAAAGCGGAACATCAGGGACCCGCAGGACTGTTGCAACCATTGCAGATTCCAGAATTGAAATGGGATTCCGTCGGAATGGACTTTATCACAGGTTTGCCTACTTCTAGTAGGGGAAATGACTCTATCTGGGTCATAGTTGATAGACTGTCCAAGATAGCCCATTTTATACCTGTCAAGACAACCTACCAGAGTTCGAAGCTAGCAGAGTTGTACATTGCTAGAATTGTCAGTTTGCATGGAACCCCTAAGACCATAGTGTCAGATCGAGGAACCCAATTTACCTCGAGATTTTGGCAGAAAGTCCAAGAAGGATTAGGGACCAATTTGAATTTCAGCACAACTTATCACCCGTAGACCGATGGACAGACTGAAAGAGTCAACCAGATCTTCAAAGATATGTTGAGAGCTTGTGTGTTAGAGTATGGATCAAATGGGAAGATTGTCTGCCTTTCGCAGAATTCTCAAACAACAACAATTATCAAGCCAGTTTGCAAATAGCCCCATTTGAGTTCTTATATGGAAGAAAGTGTCGTACCCCTTTGAATTGGTCGCAAGTAGGAGAGAGTCATATTTTCGGACCCGACATCCTACGAGAAGCCGAAGAGAAGGTTCACAAAGTCCGTGAGCACCTCAAGACTGCCCAATCCAGACAGAAGAGTTGTACTGACACGAGACATAGAGACCCGACTTTCAATGTTGGAGATTTTGTGTATCTCAAAGTGTCGCCATTGAAGGGAACACAACGTTTTAGTCTGAAAGGAAAGTTAGCCCCCAGATATATTGGACCCTTCAAGATTCTGAATCGTCGAGGAGAAGTATCATATCAACTGGAACTTCCAGAGGAGTTGTCAGCCATCCATAATGTGTTCCACATCTTGTTACTTCGCAAATGCCTAGAAGAGTCGGAGAAGACCAAATATTTCAAGAACATCGATCACCGAGCCATTGATATCAACAAGGATCTGACATATCGTGAAGTGCCCATCCGTATCTTGGAAGAAGCCTTCAGAACCACCAGGACCCGGAGTATCAAATTCCTCAAGATCCAATGGAGCAACCACACCGAAGAAGAAGCTACTTGGGAGCGAGAAGATTACATTAGGACTGAGTTTCCACATCTCTTTAGTTCCTAGTTTTTCTTAAATCTCGGGATGAGATTTTGTTTAAGGGGGGAAGGTTTGTAATATCCCAAATCTTTAATCAAGGTTATCAAAGTTCAACCCACCCAATTTAGGGTTAACAAAAACTTTTTATTATTAAAATAATTATGGATGCATGTGTTGATGCATCAGTATAGCGTTGTGTGTAAATGCCATGTTTGATTGTTCTAAATGATATGAAATGGTTTAAAGGTGAATGCCACATCATCTAGATCCTTTACAAACAAAATCCAAAGAAAAAGAAATCAAATAAGAGTAAATAATGCAAATGGTCACTTTAGCCATTTTAATCCACTAGGCCACTTTAGGTGTTCCTAGAAGTCTTTTCCCAACTGAAACAATTCTAGATCTTTGCACCCCTTGCTAGTACAAGTAAAGATCTACCAAGGCCCACTTTAAAATCTTACAAAAACACTTAGCAACTAATTTTAAATAGCATTTGAAATTGGAATCCAAATCATATGAGAAGATCCCACTTTTTCAAAGACCCAATAAACCAACTCCACTTGACAATCCCAAGCAACCACAGATGATCAAGCTTATCACGAACACACCCACCAAAAATCTTTCCAAAATTCAAATTTAAACTTCATGCGGGCATTGTGTCGAACAGTTGGTGAGCACAAAATAACCTGCCTAACAATTACTATTTTGATCTGTCTTGTCCCCCCCCATTTGGCTCAATCTGTGTCCCCTGGTCACCCCAGCACCAATCAAAGCCTCTAAGCCTAGCCCCCTTCACTTTATGCGCTAGTGCCGCGCCACCAGAGCGCCATACCGCTGGTCGACCATGGTGCACTCGCAGCAGACCACCCCTCTCTCTCGCCATGTCTAGCACGATCGCCGCACCCTACCGCCCCTCTTTGTCCCGTCCCCAAGCGCTGCCAGGCCGTGGACCACCGCAGAACGACCGCGCCCACCGTGTAGGCACCATGCCGAGCACGCGCTAGAGCGCCACACCCGACAAGCATGCACACGCCGCGCCTCGACCACAAACCGCGCGTGCCGCTTCGCCACGACCCCAGGAACCTCCCAGACATGCCCATTCGCCGCCGCTTGAACTGCAGCCCTCGTGCGCCGCATCGAACGCCGCTTCTGCCGCGTAGAGCACCAGCCGTGCCCGACCAAATGCCACCGCCCCTAGCCGCGCCTTTACGCCGTAGATGACCGCCAACAGACCGCACACCGTCCCCTACCTCTAGCCACGACGATAACACGCTGTACCGCCCTCGCCGGAGACGCCAGCCCATGTCGTTCGGTCGCTTTGTCGAGCTATAAATAGAGGCCACCCCCAGCCACATTCTGCACACCATCTCACTCCCCTCTCTCCACTGATCCTTCCACCCCATCCCCGGAGCAAGGCGGGCCGCCGTTCGCCAGAATTTTGCTGGAGCTTGCCGCAATAGAGGAGAAGAGGCGCCGTCGATTGGAGCTGTCCCAGGAGCCGCCACGACCATGCCTAGAACCACCGTCGTCCACCAATTCGATATCCCCCATCGCCACGTCTAGCTGGAGCCCTGGTAAGCCCCCACATACCCCCACCGTGCCGCGTTAGGGTTTGATCTCGCCAGAGCTGTTCACCGGAAAACGATGAACCACGGCCGTCGATTTCTGTTCTAATCGCACGTCTAATATTTCCCTGTACCGCTTCGGTTAGGATAAGCCGCTGACATGCAAACCCCCCTGTCAGTTTCCCTCTGCGCCGCGGAGCGCCACTGGGCCGGCCCGTTAGTTTTCCTGCGCTAACCCACCGTTTCAAGTAAAGGTTTTTCTATTTAGGTTTAAACTAGATTATGTCCACTTGTTTAAAAATCAACTCAGAGAGATTCACTTAACCAAATGGCCTGATTCAAATTTTGTTAGAAATATAATTAAAATCTCTATCCAGGCCCGTTGGATTTAAATCAATTGAAGTTAGAGATCACATATAGCATAAATAATAAAACAGAGACTTTTCTACATTCAAACATTTTTCAAAAATTAACCATAATAGCTTTGGAGTTGTTTCCAACTCTCAAAAATCACATTTGACAATACCTATCTGAATATGTAATAATATTTAGGTTTTCACGCAGTGACTTTGGAGTAGTTCCAAAATAATGCTATATAGGCATTTCTAGTCACTTTAAATCATTTAAATGATAAACTTAAACTTATTGAAATATGATCAAATATTTAAATCACATTCACATGCATTATAATATGTGGTGATGACATGTGTCCACATGATCCCATATTTTAATTAGAGAATATTAAATCTGAAATATTTTCAATGAGTGGAAATTACTTTTCTCAAATAAAATAAATGAAACTAGTTCTTTAAATCTTGTGATGAGTGTGATGGTACTAGATCATCAAGTGTGTACATTAGTGTCGTGGTGGTGTCACGGCAGATGCCATGAGTAGGCTAAAGGTGGGGACTAAATGCACTAGGGGAATCCAGGAAGGGATATTGTGGTGATTCCACACATATTTGCTATGTATTCGATTCACTTCCACAGTTTACAAGTGCTCCTTGAGTTGTATCGGGGAGAGGAGGAAGAAGAACTCTCACCACTAGCTAGCCCTCAGGAACACACTAGTAAACCGCAACACACTAGAGATCAACCAAGTAAAGACCAACCCTTTCTATAGGGGCCCTAGCCCTCCTTATATAGGGGTGGCTAGGTCTCCAATTAGGGCATACGTGGAGGCAATTCCAAGGAATATGCCTCTTCCCAAAATAGTAAGCCGACCTGGTCACTTTAGCCCAACGTCGTCCATGCAGAGGCTACGTGAGCCTCTGCGGCGCCCGCGTCATCCGACATAGGCATCGTCACCTTTGTTGGCCACACCTCGGTGGTCCTGGCCTCTGTCCGCTTCGCTCACGCTCTGCCTACAGTGGTCACCTTTGACTAGCGAGATACCTTCCTTCTCTTACAAGCTTGATATAACCCGGATCGTACCTAGTTGATCCGGCCACACCTGTTCCTGCATATAAGTTAGATACATCTTACCGACATACGGCATAAGTCCGTTGAGACCCAGTTAGGTGGACGTCCCCTGGTCCGGGTTACTCCGTGATTCGGCCTGCCTTGAGGTGACTCGGCCAACACTTGCTTTGACCTTGCCGTACCTCGGCTAACTTGGCCTTTATACCCTGGCGTGACCCTACCCAGGGGTATCCCTCCAACATTAGTCCCCAAAGCTGGTGCGGTCTTAGCTGCCTTAGCCGCTAAGGCCATAGCAGGTTCAATTTTACCGAGCTTCCTACTCCTTTTCCGAGTTACCTCATAGTCCGGATTTGATAGGTTTACTTTCCTTAGCACATTTCGAGTTTTCACTCGCTGGCCGAGTCACCTCATACTCATCCGGGTCATTCTTCCTTCTCTTGTACGCTTCCCCACGTGGAGGCTAATCATTACTTTGCCTCATTTTAAGGGCCTGCGACAGTAACCGCCGCAGTTATTGTCAGATTTTACTGTAGCACACGTCACTTCGTGCCTGCCTCCTCGTTAACTATATCATAACGTCGCGTCGTGGGATCCGTTGCGCCCTATGGCCCTTCCTGTGGCTTGTCGCTGATTGGTCGATCCGGGTTATACACGGCCACACCGTGTGGCCCGTCCGCACAACGCGATCCCACTACCCCTGAAGGGTGTGGTTAAATAGGGGAGGGGCGCGCCCCTTGGGTCTTTTCCCCACTTCTGCGCCCCTCTGACTCTTCTTATTCTTCCTCTTCCTCTCCAGCGACAGCGCCGCCGCCACCGCATCTGCTTAGCCGCACCGCCGCCGCACCGCTTCGTCACGCACCAGCGTCTCCGTCTCCTCTGCGCATCTCCTCCGCCACGGGTCCTCGTCAATCCAGGCCACTGCCCCTCACCGCCGCTAGCGCTAGTGAGGATAGTGACCTTGAGATGACAAAGGAGGAGCTCGCCGTCGCGGAGTAGGAAATGGAGGAGGACGCTGTGAACGTCGACCACGGCGCCTAGGCTGGGTCCTAGGTTTGCCAGGATGATCTTGACTCGCTATATCGCACCCGGCATATCCCAGAGGGCATCACCGCAAGCCTCGCCGCTGCGGAGCTTGCCCCCTCACCTAATCCGGGTCAGTATGTGGTATTCCTCTCCCACTTCCAACGTGGGTTCGGTCTCCCGGTTAGCGATTTTTTCCATGACTGGCTCAACACGTATGAGCTTTAGCCGCACCATCTTTCAGCCAACGCCATCACCTCTCTCTCCGCCTTCGCTTCCACCATCGAGGGCTATGCCAGACTGTGGCCCACGAAGGAGCTTTGGATCCGGTTCTTTGTTCTCCACCGAAACGTGATTCCTAACATAGAGCTTAATCCGGAGGACAAGCAGCTCACGCAATTCAACGCAGCCTCCATTTCTCCTAGGAAACAGTCAATCTTCCCCCGAGTCATGGGGCTTGACTCTTGCAAGAGATGGGCCCGGACCTTCTTTTATGTCCGGAACAGCACATCCGAGGATTTGATCCGGCTGCACCCCCATGCTCCGGGTCCTCCTAACCCAGATCTGTGGGACAAGGTCCCCAAGAAGCCCACTGTCCTGGCGAACCAAGTCAACAAGAGGTTCTAGGAGCTGAAGGATCAGGGATTGCACAATGAAGACGCAATTATCACATTTGTCCGCAACCAGATCTCCCCTCTCCAGAAACGCACGCATAAACTCTGTCATATGAGCTGGGGCCGTGACCCCTACCAGACCTCCTCATTCGAGCTGAGCAACACCGAGATCTTTCGCCGGGTCAAGGCCCTCTTCACCACCAACAAGCACTTCTCTGTTGAGTGGACGTGGGGGATCGAACACTTCTGCCGAGATAGGCTTCCCCCTACGGTAAGTCTCGTGCCCCAAACCTTTTCCGAATTAAATCATACGTCTGTTTTTGTCGTAGGTTTAAACCTGTTGCCTTTTCTTTCCCTTAGATGTTTCTTTAGCAAACCCTTGAGGATGGTGCCGAGCCTTCCCTCAAATGGGCGCCTGACCGGGATACCTCGGACGAGGAGGAACCAGATCAGGAGATGTTCCTGCCGATGGCTGATGCGACCAAGCGACGCACCGGTAAACTCTCTTCCATTAGAGATTGGCCCGACAATGAAGATGATTCGGACGTAGAGGTAATGGAGGAATTTAACGCTATCCCCCTTTCTTACGCTTTTCTAGCATCAGCTAACCCCGGTGGGCAGATCCATGAAGATCCACCCCTTGCCACGGGTGAGCCTGTCCTGGTCGCACCGAAGAAGAGGGGAGCCGCATCTACTTCTTCCTCCGGACCTTCTCAGCCGGCTAAAAGGTGAAAGAAGTCTGGGGACAAAACTCCCACCAAGTCCACGACCAAGGCCGTGGCCTGGAGAGCTCGCAAGCCCAAGGAGCCCTTGACTTCGGATGAGTAAGTCAGTTCTCCCTTTGCCATTCATTTGTTCTTCCTTTGTTATAGTTTCTCATCATTCATGATTTGATTCGGTAGGGCCACGGTGGAGGTCCCCCAGAGTGGATCTGGCATTGCTTCACCGCTCCGACGTAGCCCTTCTCCCCCTCGTGGCGACGATTCACGCCTGTTGAGCCCCATTCCGGAGGGTTCAGCTGCTGCTCCGGGTTCCAGCCCACCTCGTCAAGAGGAGGGTAACCTCGGAGCGGGGGAAACTTGCTCTGCCGAGGCAGCGACAACCACCACTTCGGCTTCACCACAACCAGCTTCATCCGAGATACCCACAGCACCTCCGCCAAAACAAAAATCAGTACTAGCATCAGCTCCAGCACCAACGGCAACAGCAAAGGCACTAGCAACAGTGCCAAGCCCCTCCGCCTCGTCCGAGTCTTCCAAGACTCGGCGAGAAGCCACCAGCAGCACCAAGGCAAGCACCAAGGCAGCACCCAAGGGCAAATCAGCCGCAACAACTTCCACCTCACAGCAGCAACCTAAGGGCAAAAAGGCTCCTGACGCCGCCAGGGCACCATCAATCGAGGCTGGACAGCGCACACTTGCGTCCATGCTCCTGAAGAAGACTCCACCGCCGAAGGACGCCCCTGCCGAGCCAGCTGATGCGCAACTCGTTTTGCACACCAGCCCCGCCATTGCCTAGGTTGAGAGGAGGGAAGCTCATGCTAAGGGTCTAGTTGCACCCCACATGCCCAGCAGAGAACGTTATACTCCGACCTTAATCGAGTTTGTAAATAACTAGAACAAGGCGGAGGTCGTCCACAATGATGATCTCCTGGAGAAATTCGGGCCCACTGAGTTTGCTGCCCAGATGAATCCCTGCTGCCAAGGCAATTAACCTTGCAGGTCGGATGATGGAGGTATGTTACTTCGCCTTTTCCTTAGCATGTAGAAGATATTAGTGATATAACCATTAGTCCCCGAGCCTCCGGGGGAGTAACTTGTTACTCGGTCGGATGCTCCTTAGAGAACTAACGTAGCTCCTTAATAACTTCGAATATGCACACACCTAGAGCCAGGTTAAGTTCCACTTTGACCGGATTTTGTATACTTCGAATATGCACACACCTAGAGCCGGGTTAAGTTCCACTTGGCTCGGATCTTGTACACTTCGAATATGCACACACCTAGAGCCGGGTTAAGTTCCACTTGGCCCGGATCTTGTACACTTCGAATATGCACACACCTAGAGCCAGGTTAAGTTCCACTTGGCCCGAATCTTGTACACTTCAAATATGCACACACCTAGAGCCGGGTTAAGTTCCACTTGGCCCAGATCTTGTACACTTCGAATATGCACACACCTAGAGCCGGGTTAAGTTCCACTTGGCCCGGATTTTGTACACTTCGAATATGCACACACCTAGAGCCGGTTTAAGTTCCACTTGGCCTGGATTTTGTACACTTCGAATATGCAGACACCTAGAGCTGGGTTAAGTTCCACTTGGCCCAGATTTTGTATACTTTGAATATGCACACGACTAAGATGTCCATTTTTACTCTTTCAGGTGACCACCAATCGTCGGAGCGCTGAGTTTCAGCGCCTCCTGGATACTCACAAAATGTTGCGCGCAAAGCATACTACACTTCTCGCCGAACACGACAAAAGGGGTAAGTTTTCTCCTTGACAATTTTCTATTTCTCTTCGTCTTTTTCTGCCGAACTAATCCATCATTCGGATTTCGCAGCTGGAGTGGAGGCTGAGAATATCCTCATGAGGAAAAACTTGGACCAGATAAAGGGTAAGTAAATCTTTCTCAACCTTGCTATGCTTTCTATCTCCTTTTCTCCTTGGCTCGGCAAATATTCATACCTCGGCTTTGCCGGGTCAACAAACTATTTCAGCCTCTCTTGAAGATAGTGTGCCCGTGCTTGACATGATGCTGCATTTTCTCGAACAAGCAGGGCAGCACCAAGCTGAAGTCAAGAAGAAGGACGACGAGCTTGCCCTCCTCCGGACCAAATACGAAGAAATTGCCAAGCTTAAGGCAGACATGAAGAAGCTCAAGGCGCAGCACAAATCCGAACTGGAGAAAGCAGGCCAAGACTTTACTAAAGAACAAGAGCGCCTCAACCTCCAGATCGCCAAGGACCAAGAACTTCTTAAGGAGGCCGACGTCAAGCTTGAGTCGGCGAACACTAAACTTGCGCAACTCCGCAAAAGGCGTGATGACTGTACCAAGGAGCTGACCCGGATCCACAGCCACATTTCTCGTAAGTTCTTTTCCTTCAGCCGACATTAGTCTCTCCGGGTTGCTTTACTTGTCTTTTCCTTACTTGCTTCACTTGTCTTGTTTTTAGGCAAATTTCCGGAGGGCAATGCCATTGCAACCGCTGCTGTGACCAAGTTTCGCCAGTAGAGGGGTACCCCAATTGCTCCTGACACTAGAGAAATTCCTTATGACATTGAAGACCTGTTGGTCAGCTTGTCTTCTCGCGTTGAAATTGTGAAGAATTATGGCAAGGACATTCTTGATGTGGCAATCCCGATCTTCAATGCCTTTTGGCCTGATGAAGATAACCTGGAAGGGACCGAAGCTCTCATCACCAAGTTAATGGACTACGAAACGCAGCTTGAGCTTTGGAGGGAATCTGTTGGACACGTCGGAGGTGAGACCGTTCTCCACTATGTTCTTATGTGGTATGAGAAGATCGACCTCAACCTCCTTCCACGCATGCGCACCGGATCCAGGTGGTCCAGCGACCCGGAGTGGATAGCTCGGTGCAAGGCTTGCGCCCATAGCCTCATTGAATATGCCCCCATTCATCAATGGAATCAGGGTCCAAGCTTCCTTGGCGCCGCCGATGATGAAAATGCCGAAGATGATTCGGGTGATGACGAAGAGGGCGACGCCTCGGACGTCGAGGTAAGTGAAGATGATGTTGAGGCTGAGGCTAGAGCTGCACCTGCTGGCGCTGAATTACCTCCCCCTGCTGCTCCTTGAGCGCAAACACTTTAAAGTTTATCAGATCCCCGGTATGCCGGGTGCAATTGTATTAAGCACATAAGTGATATTTTGCTACTAAGTTCTTATGCCGGATTAACTTGGGCGTAGTCCCCGTGTTTCATTTTCTTGTTTCTCCAATTTCTTGGCTCGGCTCGTGTCCACCTTGGTTCGGTTTTATGACTTACGAGTCCGAGTTTCAAAAATTGACTTAACAATACTTGGAAACTTTAGGATTAGCTCAAAATAATTCAGCGTAGTAAATTTAAAGTAAGCCTAAGGTTAGTCCGAATAACAAACGTCGGCTCGATTAAGTTTCTTTCCTTAGTCGTTTTTCGTGTGCTACGCAATTCCAAACTTGTTCTCTTGTTTGCCATGAAGCCAAATCTTGTTGGCCAGCAGCAAATCGAAGAGTTAGGTTTTTGGTGCTCACACACTACTAATCCGGCTTAGGTAGAAGCAACTTACGCCAGCCGACATATAAATAATAAATACAGAAGACAACCAATATTATTAAGGCAGTCCCCGAGTTACTACTCGAGGTGCCAACATTTCATTGATAGGCTCATTGCCGACATACATACCGACACATGAGAGACTCGGATACATACACTTCTTCGCTAAGTGTAGAAAGGACGAAGTAGAGCTACATTCCATGGACGCTTAGATTCCTCGCTGGACCTGTCCGCCTTGTTCTTCTCCTGTGGTTTTGCATCAATAAGATAATAAGAATCATTGTGCAATGCTTTGCTCACAATGAATGGCCCTTCCCATGGGGGGATAACTTATGCATGCTAGCAGTACGTTGTACCAACCGGAGTACCAGATCACCTTCCCAGAAAATTTGGGGGTTTACTTTCCGGCTATGATAGCGTCGGAGATTTTGCTGATATATGGCGGACCTGGACAATGCCAATTCTCTCACTTCTTCCAGCAAATCAACATCATTTTGCCAGGCTTCTTGCACTTCGGCTTCTGTGTATTGGGTGACCCTGGGCGAGTCATACTCTAGTCGGCTGGTAATACAGCTTCTGCCCCATATACCAGAAAGAATGGCGTATAGCTTGTTGATCGATTCGGAGTTGTTCTTAAACTCCACAGTACCGCTGGTAGTTCTTCTATCCAGCACCCCGTTGATCTTTGCAGCGGCTCAATGAGCCGGGGTTTTATCCCGAATAACACCAATCCATTGGATCTCTCTACTTGCCCGTTCGATACGGGGTGGGCTGCCGAGGCAACGTCCAGCCAGATCTTCTTATCTCGGCAGAAACGCGCAAATGCTCCTTCAGCAAAATTTGTGCCATTATCCGTTATGATACTGTGAGGATAACCATATCTCAAGATGATATCCTTGAGGAATGTCACGGCAGTAGCTCCATCACATTTTCTTATCAGCTTTACCTCAATCCATTTCGTAAATTTGTCAACCATGACCAAGATGTGGGTCATGTTCCCTCTTGCTGGTTTGAAGGGGCCAACCATATCCAGACACCATACGACAAATGGCCAGGTAATTGGTATGGTCTTGAGCTCCGACATTGGCATATGTGTCTCTGTCGCATATCTTTGACAGCCATTGCATTTTCTTACCAGATCTTCTGCTTGTTCCAAGGCACTTGGCCAGTAAAACCCATGGCGGAAAGCTTTTGCTACCAAGGCTCTGGACGAGGCATGATGCCCACATTCCCCTTGATGTATATCTCGAAGGATGTCAAGTCCTTCCTCCGGGTCAACACATCGCTGGAGGACATTAGTCACACTCCTTTTGTATAGCTTAGAATTGATGATCGTGTATGTTTTTGCTATCCTCTGAGTTTGCCTGGAAAGCACCTCCTCAACGGGCTCGTACAGGGAATACATCCTCATCAATTTCCATTTGATCCACCAGCATAACTTCAACCTGATCACGCTGTGCAGTCCCTATATTTGCCAAGGCAGTCCCTGGGTTTGCCAAGGCAGTCCCCAGGTTTTGCGAACCACTCCCCACATCAATGTCCATGGGCACAGCCTCCGATTCCGGATTTGCCGGGATAAAAATTGAGTCGGATTCCGGGGATGGCCTGATAGATGGTTTTCTGAGGTGCTCTAATGCTACACCCGGTGGAATTGCTTGTCGGGTTGATCCGAGCTTCGACAATACGTCGGCAGCCTCATTTTCCACCCGGGGTATATGGTGAAATTCGCATCCCTCAAAGTAACCAGATATCTTCTGCACATGGAATCTATATAATGCCATGTTTGCATCCAAAGCATCCCATTGTCCGGAGACTTGCTGGACTACGAGATCTGAGTCACCAAAGCATTGGATCCGACGTATCCCGATTTCTTTTGCCAATTTGAGCCCATGCACAAGTGCCTCATTTTCTGCAACATTGTTTGATGCAGTGAAGTGGATCTGCACCACATATTTCAGCTGGTCCTTCTTGGGCGAGGTAAGCACAACTCCGGCACCAAACCCGGTTTTTGTTTTTGACCCGTCAAAGTGTATTCTCCAGTAGTTCGGATCTGGCAATGGTGGCTCATATTGCACGTCGTCCCAATCCACAAAAAAGTCCGCCACAGCCTAAGATTTGATTGCTTCTCTTCTGTCATATTGTGGCGCATAAGGAGCTAGCTCAATTGCCCATTTTTCAATCCTGCCACTTGCATCCTTGTTGCTCATTATCTCGGATATGGGAGCTTCACATATTACCTTGATTGGGTGCTCTTCGAAATAGTGCTTTAGCTTCTTAGCTGCCATATACACACCATATGCCACCTTCTGATAATGAGGATAGTTCTGCTTTGATGCGGATAATACCTCGCTTAGGTAATATACTAGCCTTTGCACTAACTTACCCTCTTCATCATACTCTACCACAATTACTGCACTTACAACTCGATTGGCTACGGCTATATAGAGCAACATTGGCTCCTTTGATAGTGGAGAGGCTAACACTGGTGCAGTGGCTAACATCCTCTTTAATTGGATAAAGGCTTCATTGGCCTGCGGCGTCCAAATGAACTTGTCCAACTTTTTCATGAGTTGATAGAGAGGTAGTGCCTTTTCTCCCAACCAACATACAAACTGACTTAAGGATGCCAGGCAACCAGTGAACTTCTGGACATCGTTAAGACACTTCGGCAGTTCCATTTGCTCTATGGCTCGGATTTTAGTTGGATTAACTTCGATACCTTGGCTGGAGACAAGAAATCCGAGTAATTTTCCAGCCGGGACACCGAACGTGCACTTCTCCGGGTTAAGCTTCATTCGGAACCTCCTCAGGTTCGCGAATGTCTGCCTGATATCGTTAAGGAGCGTTTTACTTTCCTTGGTCTTTATCACAACATCATCCACATACACCTGCACATTTTGACCCATTTGGTCATGTAAACATTTTTGCATGCATCTTTGGTATGTTGCCCCTGCATTACGTAAACCAAAAGGCATGGTGCGATAGCAATAAGCCCCATACGGGGTGATAAACGTAGTCTTTATTTGATCACTTGGGTTCAGAGGTATCTGGTGGAAACCAGAATATGCATCCTTGAACGACTCACACCCAGCAGTAGAATCTATGACTTGGTCTATCCTTGGCATGGGAATGGATCTTTTGGACACACCTTATTCAGGTTCGTGTAATCGATACACATACGCCAAACCACTGCCACGTTCGGATCATCTTTCTTCTTCTCCACCAGCACCGGATTAGACAGCCAATCCGGGTAAAGCACTTCCATGATAAATCCAGCAGCCAACAATCGAGCTATCTCATCTCCTATGACCTTTCTCCTGTCTTTGGCGAAGCGGCGGAGAGGTTGCTTCACCGGCTTTGCTCCGGGTATCACATTCAAAGAGTGCTCGGCCAACTCCCTCGGAACACCTTGCAAGTCCTATGTGGACCAAGCAAAAATATCCCGATTCTCACGGAGGAAGTTGATGAGCTTGCTTTCCTATTTGTCATTTAACCCGGCACCAATTGTTACGGTGTGCTCTGGGAACATATCATCAACAGGCACTTTCTTGGTATCTTTTGTCGCTTGGAACGAGACACTACCATGCGGGTTACTCAGCACCGGCATATACTGCTGTGCGGATTGAGCCAATGCCGCCACCTCCTGAATTTTTCTCTTCTCTTGCGCAATCACGAGTGACTCGGCCAGGTTAGACCCGACTGACACGCACTCAATGGAACGTCGAAAATCACCAGCTATGGTAATCACTCCATTTGGCCCGGGCAGCTTCATCTTCAAGTAACTGATGTGACAACTTGCCATGAACTTGTTCAGGGCTGGCCTGCCAAGCAACGCGTGATACGCACTTTCCAAATTGACAACTTCGAATTCCAAATTTTCTGTTCAACAGTTATCTCTCGTACCAAACAACACGTCAACCCGGACCCAGCTAATGGGTTCACAAGAAATGCCTGGCACAATGCCATGGAAAGTTGTCCTTGTAGCTTGGAGCATGTTCTCCGAGATACCCAACTTGTGCATCGTGTCCACATACATGATCTTGATGCTACTGCCATTGTCAATTAGCACCTTTGAGAACCTCACATTGATGTTACGCCCAATGAATGTTGGATCCAACACCAGCGCATATGAACCAGGACTAGGCATAAGCTTCAGATGATCTTTGATGCTCCAGGTAATCTCTTGATCCGACCAAGGCATATACCTCGTTACAACCGGCATTACTGCATTGACCTCCATATGTCGGCGCTGCAAGCTCTTTCTGCCTGTCTCTTCCGTGGCGAACACACAGTAACTCTGATGATGCTCTCTGTACTCATTCCTCCCCTCATTTCCGGGGTACCTCTGATCCGGTTGATTTTGGTTCTCCACCTGATGCACTGCATCCCTTCTCTCATGGTTGTCATACCTTGGCGGAGGGGGAGGCAACATTAACTGTTGCGTGTTCGCTCCGGAGAGCAATTGCTGCCGGGGTAACTCCTGCCGAGGTTGATCATTCCGAGGTGACTGAGCATTCCCCGAACCACTTTGTTCTATCTTTCGCATCCATTCACATTGCATAGTTGTGTGACCCGCTGGGTTATTCGGATTTGGCGTGTGAAATTTAGACGGCTGATCCAGCATTGCCTCATAGGTATACCTCGGACGGTCCTTCTTTTCTTGCCACTGTTTCTTCTGTTCTAGCGTCCAAGTTTTCTTGCCATCATTTCTTGGTGTCCATTGCTGTCCACCAGTTTTCTGATGTTGACTGCTTCCTACTCCGGGTTGGTCCTGATTCACAGCTGCAACTTGTTGCAAATTGTACTGGTAATCCGGTCTGTCATCCCTTCTTTTACATCAGTAATCATTTCTCCGGGATGACCTGGCCCCATCTCGCTGACAATACTCCTCGCTTGACTCGTTTGACATGAGCCTAGGTTGCGTCGGATCACCCAAGGCATATGAATCAGCAATCCGAATTGTTTCTGCCAATGTGGTTGGCATATCTCTTTGCAAACTTTGCCATAGCATTCTTGCATATCTGCATCCTTGCGCAAACCAAGCTATGGCCTGTGACTCAATCACACCCTCACATGAGTTTCGCACTGTGCACCAGCGGGTCAGGAATTCTCGGTCTGTCTCATTTGGTCTCTGCCTACACATTGCTAGGATATGTGGCCTATTGGGCCTCTGATACGTACTTGAGAAATTGCTAACGAACATCTCCTCAAAATCGATCCAACAATTAATACTCCCGGGTGGCAAATTGTTTAGCCATACCCTCGCTGGCCCCTCCAGCATCTGGGGCACATATCTCACTGGCCATCTCAAGTTGTCTGTAGCATTTTTTACAGTTGTTGCATAGTTAATCAACCAATCCTCCGGCTTAGTGCTGCCGTCATACGTCTTAGTGCCTCTAGGTAACTGGAAGTTAGGTATCGGAGGTTCCTTCATGATCTAGGGCCCAAAATATGCTGGACCCGGAGGACCTTGACACTCAATTTGCTTCGACCTATACAGCCGATCCAGTTTTAACCTTGCGTCATCAGGCATCAAGTTCCTACCTCCCTATCTCAACCCTATCATGTGATAGTTTGACCTGGGATAGCCAGCGTTCACCATTTCCGAGTCACCATCATTGTATCTATCTTGCTCCTGTGGAGTTGCTCTCTGTTGCATACCTTGGCCGGCACTACGCTCTTGCCGTGGTATATTCCGCTGCTGCGGTTGACGTACACCTACCGAATTACGCTGTCCGGCATTGCCGTTTACAACATTCCCTTGACCGGCATTGCCTTGGTCGCGGTTACCTCGGCCAGCTTCACCTCGGCTCACACTCCGTCGATCCTCATTTCTCTATACTTCTTTTCCTTTCCCTGCCCTTGTCGGGTCATATGGGACTATCTGCTTATTCCTCCTGGCCGAGGTTACTACCTCTTCTCTCCTAGGGCCACCATGAGGAGACGATGCAGCTCCAGCGGATTTCTCCGGGTTACCCACCACCGAATGAACGATCTTGGAGGCCCCAGCTCTCTCCGGGTTAGCCCTGAGCAACTCCTCATTTTGCCTGTTCGCGATCCGAACCAACTCATTGACCCTATCTTGCTGTCTTTGACGGGCTTCACCCGTCAGACCTTCTAACTCGGATGCAGCTGCGTTTGCTGCTCTGAGGTTCTTTGCCGGGGTACTATACTTCGGCAGCCCCACGGACAGACAGTTTTCTGATTCCTCAATCCTAGTATCACCCTCTTTCTTCATTTCACTCATGAGGTTTCTCCCCTTCACTTTTACAGTGTCTACCTTATTTGCCTTTGCGTACTCACGCAGTGTCATGTTCAACGACTGCTGAGCCGCGGCTATCTTTTTCGCACCCTCTAGTATTTTTTGCCTAGTCTCCTCTAGCTCGGCCTATGCCTGAGCCGGGTCTACTGCTGCTACTACTGGGTTTGCCAAGCTATCCATCGCCTGCTGTAGCACATTTTCTGGTCTCTCTAGCGGAGGACCCCTACTTTTCCTCGGTGCCTTGGGTGTTACCTTTGGATCTGGTGCCGGATCCTTGCTTGCGCCAGCGCTAGCCGCGGTCATCATCACCTCAGCATGGTCCGGGGAGCGAGTGATACGCGCCCCGCGAGCCGCACTAAGGGGTGACTCACCTCCTTCGATGACGTGCCGCAGATGAACACATGACACATTGACATCAACGTAGATCTTGTGCGCGCCGAGCTTGACGAAGAGGCCGTTGCGTGAAAGAGGACGCTTGCCGAAGCAGCCAGCGTTGTCGCTGACGAAGTCCAGCGCTCCAAAGCGCTGAACGTGCCTGGAGACGATGCGTTTGCCGGTGCCGATGAAGTTTCCCGTCCGGATCTTCACCCCTGCTAGCGCGGCTAGCTCCACGGTGGGCGCCAACTGTCGTGGTGGTGTCACGGCAGATGCCATGAGTAGGCTAAAGGTGGCGACTAAATGCACTAGGGGAATCCAGGGAGGGATAGTGTGGTGATTCCACACACAGTTGCTATGTATTCGATTCACTTCCACAGTTTACAAGTGCTCCTTGAGCTATATCGGGGAGAGGAGGAAGAAGAACTCTCTTACTCTCACCACTAGCTAGCCCTCAGGAACACACTAGTAAACCGCAACACACTAGAGATCAACCAAGTAAAGACCAACTCTTTCCATAGAGGCCCTAGCCCTCCTTATATAGGAGGGCCTAGGTCTCCAATTAGGGCATAGGTGGAGGCATATTCCAAGGAATATGCCTCTTCCCAAAATAGTAAGCCGACCGGGTCACTTTAGCCCAGCGTCGTCCATGCAGAGGCTACGTGAGCCTCTGCGGCGCCCGCGTCATCTGACATAGGCATCGTCACCTTTGTCAGCCATGTCTCGGTGGTCCTGGCCTCTGTCCGCTTTGCTCACGCTCTGCGTACAGTGGTCACCTTTGACCAGCGAGATATCTTCATTCTCTTACAAGCTTGATATAACCCGGATCGTACCTAGTTGATCCGGCCACACCTATTCCTACATATAAGTTAGATACATCTTACCGACATATGGCATAAGTCGTTTGAGACCCAGTTAGGTGGACGTCCCCTGTTCTGGGTTACTTCGTGATTCGGCCTTCCTTGAGGTGACTCGGCCAACACTTGCTTTGACCTTGCCGTACCTCGGCTAACTTGGCCTTTATACCCCGGCGTGACCCTACCTGGGGGTATCCCCCCAACAATTAGTGTGCTAATTAGACTAGTTAAGTATTGTTTGGTGATTGTGTATCCCGTATTTCATTTATAGATGATAGTACCGACCAAGTCTACGAGGAGGAGGAGTCCTGCCCCAAAGAAGACGAGGAGAATTTCAACCACTGCACCAATCAAGGCAAGCTATTATTGGCAAGATAATACTTGCAAGCCATCACTAGATGCAAGTTAACCTAAGCAAGATGCATTAGGCATGCTTTGGTTATACTTTTTGAATTATACCCATCCCAAGTTTTACTTGCAAGCTTTACTTTTGCTTTACCAAAGTTTCTTTACTTTTAGTAATGCTTTGTGAGATTTTGGAAAGTAGTATAGATAGCATAAAGAGTATAAAACTTGGCCTATACTAGATGTCATTCTATGGCATGAGATTGAGAGTAGCATCCCACCTTAGTGAACACTCTTAACTTAGTGGCTAGTGCTAAACCAAAAACTTGATCACTTTATATGGGAATACTTGGTGAAAATGCTTATGAAAACCTTGGAATGATGAGTCATTCTATTGAGATGTTTTGACATGTGTTGAGAAACACAAATGGTTTATGATGATGAAAATGTTGAGGCATGAGCCTTAGCCCTTCATAAATATTGATGGTTGGGTTTTGATGCGATACCATACCAATTTTACCGTATAACCACAATACCTGAATTGGGTAAGGCTTACCCGGAAGTTTATATGCATTAGTATGGGTTCCCTTGTGGAAGAGGTTTGAGCGGAGGCTACCTCTTGATGTTTTCCACCTATGCAGTGCCCAGGATGGCAGATGGCCATGGCTGGAAGGCCAAGCTCATAGGAGAGGTGCTTATACTAGAGTGTGTAAAGGAAAGGTTATGATTGATTATCCGCATACTAAGTATTATGATTCAGGGTTATCCCTGATGGATGTATCGAATTTTGTGGTGAAAGTGTACCACCTCTGCAGAGTGTCAAACTATTCGAATAGCCGTGTCCGTGGTCATGGACAGTTGGAGTGGCCATACCGTTCCGTCTTCAGATGTTTTCAAAATGACTTATGAATGAATTGTGACATGACTTGACCACAACAGGGTTGTGACTATGACAAACTAAGTTCCGAACTTAGGTGATTCTAGAACTTTATTTTATCTTTCTTTGTTTCTGAACTCAAGTTAGGTTTCAAATTTAGCTTTGCAAATAAACTTAGAGTTTAGCATTCCTACTAGAACTACCTTACTTGTTAGTGATAGTTTGCAAGTACTTAAAGAGTACTCATGGCTTTGTACCTGGCTATTCCCATGGCCAGACTATGAGGAGGACTATCCGGAGGAAGGACAACAAGACGGCTACGACAACTAGGATCATCTCCCATCGTCAGCATTGCCTGTGACACTAAAGATGGGGCCCACCGCTACGCTTATTACTCCGTTGCTTGTTTGTACTTAGACTGGATCATGAGATCCTTTATTTGTGTAAGACCTTATTATGGTTTGTAATGGATGATGTACTGTAATATCCAATCTGTTATGTCTCGCAAAATGGTATTCCTGGGATTGCGATGTATGGCATAACAGGCATCTGGGATTAAAAATCTGGGTGTTCACAAGGTTGTATTAGAGCCATCCTAACCATAGGAGACCCTAGTTAGAATGGACGTGCGAACAAAAACTTAGTTTCAAAACCAAAGAAGTGAGTATTTATGAAAACCTATTTCCCCACTTATCCTTGAGATTCTTTCAAAAAAAATCATGTTCCTCAAAATTTCTTACCTTACTACATAAAATTTGACACACTTGATCACCTCACTAACTTACTCATCCTAAATTCTTATAGATGGAAGTTCAGTACTGCAAGTTCTACCAGTTGGGAAACGGAGGAACACTAATCTTCGAGAGGGATCTTGATGCACTGTCAGAGCATCTTGAGCGTCCGCATCCGGAATTCTTCGGAGCTCAACTCAAGGATTTTCCAGGAGGAGATCTACAATGGCTGATAGTTGCAGATCTTCGAGGCAAAATTGAAGCACCCCTTTCTGAAAAGATCCAATTCACCGTGAGAGAGAACAACTGGCTAGATGGATTAGCCAGGGCTATGCATGAAGCTCTTGCCCGTTTGTGTGGGAAAACATCAACTTGATCCAGGGAACTCGCTTTGCTCACTATGCAAGGCGTGATTCTATGGGAATGTCGTTGGAGATGCCAAGTCACCCAGAGTTGAAGTGCCAAGTGGAGAATCTTGACTTCCTGTTGTATGACAGACAAAAGGAATTGGACAATGCTCGAGCCTATGCCAACCACCACCTTGCCATTGCCGCCTAGAAGGCCCAGACTTTCACCCTTCTCGTCAAGGATCGTCAATCACTTCGCCGGCAACACGAGAACAAGGATCGCACCATCGCTCGTCTTGCCAAGAAGGTGGCCGACCTAGAGAAGACAATCCAGGAGCAAGAAGCTCAACTTTTAGCAAAAGAAGAAGAAGAAGAAGGTGAATACATCCAGGGAGATATTCACTCATACCTCAGTGATGAAAATGACTATCTGGAGGATGATGCCATGGAATTCTACACCGATGATGACGACTCCGACTTCATCGATGATGAGTAGATGCACTTGATCACTATCGTAGGAGTGAGAAATATTGATACATTGCAAATGTATCTATAATTTTTGATGTTCCATGCTTGGTTTTATCCACTTTCTTGTGTTTTGTCCACACTTTGGAGTACTTTTCATATGATTTCTTGGACTAACCTATTAACAAGAGCCACAGTGCTAGCTGCCTGCTCTCTGCTGTTTTTGGTTCTAGGAAAGTCAGAAAATGAATATTCTCGGAATTGGATGGGACAAAAGCCAAAGTGCACCCGAAGACTCCAGGAGCCAGAATACAAGATGGAGAGGAGCCAGGGGGTGGCCACACCACCTGGTGGCGCGGGCCAGGCCAGGCCGCGCCAGGGGGTGGTGTGGGCCCCCCAGGCTGCCCCTCGGTCTCCCTCTTCGCCTATAAGAAGCCTTATGACCTAAAAACTCCGGGGGGTTCGACGTTTTTCCAAAAGGAGTTACGCTCCGCCGCCACCACCAGATTCCACGAAACAGCACCAGAAACTCCGTTCTGGCACCCTGCCGGAACGGGGAATGGGAGGAGATCATCGCCATCATCATCACCATCGCTTCTCCATCGACCATCCATGTTTCCCCCATCTATGAGTGAGTAATCCCCCGCTGTAGGCTATGGGGATGGGAGGGATTGGATGAGATCGTTCATGTAATGGCATCAGATTGTTAGGGCATGGTGCCTAGTATCTTTTATTAGTGCTTTATGACTTTGTTGCGACTTTTTGTGCTTAATGCTTGTCACTAGGGCCCGAGTGCCATGATTTCAGATCTGAACATGTTATTGATTCATTATGATAGTATTGTTTATGGTCTTATCTACAAGTTGTATACACACGTTGTTGTCCGGAACCGTTAGCCCCGAAGTGACAGAAATCAGGATAACCGGAGGGAATGGCTTTGATGTGAGGATCACATGTGTTCACGAAGTGTTAATGATTTTCTCCGGTGCTCTATTAAAGGAGCACCTTAATTGCCACTAGTTCCCTTGAGGCCCCGCTGCAAACGGGCTGGCAGGACAAAAGATGTTGTGCAAGTTCTCATTGCGAGCACGTATAACTATATATGGAACACATGCCTAGGATTATCTAGTACTTGGATGCTTTATCTTATTTATCTGCAATTGCCCTATGTTCTGATTGCTATATGAATTGTCTTGTCCATGCAACGCCCATCCATCCATCCCTATGCCTACCGCACTCGAATCCTACTGTTTACTGCTATTGTTACTACCGTCTTTACTTTACTGTTGCTGCTACTTTGCTATTCCTACTACAAAACTGTTGCTACTGATAAATTGCTGTGAGCAAGATTGTTTCCAGGTGTAGCTGAATTGACAACTCAGTTGTAAAGGCTTATAAATATTCTTTGACTCCCCTTGTGTCGAATCAATAAATTAGGTTTCACTTCCCTCAAAAATATTGTGATATACCCCTATACTTGTGGGTCATCAAGACTATTTTCTGGCGCCGTTGCTGGGAAGCATAGCTTTATTTATCAAGTCCACTTGGAATCACTATTGTTCAAGCTAACTTTATTTTCGCCTTGTTTGCTTGTTTCTTTATAAAAAATACAAAAAAAATTAGTTCCTACTCTAGTTGTTATTTTTGTTGGTCTGTTATTGTCTTGCTTTATCATGCTTGATGTCAATGGTTGGTTTCTTTGAAACTGAATCTTATTGGCAAGGTGGATTCACGGAAGATCAAAAATATTATTATAAGGAACACCGCTTGTCACAAAAAGGGAAACACTTATGGGAACAAATTGATAAATTGTATACCATTGCTGGAAACATGTGCTCTGCTTATAATATTACTTATTGCTGTGATAAATCTTGTTGCAGAAAGAGGTATAAACACCTCCCTTTTCAATGTGAGTATAATGATAATGATACCATATCTTCTTATGCTAAAGGAATTTATGACTTTTATGATGCGAAACAAATTGAAGAATTTATTGCTTGGAAGGGTGCTTTTGAACTTGCTAGTTTGCTTGAAAATATTGATGATCACCTTACAAATATGAGGTTTATGGTATAATTAAATTTTTCTTTGATAATTACAAGGATGAAAATGGCTATATTCTTGAATATATTAATAGATGCTTTCCACAAATGGAAGAGACTAATGCCTTGCAGGATCCTATGGAAGAGGAAATTGATGAACATGAATTCTCATTAGATGAAAAAGAGGAGGAGAGTGATGAACAAAGGAGGAAGAATGGATTAGCTACCCATGCCTACCTTCTAATGAGAGTAACTCTTTATCCCTTACATTATTTGATTGTCCTCCATGCTTACTAAAGGAGGATGAATGTTATGTTCCTGGGGATTCTTTTGAAAATGTTTATAATAAAGCTCTAGTGCTTGTAGATCATGAAAAGCATGCTTTATGTGATAGTTATATTGTTGAGTTTATTCATGACGCTACTGAAAATTATTATGAGAGAGGAAAATATGGCTGTAGAAGTTTTCATGGTATCGAAACACCTCTCTATGTGCTTAAAGTTTTGAAGTTACTCTTGTTTTATCTTCCTATGCCTACCACTTTGTTCTTTGTGAATTTATTTGCATACAAGATTCCTACGCATAGGAAGTGGGTTAGACTTAAATGTGTTTTGGATTTGCTTCTTGATGCTCTCTTTTACTTCAACTCATATTTCTTATGTGAGCATCCTCTCAAACTATTATGCCTAAAGATGATAATATGTCTATTATTCTTGGGAGACCTTTGCTTAATACTGTAGGAGCTGTTATTAATTGTAATCAAGGGAAGGTGACCTTCAATTTTAATGACAAGGAACATACTGTCTATTTCCCCAAGAAGATTGAAAGGACTTATGGTTTGAATTCAATTGATCATGTTGAGGGCATTCAAGTTGGAGAAATATATTGTCCCATACCAAGAGAAAAATTTGAAACTATGATGATTGGGACCATTGTTATCAAAATTGAGGTAACATAATCACTAGTGAAATAAAAGTTTTGTATCATATGAAATTGTTTTGGTAGCAAGACCTGATCAACCTTGTTAACAAAAGGATTTCATTGAACAAAACAATGTTTTCACCATGATTATCTCCGCTTACTTCTATTCTATCCAATTTAGTTTTTGTTTATGCCTAACTTAAAGGCGTTAAAGAAAAGTACTTATTGGGAGATAACCCAAAAGTTTTAGATGAGTCTTGAAAGTTATTACCTCAGTAATAACCGCTCCTTATCCTTTTTATTTGCTAATGAGAGAGAAGTAATGGTTGGGAAAGTTGCTGTCCCGAAACAGATTTCTGTGCTTCACCGTAAAAATTCTTGTAAATTCTATGTACGTCCTTTTGAGGCGTGAATTTTTGTGCTTCTGCCCCAAGTTGTTATATAACTTTCGTTAGTTCAACACTTTTTGATTGAGCAACAGAAGGTCTTCGAAAAAATTCGTCTTTACCTGCTGGTCTGTTTTGACAGATTTCAGCCATTTTTTGCATTTGCTTCTTGTTGGTTCCTTTTTTAGTTCTTTTGGGGAATTGAGATTTTTGAGGGAAGTGCTACAGTAGCTTGTGTTTAAATGGAAGTTTATTGGTGTTAGAACTGAACCTAAATACTTATTATATTGAGTGCACTAATGTTGCTAATAAAGATTGTGTGAAGTTTTGTATGAAGGAAAAATTTTAGGTGTATGGAAGGAATGAGTAATGATATGAAGGATGGACTAAAGCTCAAGCTTGGAGATGCCACGCGTGTCACCCCAAGAAATATCCAAGAAGTACAAGCGTCAAAGCTTGGGGATGCCCAAGGCATCCCCCTCTTCATCAATAAAAATCCCAGGTTTCTTTCAAACGCTTCATTTTTATTGTTTCATGCACAGTTGTGTTGTTCTTGGAGCGTCTTCTTTTTTGTTTTCATTTTGGTTTTTTGTTTGCTTTGATTTGCTTAGTTTGCTGAATAAATTGGTTGGACCTCCTCTTTCATACATTGGTTTTCAAATAGTTTGGTTTGGTTTGGAAAAGAGTAGGAAAGCTCATGCTTAAGTGGCAAAAATAGTTTGTTTTTGACTGTGGCCTATGCTCTGTCATGCCATGCTTGATATTGTTTTGGTTGTATGCTTAGTATTCTTTGTTGTAGCATGACTTGTTATAAACAATTGAGATTTCTTAATGTGCCTTGGATGAATCACGCTATGTTTTAGCATATTAAAGCATAGTATAGTGGTATTCTCCTTTGATGCTTTATTTGGTTTGACTTGGCACATGCTCACACCATGTTATGACTAAATCAAGTCACCATAGCCTTTATGATCCTTTAGTTTTCAAATTGTAGTATCACTTTATGCTTTGATCAATGATGTTTTGTCGCTCTGCATGATTATGGCTATTATTGCTCTCTTAGTTTGTCGCTCCTAGTCTTTTGCTAGCCTCCACAACCAAATATGAGTTCCACTCATGCATCCAAATCCTTAACCCAAGTTATTCCAAAGAGTCCACCATACCTTCCTACTAGCTTATGCTATTCCAAGTATATTCATGCTTTTGTTTACCTTCAAAATTAAACTTGTTATGAGAAAACTAGTGATTAAAGATCTCACGAACTTGATGGAACACTTTACTTTCTTGCATTTAATAAACCTGAACCATTGCGTCCTTCTTTGTTGCGTATATGCTTGCGCTTTATGAGTTGAAGTTAGCAGAACCATGTATCATGGGGACCGCTTTCAACACTTCATTGGTACTTTGTACCTCGTTGATACCATGTTCTTTTTCTTATGGATCCCGGCGGTGTGGAATAAAAGTGGAACTTGTAAGGTCATGGAGTTTGTATGTATGTTAGATAAACGCATGGGCCGCTAGCCTAAGCCATGCCTAATCATGGTGGAAACTTGCAGCATAACCATAATGAGCATTCTATGAAGCATCCTCAATAAAAATCTATGCACATAGTAAATAAAAAGATCGCTGAGATGCTCATTGTCTGCTTGCCTTGTCATTTTGATTATGGGATATCTCCTATATCATGTGCAAGGGGTACCCCATTGGCGGTTCTCTATGATACGTATATACTTACAATGACAAGAGCTTACTCGTGACTGAAGTTGAGTAGCATGAGGATCGGTCTTCGCAAGTAAGGGGCATGAGACTTCAATTTATAACTTGTCAAGCATATCCTCTTAGTTGTGTCACTTTAACATTAACCATTTAAAGATGCTTATGATAGGGGCAATGAGAGCTCAAAGCTAATGAGTACCATACTTTCAGCATTTGGAAGCCTTTCAAACTTTTCAAAACCTGTTCATTTCCTTGTTGAGTCTCCACACATTCTTTGAGCACTTTCTTGAGAGCATAGTGGCCATTCTTAGTTCTATGTGCATTGTCCCAAGACTTGTTGATTAATACATACCTTGATATTGCTTGTTTTAAACTATTTGTATATAGTCACTCTTGTAAACTTTGAAGGTGTACTATGCATTTATATTTGCTACTCTATGAGGGACAAGCTGAATACTACTATGCTATGTTTTCTTTATGTGAAACAAACAAACGTCTTACAAAGCATTGTTATTCATGAATCTTTTGTTTGTGCCTTTTTATGTTGCATCATAGTTTCTTTGTCTTATTGCTAGAACTTTGTCTTTCATGTTATGATTGAAGTACTATGATCCCAGCTTTGAATGTTTTACAGATGCTTTGATCAAGTTTATGATGGTGCATGTCACCTCAAAAATTATTCTTTCTTTTTATCACTTACCTACTCGAGGACGAGCAGGAGTTAAGCTTGGGGATGTTGATACATTGCAAATGTATCTATAATTTTTGATGTTCCATGCTTGGTTTTATCCACTTTCTTGTGTTTTGTCCACACTCTGGAGTACTTTTCATATGATTTCTTGGACTAACCAATTAACAAGAGCCATAGTGCCAGCTGCCTGTTTTCTGCTATTTTCAGTTCCAGGAAAGTCAGAAAATGAATATTCTCGGAATTGGACGGGACACAAGCCAAAGTGCCTATTTCACCCGAAGACTCCAGGAGCCAGAATACGAGATGAAGAGGAGCCAGGGGGTGGCCACACCACCTGGTGGCGCGGGCCAGGCCAGGCCGCGCTAGGGGGTGGTGTGGGCCCCCCAGGCTGCCCCTCGGTCTCCCTCTTCGCCTATAAGAAGCCTTCTGACCTAAAAACTTCGGGGGGTCGACGTTTTTCCAAAAGGAGTTCCGCTCCGCCGCCACCACCAGATTCCACGAAACAGCACCAGAAACTCTGTTCTGGCACCCTGCCGGGACGGGGAATTGGAGGAGATCATCGCCATCATCATCACCATCGCTATCGACCATCCATGTTTCCCCCATCTATGAGTGAGTAATCCCCCGCTGTAGGCTATGGGGATGGTAGGGATTGGATGAGATCGTTCATGTAATGGCATCAGATTGTTAGGGCATGGTGCCTTATGACTTTGTTGCAACTTGTTGTGCTTAATGCTTGTCACTAGGGCCCGAGTGCCATGATTTCAGATCTGAACATGTTATTGATTCATTATGATAGTATTGTTTATGGTCTTATCTACAAGTTGTATACACACGTTGTTGCCCGGAACTGATGGCCCCGAAGTGACAGAAATCAGGATAACCGGAGGGAATGGCTTTGATGTGAGGATCACATGTGTTCACGAAGTGTTAATGCTTTGCTCCGGTGCTCTATTAAAAGGAGCACCTTAATTGCTAGTAGTTCCCTTGAGGCCCAGCTGCAAACGGGCTGGCAGGATAAAAGATGTTGTGCAAGTTCTCATTGCGAGCACGTATAACTATATATGGAACACATGCCTAGGATTATCTAGTACTTGGATGCTTTATCTTATTTATCTGCAGTTGCCCTATGTTCTGATTGCTATGTGAATTGTCTTGTCCATGCAACGCCCGTCCATCCCTATGCCTACCACACTCGAATCCTACTTTTTACTGCTATTGTTACTGCTGTCTTTACTTTACTCCTGCTGCTACTTTGCTATTCCTACTACAAAACTGTTGCTACTGATAAACTGCTGTGAGCAAGATTGTTTCCAGGTGCGGCTGAATTGACAACTTAGTTGTCAAGGCTTATAAATATTCTTTGGCTCCCCTTGTGTCGAATCAATAAATTGGGTTTCACTTCCCTCAAAAATATTGCGATATACCCCCTATACTTGTGGGTCATCAAGTATCGGTCCCACTGTATCTTAGCTTACAGAATGGTTCTTAAAACCATCTGGTTTTTTCCTTTCATGTTGCGGTGTGTGTGTTTGTATCGTGTGCCTTGATTGAATGAATGAATGAGAAGGAGTTAGTTTGCAAAACCTGAGTTCAAACTCAAAGTTTTAACTGTGAAAACAAAACCATGAACCTTAGAACTTTCCCTGTGACCCCATTATCTATCTCAATCTTCAGATGACTCGTGGAAACCAAGGAGGAAGCAGCTCATCGCAGGACCCGATGCTGCAAATTCTGCAGATGCTAGTTTCCGACCGTGAAGCTAGTAGAGCAGAGCGCCAAGCCAACCTAGCCACCCTGCAACAGATAGCTCAGATGGCCCACAATAATCAAGGCCATGGAAATCAGGATCATCATGGATCCAAGCTTAAGAACTTTCAGAATACCAATCCCCCTATCTTTAACAAGTCTGAAGACCCGTTGGATGCTGATGATTGGTTGCAGACCATGGAGAATAACCTAGAAGTCGCAGGAGTTGACGACAACGAGAAAGTTCTGTTTGCCACCCACTACCTGGCAGGAGATGCAAGAGCCTGGTGGAATAGCACCCGCACTATGAACCACGGTCAAGCGATGACGTGGGAAGCTTTCAAGATCAAGTTTAGCCGCACCCATGTGCCGCGAGGTTTAGTCACCAGAATGAGAGATGAGTTCAGGGAACTGAAGCAAGGCAGGATGACGGTAGTGGAGTACCATGACAGATTATTGTCCTTAGCAAGATATGCACCTAATGAGATCAACACTGTAGCCAAGAAGAAGGAGAGCTTCCTGAACGGACTGCATGATGAGATGCAGACTATGTTAGTTAACATCCGTTTTGATGATCTCGAAGAGCTAGTCGACTCTGCCATCCAGATGGAAGGGAAGATCAACCAAGCAAATGATAACCGGAAGCGCAGTATGATGCATCAGACTAGGTCCCACAATACCCAGAAATATCGCTCCAACCCGTCTGCCGGATATGCCCCAAGGAACAATAGACCCCCAATGTCTCATCCAAGCTACCCCAACCGTAGCGGAGGAAACGTGAAGTCTGGAGGAAACCACAACAACAACCCTGGCAACTCCAACAACTTCAACCGTGCACCGCCCAAGTCCAACAACAACAACAACAACAATACTGCTTCAAGGACTAGAAGCAATGTCGTGCCTGTTGCAGCAAAAGACAAGTCCCAGATTACTTGTTTTGAATGTGAAGTGTAGGGTCACTACTCCAACGAGTGTCCCAAGAAGATTGCAGCCACTACCAATGTGAATGCCCTAGCTCAACAGCAACGCCGTGTTCAACCCGGAAGAAGATTTGCCCTTGGGAATATGCTCAACCGCAACGGCCATCTATTCCACATGAACGCTGAAGAAGCCCAAGAAGTGCCAGATGTCGTGCTAGGTATGTTTTCTGTTAACTCAATATTAGCAAGAGTGTTGTTTGATTCTAGAGCATCGCACTTGTTTGTTACCGAAGAATTTGCATGCACTAGTAAGATTCACCCAACCAATTTGAAGCATGTTATGATAGTTCAAATTCCTGGTTTAACCACCAAAGCTAGAAAAATTTGCAAGGTTGTACCTATCAGAATACATGGGATAGATTTTTATGCCAATCTTATAGTACATGGAACCAAAGGTTTGGAAGTAGTACTAGGAATGGATTGCATGTCAAAACATAAAGGATTGATCGATTGTGCCAAGAAAGCCATAACCATGACCAATAGCTCTGGAGTATCAGTAGAGCATGTTTCTGAAACCTTGCCCCGCCAGTTAAAATGCAACAAGACTCTAGCCCAACCAACCATAGACCAAGTCTGTGACACCCTCGAATCGGCCCTATGCAAGTTTTAGCGCTTCCCGCCAAACCCGCATAGAAACGATTCAAGGACGCCCACCAGGCACTTTCGTGCGGGTGGAAAACAAAGTAATACCATTACACAACAGTCCTCGATGGGACCCATAGAACAGATATATATACATCACGACTCCATGAGTCAAGAATACAGATATACAATACAAAGATCCAAATCACCTTGAAATCGATAGAGCGTCCGACTACGGACAAGATGCAAATGGGGCTAAGTGCCCGGAAGAATAACCAATGGCGTCGATAACCCTGCCCAGGCCAAGCCGGAAGGGTAACCCTGCTAACGATGTCGATCTCAAACCTGCTAAAACAAAAGGGGTGCCGACAAAGGCCAAAAGGAAAAAGAGGAGCGTCAGTACTGAGGCCAGTACACGGCGAGGCTAGAATTCGGCGGCTCTCGCCTACATAGGTATGGTGGACTGAAGCGGCAGCGCAGCGGCACTAAATAACCTATAGAGACTCGGTATCACTGGTGGCTATTAGAGAGGGGTAAGAAAGACCTATTCGGATCCAACCTGAAGCTAACACCAAACAAACCCATCCTGGTATTTTCCCCCTTGAGACCAAACGAGGAAGTCGGGCCAAGGAACTCACACAGTTGGCAATTTTACTCATTTCATTTTAGTTGCAACAATTACTAATCAGATATAGATACTAGGTGTCATCCTGATAGCATAAGTAGTGGGCAGTTTTAATCGCCATTCCGTTGTAGTTGGAACATTTACTAATTAGATATAATTGTCCTGAGGGATCCCAAAACCCAGCATTTGTTGGCACTTTTATCACATTCCATTGGAGCTGCAATACTTACTAGGCAGATATAACAAAACAACCCAGGTCCACCAGTGGTTGGCATTTTTAATATCCATTCCGTTATAGTGAAGCTGGTTACTAGTCAGATATATTAAGTCAAATTTATAGCACTACTTTAGTTATGCTTGTCTATGATCGAGATACTGTGCTCCAAGTCGTCCATAACCGCGGACACGGCTTTTAGAAAGTTTTACCCTGCAGGGGTGCACAAATAGCAACACACACTCGATAAACCTCGGAAAAACCAACTCAATACCCAACGAGGCATTCATGACAAAGCGATCACAGGATTCAGAAATATTTCAGGGGGCCACCCCACTAAGCTACCCGCAACGAAGTTGGCCGGCTCCGGAACGGACCCAGGATTTGTGTGGATGGCTGTAAATGACTGGGAACCCGAAAGTGTGACTGGGCTTGTCGATACAGCGAAAACGTGTCACGATCCTAAACAGTACAGGTGCTCCACGCATAATTGTAAATAAAGCAGTAACATGGCATAAGTACAGGATAGTAATAAAGCCCCAAACTACTTTGTGGCCCCAAGAAATAGAAATGAATCAAGCTCTGGCTCAGGGGTGGTCCATAAGGCCTCCCGGATGTGGATAGTGCGAAACATCTCCACCACTAAACATCTCCACCATTAACATCTGCTAGCATTTCAACAACTGTGGTACTTGACAACACGAGACCGCACCTGAGCAAGCAAGTACGACTCGCAAGACCAGCTATCTACCAAACACGGGTAATAAGAGGTGTCCAAGGCAATATAGAGGCTGCACGGGATATAACTGGGGTACGGAAACTAAAGCATCGCGACACGGATAGCAATAGATCAACAGGAGGAAATAAAGACTATAAATGCAAAATAGGTAGAAAGAGGGAGAATGCTCACCTGGGAATCACTGCCGAAGGATCATATCCGGAGAACTTGTCGATACTCGCATCAACTCATCGGCCTAATCCACGAAGAAGCAAACAATAGCACAAACACCGGATGCACTATTTAATACTATGGCAAAAGATCCGGCATGATTATGATATGATGTAGAGATGGACAATTTAATATGCGACAGTCGATAATGTCATATTATAAAAATAATGGGGGTCTCGGATAGGGAATCACATTAGGGTTCGGCGAACTTGGGCTCCGAGGGGTTCGGGGTTCGACAGGGTTCGACGGGGGCGGAAACGGCTCGACGGGATCGGTCTCGGACAACGGAAGTAGATCTTGTCGCATCCGGGAAGAAGGACTTGGTTTGGCGTCGGTGGCTCATCGGTTTCGCCCTGGTCGGTGTCGATCTTGTCATCGCGATGATCTTGTTGGGTCCGCGTACCGGGTCGGTCTTGGCGTTCGGGGTGAAGTACTTGGCATTCTGTGTCGGCGACCTTGGCGTCCGGGTTCTCGGGCATCGGATCCAGGAAGAAGTACTTGTCCCATCTGCGGTCTTCGGGTTCAGGTAGAAGAGCTCGTCGTCCGGGGATTCTCTAGGTCCGTGGTCTTCGGGTAGCTGGTCTTGGTGTGCCGTGAACAAGACCTTGTCGCTTGGCGCTCCGAGAGGTCGACGGGGTTCGGCCTTTGGACTCTGGGATCGGTCTTCGTGGTTCGAATTTTGGGTCCGGCTTCGAGGCGTTAGATCCAGGGGTTTTGGCGCCCGTGAGGAGGTACTTGTCGTATCAGCATCATTGTCTCCAGGTTCTAGGATGGAGATCTTCGGGTTCTCGGCATGGGTTGTCCATGGTGGACTTGGTTCCGGTGTCGGTGTGCTGCATCTTGTTGCCATCAGAGACGAAGGTAGCCAAAAACACCACATAACATGGACATACACACAGATTTGGTGTCAGGAAGTAACACATCACGTGGTAGCAACAACACTTCGTGGAAAACAAAAACACAACAACAGGCAGCGAGTCTGGCCGACAGAGAGATCGGCGGCAGAGGGAACAGCGATGACGGGCGCTGCTGCTTGCAGCGGCTCAAGGCGATGGACGAGGCACTGGCGGCAGAGGGAAGGAAGGCACGGCAGGGCGGTTCCGGCGGCGACGAGGCGAGGGCACCGAGGCAGCGCTCGCATGGGGACCGACGAGGATGGCGTCCAACAGGGAGAGGTCGATGCAGAGGAGCCCGGGAACGGCAGCGCAGCGACGGTTCGGGGCCGGGCGACGCGGAGGCAGTCGACGACGCAGGGAGGCCGAGGTAGGCGAGCATGCGCGGGCTCGCTGACGACACATGCTTGGGGAGGAACCCCTGCAGGCAGAGGCACGACGAGGAGATGGCGGTTGCCGGAGAGGAGCGGGGGAGGCGAACGGCGGCCGATGGCGGCGGAGGCGAGGCTCCGGCGGGATCTGCGAGGTGGTGTGGATGGAGCGGACGAGGAGGGGGACGGGACGGCAAGGCGGTGAAGCGGGGCTCGGGGCCAGCGCGGGTTGCAGGGGCTGCCGGAGCCAGGGAAGGAGGCCGTGGTGGTGGGTCGCTCACGGCAGCGGCAGAGGTGGCGGCATCGGGGATTGGTGGATGGCGAGGAGGTCCGGCGAGGCCTCGGGGAAGAAGGGCCACGCCTGCGGAGCTCGGCGGCGGAGGCTACGGCGAGGCGAGGTCGAGCGGCGACGGGGTGGCTGCGAGACGGCGGGGCCGGGCCGACGAGGCCACGGGTGGAGCGCGGGGCACCCTGGCGGGCTCCTGGGCGACGGCGCGCTCGGGGAGGCGGCGGTTGATTCGTGGCGGCGGCGGAGCGAGGCCGGCGGGGAGAGCAGAGGCGGGTGGCTCGAGCGGGGGAGGGAGAACGTGGGGCGCGGGCATGAGCGGGGTGGGAAGGTGGCGTGCGGGACGAGTCCGCGGGGATTGCGGCAGGTGGGGCCGGGCTCACGTGGCTGGTGCGGAGGGGGAAAAGGTGGTGGGCCTGGGCGGAGATCCAGAGGAGGTCGGTGGAGCGGGGGAAAAAGCGGCACGGTGCGGGCCTTGTGCAAGCAGGGCGTGCTGTGCGTGGCGTGGTGTGCTGCTGCGTGTGAGTGGGGACAGGGGCTGAGGTGGCAAGCACCGATTGGTGCAAGTGAGGTGGAGGTGTGAGGTGGCACGCTGCTATAGGGCGGGGTGAGGTAGAGAGGGCTGGGTAGGTTAGGTTTGTGTAGAAAAATAGGACTAGATATTTTTGACTGGGGTTTGGAGGTGGCCGGCCGGGCTTTCGGGCCGGGCAGGCTGCCTCCTATAAAAATAATATAAATTTTGTTTATTTAAAACGGGGCTTTTGAAAACCGTTGGCAGACAAAACAAAATAATCCGGAGACCCGGGTTTTAATTTGAAATAATAACGGGGTGTTTAGAAAACAAAAACAGACTTTTCTAAAATAGTTTTATGCAAACAAATGCAAGATGACATGACGATGCTCAAATGCAAGGTGGCATGATGACATGAGCATGCGGTCATGACGATGCAATGCACAAAAACAACGCGATTTTCTAGTAGTGGTTTTAGCGGGATGCCACAATTCGACACCACTAACAAAGGATCTCGCCCTCGAGATCCGCCTCATGGTACCGGGAAGAAGGTTGGCGATCTGAATCTTCTCGCTTCGTGTCGATCCTCGTGACACCACTAACAAGAGGTCGTTGTCCGTGATCGTCGAGAGAACACTCCGGGAACAAAGGGCGAAGCAGAGGTATCAACAAAATACAGCCACCTCTAGCTTCCGTGGACGGAGTAAAATTGCTGGATCCACCGATTCAATACACAAAAGCGAATGATAAGAGTAGTGGTATGGTCGCGACTCCATCCCGCACTCATATCATTACTCCGTACATGAATAGCAGAATTATGCAACCAACTCTTGGAATCAGACTGTAGATCTCGACAAGCGAGGTGCGGAACAAAGGAGTGATGCAGACTCTGCATCGGATCTGGCGTAGATGATGTTGTCGCGTCGGAAACACCAGAAGGCACAAACAAGGAACAAAGAATGGTACCACAGATAAAGGATCACTCCGATAGCTCGGAGACCGGATGCAGAAGCATCGTTACCAAAGGAGGAAGCGAAACCCTGAAGGTGCGACGGAAACCCAACCACGAAAAATCTTGGACTCGAAGAAAAGATAAGAGAGGAGACTCAAAACACGTAGAGGTAAGAGGAGAATAGCAGAGGGGTAAGGAGTAAAAGCAGACCTAATCAGATTTATCCAACCGATTTTGCAAAAATAGTTTTGACACTCTACTTCGGCCGTTAGCTAGGTTATCCTACAGGCTGGACTTGTGGGGTATCACAACTGCTGAGCTCTGATACCACTCTGTGACACCCTCGAATCGGCCCTATGCAAGTTTTAGCGCTTCCCACCAAACCCGCATAGAAACGATTCAAGGACGCCCACCAGGCACTTTCGTGCGGGTGGAAAACAAAGTAATACCATTACACAACAGTCCTCGATGGGACCCACAGAACAGATATATATACATCACGACACCACGATTCAAGAATACAGATATACAATACAAAGATCCAAATCACCTTGAAATCGATAGAGCGTCCGACTACGGACAAGATGCAAATGGGGCTAAGAGCCCGGAAGAATAACCAATGGCGTCGATAACCCTGCCCAGGCCAATCCGGAAGAGTAACCCTACTAATGATGTCGATCTCAAACCTGCTAAAACAAAAGGGGTGCCGACAAAGGGCAAAAGGAAAAAGAGGAGCGTCAGTACTGAGGCCAGTACACGTCGAGGCTAGAATTCGGCGGCTCTCGCCTACATAGGTATGGTGGACTGAAGCGGCAGCGCAGCGGCACTAAACAACCTATAGAGACTCGGTATCACTGGCGGCTATTAGAGAGGGGTAAGAAAGACCTATTCGGATCCAACCTGAAGCTAACACCAAACAAACCCATCCTGGTATTTTCCCCCTCGAGACCAAACGAGGAAGTCGGACCAAGGAACTCACACAGTTGGCAATTTTACTCATTTCGTTTTAGTTGCAGCAATTACTAATCAGATATAGATACTAGGTGTCATCCTGATAGCATAAGTAGTGGGCAGTTTTAATCGCCATTCCGTTGTAGTTGGAACATTTACTAATCAGATATAATTGTCCTGAGGGATCCCAAAACCCAGCATTTGTTGGCACTTTTATCACATTCCATTGGAGTTGCAATACTTACTAGGCAGATATAACAAAACAACCCAGGTCCACAAGTGGTTGGCATTTTTAATATCCATTCCGTTATAGTGCAGCTGGTTACTAGTCAGATATATTAAGTCAAATTTATAGCACTACTTTAGTTATGCTTGTCTATGATCGAGATACTGTGCTCCAAGTCGTCCATAACCGCGGACACGGCTTTCAGAAAGTTTTACCCTACAGGGGTGCACAAATAGCAACACACACTCGATCAACCTCGGAAAAACCAACTCAAAACCCAACGAGGCATTCACGACAAAGCGATCACAGGATTCAGAAATATTTCAGGGGGCCACCCCACTAAGCTACCCGCAACGAAGTTGGCTGGCTCCGGAACAGACCCAGGGTTTGTGTGGACGGCTGTAAACGACTGGGAACCCGAAAGTGTGACTGGGCTTGTCGATACAGCGAAAACGTGTCACGATCCTAAATAGTACAGGTGCTCCACGCACAATCGTAAATAAAGCAGTAACATGGCATAAGTACAGGATAGTAATAAAGCCCCAAACTACTTTGTGGCCCCAAGAAATAGAAATGAATCAAGCTCTGGCTCAGGGGGTCCATAAGGCCTCCCGGATGTGGATAGTGTGAATAGTCAAGGAACAGGTATCAAGTACTCGGGGTCCTACGGGACACAAGTGAGCGTGGAAGAACCAAATAACATCTATTGCCCACCGATGCCTCTGCATTAGTTATATCTAGCATTTTAATAGTTGTATTTAAAGTCATGATCATCTCCACCACTAAACATCTCCACCATTAACATTTGCCAGCATTTCAACAACTGTGGTACTTAACAACACGAGACCGCACCTGAGCAAGCAACTACGACTCGCAAGGCCAGCTATCTACCAAACACGGGTAATAAGAGGTGTCCAAGGAAATATAGAGGCTGCACAGGATATAACTGGGGTACGGAAACTAAAGC
This sequence comes from Avena eriantha, assembly GCA_910589775.1. Lineage (NCBI taxonomy): Eukaryota > Viridiplantae > Streptophyta > Magnoliopsida > Poales > Poaceae > Avena > Avena eriantha. The sequence continues at coordinate 130,040,412 of OU342745.1, forward strand.
ATCGCGACACGGATAGCAATAGATCAACTGGAGGAAATAAAGACTATAAATGCAAAATAGGTAGAAAGGGGGAGAATGCTCGCCTGGGAATCACTGCTGAAGGATCATATCCGGAGAACTTGTCGATACTCGCATCAACTCATCGGCCTAATCCGCGAAGAAGCAAACACTAGCACAAACACCGGATGCACTATTTAATACTACGGCAAAAGATCCGGCATGATTATGATATGATGCAGAGATGAACAATTTAATATGCGACGGTCGATAATGTCATATTATAAAAATAATGGGGGTCTCGGATAGGGAATCACATTAGGGTTCGGCGAACTTGGGCTCCGAGGGGTTCGGTGTTCGACAGGGTTCGACGGGGGCGGAAACGGCTCCACGGGATCGGTCTCGGACAACGGAAGTAGATCTTGTCGCATCCGAAAAGAAGGACTTGGTTTGGCGTCGGCGGCTCATCGGTTTCGCCCTCGGTGTCGACCTTGTCGTGGCGAAGATCTTGTCGGGTCCGCGTACCGGGTCAGTCTTGGCGTTCGGGGTGAAGTACTTGGCATTCTGTGTCGGCGACCTTGGCGTCCGGGTTCTCGGGCATCGGATCCGGGAAGAAGTACTTGTCGCATCTACGGTCTTCGTGTTCAGGTAGAAGAGCTCGTCGTCCGGGGATTCTCCGGGTCCGTGGTCTTCGGGTAGCTGGTCTTGGCGTTCCGTGAAGAAGACCTTGTCGCTCCAGGAGAAGATCTTGGGGTTCCACGTCGAAGGCCTTCGGGTACGGGGGTCTCGGCAGGAAGAAGAACTTGGCGCTCCGAGAGGTCGACGGGGTTCGGCCTTTGGACTCTGGGATCGGTCTTCGTGGTTCGAATTTTGGGTCCGGCTTTGAGGCGTTAGATCCGGGGGTTTTGGCGCCCGTGAGGAGGTACTTGTCGTATCGGCATCATTGTCTCCAGGTTCCAGGATGGAGATCTTCGGGTTCCCGGCCTGGGTTGTCCATGGTGTACTTGGTTCCGGTGTCGGTGTGGTGCATCTTGTCGGCATCAGAGACGAAGGTAGCCAAAAACACCACATAACATGGACATACACACGGATTTGTTGTCAGGAAGCAACACATCACACGGTAGCAACAACACTTCGTGGAAAACAAAAACACAACAACAACAGGCAGCGAGTCTGGCCGACAGAGAGATCAGCGGCAGAGGGAACGGTGATGACGGGCGCTGCTGCTTGTAGTGGCTCAAGGCGATGGACGAGGCACCGGTGGCAGAGGGAAGGAAGGCGCGGCAGGGCGGTTCCGGCGGCGACGGGGCGAGGGCACCGAGGCAGCGCTCGCATGGGGACCGACGAGGATGGCGTCCAATGGGGAGAGGTCGACGCAGAGGAGCTCGGGAACGGCAGCGCAACGACATTTTGGGGCCGGGCGACGCGGAGGCAGTCGATGACGCAGGGAGGCCGAGGTAGGCGAGCATGCGCGGGCTCGCTAACGGCATAGGCTCGAGGAGGAACCCCTGTAGGCAGAGGCGCGCCGAGGAGGTGGCGGTTGCCAGAGAGGAGCGGGGGAGGCGAACAGTCGCCGATGGCGGCGGAGGCGAGGCTCCAGTGGGATCTGCGAGGTGGCGTGGATGGAGCGGACGAGGAGGGGGACGGGACAACGAGGCGGTGAAGCGGGGCTCGGGGCCAGCACGGGTTGCAGGGGCGGCCGGAGCCAGGGAAGGAGGCCGTGGTGGTGGGTCGCTCGCGGCGGCGGCAGAGGGCGGCGGCGTCGGGGGTTGGTGGATGGCGAGGAGGGCCGGCGAGGCCTCGGGGAAGAAGGGCCACGCCCGCGGAGCTCGGCGGCGGAGGCTCCAGCGAGTTGAGGTCGAGCGGCGATGGGGTGGCTGCGAGATGGCGGGGCCGGGCCGACGCGGCCATAGGTGGAGCGCGGGGCACCCTGGCGGGCTCCTGGGCGACGACGCGCTCGGGGCGGCGGCGGTTGATTCGTGGCGGCGGCGGAGCGAGGCCGGCGGGGAGAGCAGAGGCGGGCGGCTCGAGCGGGGGAGGGAGAACGTGGGACGCGGGCGTGAGCGGGGTGGGAAGGTGGCATGTGGGACGAGTCCGCGGGGATTGCGGCAGGTGGGGCCGGGCTCACGTGGTTGGTGCGGGAGGGGGAAAAGGTGGTGGGCCTGGGCGGAGATCCCGAGGAGGTCGGTGGAGCGGGGAAAAAAGCAGCACGGTGCGGGCCTTGTGCGAGCGGGGCGTGTTGTGCGTGACGTGGTGTGCTGCTGCTTGTGAGTGGGGACAGGGGCTGAGGTGGCAAGCACCGGTTGGTGCAAGTGAGGTGGAGGTGTGAGGTGGCGCGCTGCTATAGGGCGGGGTGAGGTGGAGGGGGCTGGGTAGGTTAGGTTTGTGTAGAAAAATAGGACTAGATATTTTTGACTGGGGTTTGGAGGTGGCCGGCCGGGCTTTCGGGCCTGGCGAGCTGCCTCCTATAAAAATAATATAAATTTTGTTTATTTAAAACGGGGCTTTTGAAAACCGTTGGCAGACAAAACAAAATAATCCGGAGACCCAGGTTTTAATTTGAAATAATAACGGGGCGTTTAGAAAACAAAAACAGACTTTTCTAAAATAGTTTTATGCAAACAAATGCAAGATGACGTGACAATGCTCGAATGCAAGGTGGCATGATGACATGACCATGCGGTCATGACGATGCAATGCACAAAAACAACGCGATTTTCTAGTAGTGGTTTTAGCGGGATGCCACAAAGTCAGAGTAGTCTATGAATACCGCGACGTATTCCCAGATGACTTGCTCGGTATGTCCCCAGATCGGGATACTGAGTTCATTATTGAACTAATTCCTGGAACTGGACCCATAGCACAGAGACCTTATAGCATGAATCCATCAGAGTTAGTGGAGCTGAAGAAGCAACTTGATGATGTGCTGGAGAAAGGCTTGATTCAACCAAGCGCATCGCCATGGAGATCGCCCGTTCTGTTTGTTGATAAGAAGGATGGAGATAACCGTTTGTGCACGGATTACCGAAAGCTGAATGATGTCACCATCAAGAACAAGTACCCACTGCCCAAGATAGAGGATCCGTTTGATCAGTTAACTGGTGCCAGAGTGTTCTCTAAGATTAATCTTAGAACTGGTTATCATCAGCTCAAGATTCGTGCAATGGATATTCCAAAGACCGCATTTACCACCAGATATGGATTGTATGAGTATACAGTCATGTCTTTTGGATTAACCAATGCCCCCGCTTATTTCACGAATCTCATGAATAAGATATTTATGAATTTTCTCGATAAGTTTGTCATTGTGTTTATCGATGATATTCTTATCTATTCCAAGTTAGAGGAAGAACCTGAGCAACATTTGAGAATCATCCTTGAAACCCTTAGAGAAGATCAGTTGTATGCCAAGTTCAACAAATGTGAGTTTTGGCTGAAAGAAGTAGGATTCCTCGGACATATTGTGTCCGCAGGAGGAGTCGCTGTTGATCCCGCCAAGATAAAAGATGTTGAAAAATGGGAAGCCCCAACCACTCAAACCCAAGTCCGTGCATTTCTCGCATTAGCGGGATACTACCGCAAGTTCGTAGAAGGATTTTCTAGCATTGCAAGACCAATGACCCAATTGTTGAAGAAAGACAAGAAGTTTGAATGGACCGACAAATGTGAAGCAAGTTTTCAAGAGCTCTAGAAGAGATTGATTTCAGCCCCAATATTGATTATGCTAGATATCAAGAAGCCTTTTGATGTGTATTGTGATGCATCCAAGATTGGTCTCGGATGTGTGCTGATGCAAGAAGGCAAAGTTATAGCATATTTGTCAAGACAACTGAAGCAGCATAAGCAGAACTACCCTACCCATGATCTTGAATTAGCAGCTGTAGTGTTAGCCTTGAAGACATGGCGTCATTACCTTATGGGTAATCGCTGTGAGATTTATTCAGATCATCAGAGTCTGAAGTATATTTTCACTCAGAAGGAGCTGAATATGAGGCAAAGGAGATGGATAGAGTTAATCAAGGATTATGACCTTGACATTCACTATCACCCCGGCAAAGCCAATGTGGTAGAGGATGCTCTTAGCAGATTGCCGTGCAGATTAAACACCATGATCAAAGAGAACAAGTCAAGTTTGCATGAAGAATTGGAGCAGTTTAGAACAAAGCTTGTTAACAAAGGATTTTTAGCTAGCATTAAACTTCAACCCACTTTTATTAGTCAAATCAAGGAAGCCCAGAAAGAAAATGCAAGTATCGACGGAATCAAGCGCCGTATTGGTACAGGAAAGGTACCTGGATTCACCGAAGACGCCGAAGGAATTTTGTGGTACAAGGGACATATCTGTGTGCCAGTAGATTCGGAGTTGAAGCAAGTTATCATGCAAGAAGCTCATGATACTCTTTATTCTATCCACCCCGGAGGAACGAAGATGTATCAGGATTTGAAGGAGCAATTTTGGTGGCACAAGATGAAGAGAGAAATCGGAAGCTACATAGCCAAGTGTGATATTTGCCAAAGAGTCAAAGCGGAACATCAGAGACCCACATGACTGTTGCAACCATTACAGATTCCGGAATGGAAATGGGATTCCATCGGAATGGACTTTATCATAGGTTTGCCTACTTCTAGTAGGGGAAATGACTCTATCTGGGTCATAGTTGATAGACTGTCCAAGGTAGCCCATTTTATACCTGTCAAGACAACCTACCAGAGTTCGAAGCTAGCAGAGTTGTACAATGCTAGAATTTTCAGTTTGCATGTAATCCCTAAGACCATAGTGTCAGATCGAGGAACCTAATTTACCTCAAGATTTTGGCAGAAAGTCTAAGAAGGCTTAGGGACCAAGTTGAATTTCAGCACAGCTTATCACCCGCAGACCGATGGACAGACTGAAAGAGTCAACCAGATCTTAGAAGATATGTTGAGAGCTTGTGTGTTAGAGTATGGATCAAAATGGGAAGATTGTCTGCCTTTCACAGAATTCTCATACAACAACAGTTATCAAGCCAGTTTGCAAATGGCCCCATTTGAGTTCTTATATGGAAGAAACTGTCGTACCCCTTTGAATTGGTCGCGAGTAGGAGAGAGTCAGATTTTCGAACCCGGCATCCTACGAGAAGCCGAAGAGAAGGTTCACAAAGTCCGTGAGCACCTCAAGACTACCCAATCCAGAAAGAAGAGTTATGCTGACAAGAGACGTAGAGACCTGACTTTCAATGTCGGAGATTTTGTGTATCTCAAAGTGTCGCCATGGAAGGGAACGCAATGTTTTAGTCTGAAAGGAAAGTTAGCCCCTAGATATATTGGACCCTTCAAGATTCTAAATCGTCGAGGAGAAGTATCATATCAACTAGAACTGCCAGAGGAGATGTCGGCCATCCATAATGTGTTCCACATCTTATTACTTCGCAAATGCCTAGAAGTGCTGGAGAAGACCGAAGTTTTCAAGAACATCGATCACCGAGCCATTGATATCAACAAGGATCTGACGTATGGCGAAGTACCCATCCGTATCTTGGAAGAAGCCTTCAGAACCACCAGGACCCAGAGTATCAAATTCCTCAATATCCAATAGAGCAACCACACCGAAGAAGAAGCTACTTGGGAGCGAGAAGATTACATTAGGACTGAGTTTCTAGATCTCTTTAGTTCCTAGTTTTTCTTAAATCTCAGGACGAGATTTTGTTTAAGGGAGAAAGGTTTGTAACATCCCAAATCTTTAATCAAGGTTATCAAAGTTCAACTCACCCAATTAGGGTTAACAAAAACTTTTTATTATTAAAATAATTATGGATACATGTGTTGGTGCATTAGTCTAGCACTGTGTGTAAATGCCATGTTTGATTGTTCTAAATGATATGAAATGGTTTAAAGGTGGATGCCACATCATCTAGATCATTTACAAACAAAATCCAAAGAAAAAGAAATCAAATAAGAGTAAATAATGCAAATGGTCACTTTAGCCATTTTAATACACTAGGCCACTTTAGGTGTTCCTAGAAGTCTTTTCCCAACAGAAACAATTCTAGATCTTTGCACCCCTTGCTAGTACAAGTAAAGATCTACCAAGGCCCACTTTAAAATCTTACAAAAACACTTAGCCACTAATTTTAAATAGCATTTGAAATTGGAATCCTAATCATATGAGAAGATCCCACTTTTTTAAAAACCCAATAAACCAACTCCACTTGACAATCCCAAGCAACCATAGATGATCAAGCTTATGACCAACACACCCACCAAAAATCTTTCCAAAATTCAAATTTAAACTTCATGTGGGCATTGTGTCGAACAGTTGGTGAGCACAAAATAACCTGCCTAACAATTATTGCTTTGATCAATGTCTTGTCCCCCCCCCCCATTTGGCTCAATCTTTGTCCCCTAGTCACCCCAGCACCAAGCAAAGCCTCTAAGCCTAGCCCCCTTCACTGTATGCGCCAATGCCGAGCCACCCGAGCGCCATGCCGCCGGTCGACCATGGTGCACTCGTAGCAGACCACCCCTCTCTCTCCCGCCATGTCTAGGACGATCGCCGCACCCTACCACCCCTCTCTGTCCCGTCCCCAAGCGCTGCTAGGCCGTGGACCACCGCAGAACGACCACGCCCACTGTGTCGGCGCCATGACGAGCACGCGCCAGAACGCCTCGACCACAACCCGTGCGCGCTGCTTTGCCACGACCCCAGGAACCTCCCGGACATGCCCGTTCGCCGCCGCTTGAACTGCAACCCCTGTGCGCCGCATCGAACGCCGCTTCTACCGCGCAGAGCACCAGCCACGCCCGACCGAATTCCACCGCCCCTAGCCACGCCTTTACGCCATAGATGACCGCCAGCAGACCGCGCACCGTCCCCTACCTCCAGCCACGACGATAGCACGTTGTACCGCCCTCGCCGGAGATGCCATCCCATCCCGTTCGGTCGCTTAGTTGAGCTATAAATAGAGGCCACCCTTAGCCACATTCTGCACACCATCTCACTCCCCTCTCTCCACTGATCCTTCCACCCCATCCCCGGAGCAAGGCGGGCCGCCGTTTGCTAGAATTTTGCAGGAGCTTGCCGCAGCAGAGGAGAAGAGGCGCCGTCGATTGGAGCTGTCCCATGAGCCATCGTGGCCACGCCTAGAACTGCCGTCGTCCACTAGGGCGATCTCCCCCATCGCCACGTCTAGCTGGAGCCCTGGTAAGCCCCCATGTACCCCCACCGTGCCGTGTTAGGGTTTGATCTCGCCGGAGTTGTTCACCGGAAAACGATGAACCACGGCCATCGATTTCTGTTCTAATCGCACGACTAATATTGCCCCGTATCACTTCGGTTAGGATCAGCCGCTAACATGCGGACCCCCCTGTCAGTTGCCCTCTACGCCGCGGAGCGCCACTGGGCTGGCCCGTTAGTTTTCCCGCGCAAGCCCACCGTTTAAAATAAAGGTTTTTCTATTTAGGTTTAAACTAGATTATGTCCACTTGTTTAAAAATCAACTCAGAGATATTCACTTAACCAAATGGCATGATTCAAATTTTGTTAGAAATATAATTAAAGTCTATCCAGGCCGGTTGGATTTAAATCAGTTGGAGTTAGAGATCACATATAGCATAAATAACAAAACAGGAACTTTTCTACATTCAAACATTTTTCAAAAATTAACCATAATAGCTTTTGAGTTGTTTCCAACTCTCAAAAATCACATTTTAAAATACTATTTGAATATGTAATAATATTTAGTTTTGCATGCAGTGACTTTGGACTAGTACCAAATTAATGCTATATAGGCATTTCTAGTCACTTTAAAACATTTAAATGATAAACTTAAACTTATTGAAATATGATCAAACATTTAAATCACATTCCCATGCATTATAATATGTGGTGATGACATGTGTCCACATGATCCCATATTTAATTGGAGAATATTAAATCTTAAATATTTTCAATGAGTGGAAATTACTTTTCTCAAATAAAATAAATGAAACTAGTTCTTTAAATCTTGTGATGAGTGTGATGGTACTAGATCATAAAGTATGTGCATTAGTGTGCTAATTAGACTAGTTAAGTATTGTTTGGTGATTGTGTATCCCGTATTTCATTTATAGACGATAGTACTGACCAAGTCTACGAGGAGGAGGAGTCCTACCCCGAAGAAGACGAGGAGAATTTCAACCACTGCACCAATCAAGGCAAGCTATTATTAGCAAGCTAATACTTGCAAGCCATCACTAGATGCAAGTTAACCTAAGCAAGATGCATTAGGCATGCTTTGGTTATACTTTTTGATTTATACCCATCCCAAGTTTTACTTGCAAGCTTTACTTTTGCTTTACCAAAGTTTCTTTACTTTTAGTAATGCTTTGTGAGATTTTGGAAAGTAGTATAGATAGCATAAAGAGTATACTTGGCCTATACTAGATGTCATTCTATGGCATGAGATTGAGAGTAGCATCCCACCTTAGTGAACACTCTTAACTTAGTGGCTAGTGCTAAACCAAAAACTTGATCACTTTAGATGGGAATACTTGGTGAAAATGCTTATGAAAACCTTGGAATGATGAGTCATTCTATTGAGATGTTTTGACATGTGTTGAGAAATACAAATGGTTTATGATGATGAAAATGTTGAGGAATGAGCCTTAGCCCTTCATAAAAACTGATGGTTGGGTTCGGATGCGATACCATTCCAATTTTACCATATAACCACAATACCTGAATTGGGTAAGGCTTAGCCAGAAGTTTATATGCATTAGTATGGGTTCCCTCGCGGAAGAGGTTTGAGATGAGGCTACCTCTTGATGTTGTCCACCTATGCAGTCCCCAGGATGACAGATGGCCATGGCTGGGAGGCCAAGCTCATAGGAGAGGTGCTTATACTAGAGAATGTAAAAGAAAGGTTATGATTGATTATCCGCATACTAAGTATGATGATTCAGGGTTATCCCTGACGGATGTATCGAATTTTGTGGTGAAAGTGTACCACCTCTGCAGAGTGTCAAACTATTTGAATAGCCGCGTCCGTGGTCATGGACAGTTGGAGTGGCCATACTGTTCCGTCTTCAGATGTTTTCAAAAAGACTGATGAAATGAATTGTGACATGACTTGACCACAACAGGGTTGTGACTATGACAAACTAAGTTCCTAACTTAGGTGATTTTAGAATTTTATTTTATCTTTCTTTGTTTCTGAACTCAACTTAGGTTTCAAATTTAGCTTTGCAAACAAACTTAGAGTTTAGCATTCCTACTAGAACTACCTATGCACCCATCAAATTGATGCAACAGATGCTCCTAGTCTAAAATATACACGAACAAGTTACAGAAAACATCAAAATTTAATTTATCAATTAGATGGAGTGTATATCTATGACATCGGAAAAAATCAGTTTCAAATTCTACCGAAAACCCCCGAAATAAAATGGTAAATTACATTGTGAATAGTACATGTTTTTCACTTTGGACTGTGAATTGAGTCCATTAATACAAGGAGAGCCAAATTTGTTATTTTCGTTTCTCGAGATGTGTTTGAAATTTTGATTTGGAACTTTGTGACATAATTGATGCACACTATATCTAGGTAGTAGATATTTTTTCAAAATATTTACATGCATAGTTTAGACTGGATACACCGGTTGCACCAGTTTGATTGGTGCATAGGATACGATCTCCACCCCAGACCCTTTTTCTTGAAAAAAAAAGATAAGGAAATCACACCTGCAATCTGTGTTGCGTTTAGGGTATGGCAGCCAGTGCAGACTTCGACGCAGACCTGGACGATCGTCTCCTCCAGCGTTGGTACCCGGCAAAGCAGGGCCATGGCAGTGAAAAGTATCCCAAAAACCTGTGAATGCAGATAATTAGCTTATTAGTAATACCGTAGGAAGGAACGAAGGCGTTCTAGAAATTTGTCCCAAAAAGCGAAACTGAATGAAAATTTCCAATGCAAAAGAAATCACCAATCTATAAGAATAGACCCTGCGACACAACTTATCTTTGACATAATTCTTTATGTCTGAGGTCAGTTCGTAATTCAGGACCAAAATTCGTTATGCAGGCATTAAAGGTTTTTTTTTCTGAAATTTACCTGATCTGAAGGCACCGCAGAGATTGGGACGAGAACGCGCACGTCACAGAACCCACACGACTAAATCAATTCCTGCATAAAACAACAAAAATCTCTGGTACGTGTCGTCGCTGCGGCTAGCTGCCCTACACGGAGCGATCGCGGCCTCGGAAGGTGTTCAGATAGAGACACAATTGATTCTATGTAGCTTACGTATAGTATACCTAGTATCCTCTTTTTTCAGCGGTGCTTACGTATGATCCTAGCTAACCGATGACAATCCAAGTCGGTGTGGAATTGCCTCCGATTTCCTCTTCCTGTACGTATGTTTGGTTTCCTCTTCCAAGCGAGGGCAGCATGGGCAATGAACCAAACATACCTAAGAGCACCTCCGGGTCTCACACGACGACCGACAACAACGCCAGACCGGATGGATGGCGCACGTTCAGTCTGGGCGTGACAGACATTCTATTGGGTCACATCAGATATTTTTTTTCGATAAATGACGCTTTTATTACTTATAGTACGTATTACATCCGGCTTCTGCATAGTTAGGATGCACACAGCCGATAAAGTGACCAATAAGTCCAACAGAAATAAAGAAAAATTTGATAGCGGGTTACAATAACGATGTTTAATTGCAACTACGCCAAAGGAGCTGGAGGCGGGCCGATCCGAAGATTATGCTGCCATCCATGTCTAGTAAATAGGTCCCGTGATGTATTCTCCAGTCGCGTACACACCTCCATAAAAAGGTCTCGCAGCTCCACACGATGTAGCACCGATCAAACCCGAAGGGTATGCGTAAACCTGTAAATAACCTGCAGAAGGGAACAGTTAACATCATTAAAAACCTTATCATTGCTACATAGCCACAGCAGCCAAATTAATGCCATCGCACCAACCCGAAAAAGTGTCTTAAACTTGTTATCTATACCATGTAACCAATTTCCAAAAATATTGGCAATACTACGTGGTGGAGACAAGCCAGAAGCTGCTTGGGTGACTGATCATATAGACCGTGCAAAATTATATTGGAAAAATAGGTGTTTGATTGTCTCATTGTGGAGACAAAACACGCAGCTCGGGTTCCCATGCCAATTGCGCTTAATAAGGTTGTCTTTTGTAAGGATAATTCCTCGACGAAGATACCAAGCAAAAATCTTGTTTTGAAGAGGTATCTTCATCTTCCATATCATCCTATTATCTAAAACTTGTATTACTGGCTGGGTTAAAGCATTGTATAAAGAGATAACAGAGAAAGAACCATTCTCAGTTAGATTCCATCGAAATTCATCTGGCTCATCTGTCAATTGGACCTGCGCCATAGATTGGCAGCATGATCCAAGAGTCAAGTCTGATATTAGTTAAATCCCTTCTGAACGTTATATTGGGTGGAAAAGATTCCAATACAGTAGCAATCGTCTCCCCCTTATAGCGAACAATGGAATACAACGCAGGATATTGTTCTCGGAGGATAGCATGACCAAGCCATTTATCCTTCCAAAACCTTATCTGAGACCCATTATTAATAGAAAATGTGCCAACGCGAAGAAAATGTTTTTTTGTCGCCATCAGGCCAGCCCAAAAGTAAGAGTTGCCCAGTTTCCAAACCATTTGGGACAATGCTTTTGAGCCAACATATTTTCTCTTAATGAGAGTTTGCCATATCCCTTCTTCAGTTAATAACCGGAAGAGCCATTTACTAAGGAGGGCCATATTCTTGATTTCCAAATCATGAATACCTAGCCCACCCTGTTCTTTGGGACGACACATCACACTCCATTTAGCTAGTCTATATTTCTTTTTCTCATTATCTCCTTGCCAAAAGAATCTTGATCTGAAGTAATCTAACCTTTTCAAGACTCCTTTCGGTAGTTGAAAGAAAGATAGCATATATAGTACCATGTTACTGAGTACTGAATTTATGAGTATCAATCTTCCTCCTATGGATAATAATTTACCTTTCCAACTGCTCAAACACAGTTGTAGTCTTTCTTCGATAATTTTCCATTCAGCATTTGTAAGCCTACGGTAATGTACCGGTATGCCCAAATATTTGATCGGAAAAACATCGTGGCTACAATCGAACAGTTCATTATAAAGACTAGCCACTTCTTGAGTCTAACCGAAACAAAATAATTCACTCTTGTGGAAATTAATCTTTAAACCCAAAAGTTGCTCAAAACCTGAAAGTATAAGTTTCAAGTTTTTTGCCTTTTCGAGGTCATGTTCCATAAAGAGAATGTATCATCCGCATATTGAAGTATAGATAAACCACCATCCACTAGATGAGGAATCACACATTCAATTTGGCCCTCTGATTTGGCGCGTTCAATCAAGATGGATAGCATATCAGCCACTATATTGAATAGCATTGGCGATAATGGATCTCCTTATCTTAGCCCCTTTTTAGTCTAGAAGTAGCTACCAATATCGTCATTGACTTTGATGGCAACACTACCTCCGACCACAAAGCTATTGATTAAAGCACGCCATTCAGCGGAAAAATCTTTCATCCTAAGAACTTGTTGAAGGAAAGACCATTTGACATTATCGTAGGCTTTCTCAAAATATATTTTAAGAATGACCCTGTTCAGTTTCTTCCTATGAAGTTCATGAACAATTTCGTGCAAAGTTACTACGCCATCAAGAATGTTACGACCTTGCATAAAAGCAGTTTGCGAAGGTCTAACAACATGATCAGCCACAGAATTTAACCTAATAGTAGTAGCTTTGGTAAAAATCTTAAAACTAACATTAAGAAGACATATCGGTCTATATTGTTGTATCCTTTCTGCTTCATTAACCTTAGGTAATAAGATAATTTTACCAAAATTCAAACGAAACAGCTTAAGTTGTCCCAGGTGCAAAGCACCGAACATAGCAAGGAGATATGTTTTGATGACATCCCAGAAGGTTTGGTAGAACTCTGTTGGTAATCCATCAGGACCAGGTGACTTATTATGTTCCATTTGGAAAACGGCTAGTTTGACCTCATCCTGAGAATAAGGAGAGGTCAGGTAGTTATTTTATTCATCGAAGACCTGGGGTACATCGGTTATTTGAGATTCGTCCATAGTGAAAGAACCTTCCTCCGATTCCCCAAACAGACCTTTATAATAACTTATAATATAAGATTTCAACTGGTCGTGTCCTTCAATCGGTTCGTCATCGTGCATTAAGGAATGAATACGTTTCTTCTTGTGTCTGCCATTAGCTACACTGTGGAAGTATCTAGTATTCGAATCACCTTGCAAGATAAATTACGATTTAGAATGTTGATACCATTTGAGTTCCTCTTCCCTCAGTAACCGGGAAATCTTCGCACTCGATTGGCTTTTGAGCTCAATTCCCTGCGCAGTTAGCAGCCGTGTTTCTGCGAGGGCTTCAAGGTCATCAATAATAGAAGAAAGCCTCATTTTTTTCATTTTTGAGGATACCGGTTGTGTGGCTCGCCCAACCCCCAAGGTGTTTACGTGTCATACGTACTTTATTATTCCACCTCTGGATTGGGGTATCACCCTCAACCAGTCTTTCCCACACTGCTTTCACCATATCCTGGAAACCATCTCGTGTTAGCCATCCCAGTTCAAATTTGAACGGACGAGCCGAGCGAGTTGATGGTAACCCCGTGGTAAGCAGAATGGGAGCATGATTTGATAGAGCCTCAATACGTTCGAGAGCGCGTACCGTGACTAGAGGGAAATGATCTTCCCAATCAGAGTCCATGAGTACACGATCAAGTTTTTCGTATGTAGGTTCTGACAAAGAATTGGCCCAAGTAAGTTGTCTTCCAATCATCGACACTTCCTTTAAATCCAACTGCAATGACAACGTTAAAAAGAAAAGGCCAATGATCATCAAAACGGCGTTTACTCTTCTCATATGGGAATCTAAGCAAATTAAAATCTCCCCCTATCAGAATAGGGTGTGGATTGTATTTTGCTAAGTTCACCAATTCACGAAGAAAGTCAGCCTTGAAATCCTCTCGGGAAGCACCATAAACTACGACCAGACTCCATTTGAAACTATCAGCCTTGTTGCGGATATGAAGTTTTATATGGAACTCCCCTTCCGAAATTGCTAATATGTCCATGGTGTCCGCCCGTACACCGAGTAAAATACCCCCTGACCGTCCCCTAGGTGGATGAGAATGCCACACAAAGTCTAAACCACCCGATAGGCGGCCCAACATACTCTGTGAGAATTTCCGTCTACCTATTTCGGAGATAGTTGATACATCCATTTTGCATCACTATTCTATGTCATAATTCACTGTTATTCATTGATATATTTCGTATTAAGAGGTGATACTTATGTTATTTCATATGTTTCTTGCATGGTTGATGAATTTTGGAGCATGGACCGTTGCAGTCAGGATTCTGATGGAAAAGGTGCTGTTTGGAGGCAAAATTCGCGAAGATTAGAAAATCCGGGAAAATATACGGAAAATCCTATTTTTCAAGAAGACGAAGGAAGCCAGAAGGGGGGCTGGAGATGGGCCATAGGGGGGCCACACCACCCCCGGCGCGGGCCAGCCTAGGCCGTGCCACTAGGTGGTGTGGCCGCCCTGGTCCACCCGTGGCACTCCCCTCTAGCGTATATTATCCTCCTGAAACCCTAAGACTCGGGGAGCGACCACAAAAAGATTCCGCCACCTCTGCGGGGCAGAAAACACGGAGAGAGAAAGATCTCTTCGGTAGATAGATTTCTGCCGGGGGAATTCCTTCCTGAAGAGGGGAGATCGTCACCATTAACACCACCATCAAGCTGGACTTCATCAGGATCATCATCATCACCACCATCATCACCATCAGCACCCTCATCACCATCTCCATATTGCTGTAACAATTGGGTTGAATCTTGCATTAGTTCATAGGGGAAACTTTCCCGGTGTTGATTACTCTTTGTAGTTGATGCTATTGAGTGAACCATTGAATTATTGTTTATGTTTAGATTGTTATATGTAACACCCCGTCCACTCCTGGGCCCAGGGGGTGTCACTCCTGGCAGCTTAATAGGATATCTAGACTGGCCCCACAGACCAACACTAGTCTTTTCTGCACACTTTGTCCTCACTTGTACGCACCCGGTTACCCACTTCCCGGTCGGTCACCCATCCTAGAATTGATTTAGGCCAAGCACGCTTATCCTTAGAGTTCTTTTCGAATGAGCTTCCGGCAAAGAAGTTGCAACTTGTTGATATGGGTATCCTATCAATCCTATTAAGCCATGTGCCTGGATCTCACATACACCCACCCTTTAGAAGATCGATGCCCTCATCGCTCAAGCACACCCCAGGAATGTTCCCTCTTGGCACGCGTCTGTGCGTCCAGTGCCGGCACATGTGCCATGCCGTGTCCACTCCGGGCCACATGCTCCATGCTCCACATGTCCCGCCACTGACCCGCACACACCCGTGTAATCACAAGGGTCGGCTCTGATACCACTTGTAACACCCCGTCCACTCCTGGGCCCGGGGGTGTCACTCCTGGCAGCTTAATAGGATATCTAGACTGGCCCCATAGACCAACACTAGCCTTTTCTGCACACTTTGTCCTCACTCGTGCGCACCCGGTTACCCACTTCCCGGTCGGTCACCCATCCTAGAATTGCTCTAGGCCAAACACGCTTAACCTTGGAGTTCTTTTCGAATGAGCTTCCGGAAAAGAAGTTGCAACTTGTTGATATGGGTATCCTATCAATCCTATTAAGCCATGTGCCTGGATCGCAAATTATACATCATTATTCCATCTCTAATCATGATCCATGTCATGTCTTGTGAGTAGTTTGTTTTGTTCTTGAGGACATGGGAGAAGTCATGTTGTTAGTAGTGGAGTTGTGTTGAGAAAGATTCAATAGTTTGATATTTAAGTTGCGGTGTACTTATTCTAGTGGTGTCATGTGAACGTCGACTACATGACACTTCACCTATATGGGCCTAGGGGAATGCATTGTGTATTTGGCTACTAATCATAGGGGTTGCCGGAGTGACAGAACCTGAACCCCCGTTAGGAAACCATTGCACAAGGGACGTAAGGGTCTTAGAGTTTAAAGCTGTGGTTAGGTTTCTACCTTAATTACTTTCTTATACTTACGGATGTTTCCAGGGGGTATAATCACAAGTATGTATTAGTCTTAGGAAGGTCGGTACATTAGCACAGGTTCACCCACACAACACTTAGCAAGCTAAAAAGATTAATCAACTATATGAAGCGAAAGCACTTGACAGTCTTCCCATGTGTCCTCAAGAACGTTTTGTCATCTTAAGTAATACAACTGGCTTGTCCTTTGCTGCATAAAGGGTTGGGCCACTTGCTGCATTTATTCCTACTGTCTTTTATTTACTTGTACTTTGTTTACTTGCTTTATGAAAAAAAAACCTATAAATCTGTTTGCTAAGTATTTGCAGAGAATTCCTGATCCATACCACTAGCCAGCACCTTCTGCTCCTCGTTGGGTTCGACACTCTTACTTATCGAAAATACTGCGATACATCCCCTATAGTTGTGGGTCATCAATAGCCACAAAATCTAAATTGTGTTCGCTAGAACAAAGTGCAATGTGTAGATGTTTATCCAAGTTTCGAAGACCTCTGCTATTCAAAAACATGCCATTCATTGGGAAACAATAATATATTTAGGAGCAAGATCTCGTTTACGAGATTTATTACATTTTTTCCTAGAAGTCGATTTGTGACCAGAAGCAGTGAGCTCATATAATGAACTTAATCTGTCCTCATCCAAACCAACTTCTAGAACTTCACCTACTAGATGAGATAGGAGCTGACCATCCGTAGAATGGTTTGCATCCTCATCATCCGAGTAAGAGGGAATAGAAGAGGTCAAAGCTTTAGGAACAACCGTTAACAGGTCAAATTCCATCCGCTTCAAGACCTTAGCAGAAATTGAAATATAACTAGCATTCTTACCTAGACTAATACCAACAGAGTTTAGCTTATAAGAAATACTAGTAGACGGAAAAGAAATAAAAGACTTGGAAGATGCGAAATTACCACCAGTGTCCAGGTTCATTTCAGCCTTTCTGCGCATGGCCTTCTCCAAAGTATCCATATCCGTCGCAGAAGCACCATCATGGCCCTCTATGTGCCTTCCGCTCCTGTGAAGCACCAGGAACATCGATGTCTTCTTCTTCCGAGCTCCAGCTGCAGGGGTCTGTGTGGGAGGCGTACTCCCCCCACAGCTGGCACCACCACCACCACGGTCACGTCCGCCATCGTTGGCGACACAATCCCCGACTGAGGGACCTCCAGGAGCCCAGCCGTGGTAGATGTAGGGGTCACCGCTAGAGGGACCTCCAGCAGCGCCAGCCCCTCCGAAGGCCCACGACCAGCAGCCGGCGGGTCGGTAGCCTATCCATCCACACTCTGCTGGAGCGGGTCGGGCCACTCCACAGCAAACACCCCATTAGTAGGCATGTCGTCGAGGTCCGCCGGCGAAGGAGTAGGAGGCTGAGCTGGCAAGGGAGTAGTAGACCGGGCCTCCTCCGCCCGTAGCAGGGAGATCGGTGAAGTGTCTCGTGCCTCCGGCGCAGAAGGAGATACCACAGGAACAAAATGTACTCCGGGATGCTGAAAACCTGAGTGAGAGCGACGTGTAGCATCCACAATAGCTTTCCCCTATGGAGTCTGTGGTCGCGGATTAAATGGGGTTACAGCAAAGACAAGTAAAGATGAAACATTGTTTACGGGAGGGCCTCCTGTAGCTGAATGGGCGCCCGCGTTATCAACATCCATGTGATTCCCTTGAGACTATGGTGCACTCTCATCAATAGGTGAATCCGTGTCTTTCTGGCCAGTGCCATCATCCTCAGAATCATCCCCCTTACGCCTCTAGAAAAAAGGGGTGAAAGCGGGATCAGGGACAAAGTCCAAAGTCTCCTGGCGAAACGTGAAGTCAAACCCCTTCATCTTCAAGGTAGCAGTAGTACAAATGTATGGACCCTTGGCATCCACACACTTCAGCAACGCATTAGGATTCATCATTGCCACACAAATACGCACAACGTTGCGACTATACAGCGTTGGCAAATCCACGTCCACAGTCGTACCCAACAGAGAACCAACTGCCCAAAGACCGTGGAAATGTCGGATAGTATGGGGAACCCCCTCAACATGAACCCACACTTGAGGCAGAACAAACTTAGGATGGATATCCTACATCTCCCAAATATTGATCACA
Source organism: Avena eriantha (assembly GCA_910589775.1). NCBI lineage: Eukaryota > Viridiplantae > Streptophyta > Magnoliopsida > Poales > Poaceae > Avena > Avena eriantha. Next base: position 130,058,659 of record OU342745.1, read on the forward strand.
ACCCTGGTGTTGTGAGAAGGAACCGGCATCTGGATACCATCAACACACTGTAGATCCTCGAAAGAGAGAAAGCTCACAAGAAAAGCGTCATCACCATGAGGAAGCACCTCCCATTTACACTGAGTGCTGAGCGGACAAATGCATCATCTGAGCCTCAATAACAGCCGCAAGAACCATCACGCCAATCATCGACACCTTAGCAGTAGGTTTACACTTAGGTGCAAGATTAGCCTTAAAAATATAGTCAGGCAGCTGGTTAAAAAGGGTATCCTCTGTACCATTCCCAGCTACAATCATCGTGGGCTTAGGCAACTTCAGCGTTGGGCACTTGATAGTGGGGTGAGCCGAGTTATTACAGACCAAACAATAGTACGAAACTGGGCAGTTCTTGGACGCATGTGAATCACCAGAGCATTTCCAGCATTTCAGAATCTTCTTGGACTTGCCCACATCAGACTGAACCGGAGCGTACACAGCAGTGCCCACAGGTGTCTGAGCAACAGCGACCAGTGGCATACTCGTAGCAGGAGCAGCATACCCCATACCTACAGGCTATGGAACCGCCATCTACTGAAATTGAGGTTGAAAAATCGGCTGAGAAGGAGCCGTCTGAGGCGCTGAAGGAACCAGCAGATTCTTCTTTTTCTTCCTTTTATTCCATGGCACCATTGGATTGATAGCAGGTGCAGGAGCTTGTGCAAATTGCGGAAACATCTGAGCAAACTGCTACGGTGGTACGATCGGAGGGAACACCGTCCTCGGCAAATTCTGCGGCGATTGGAACTATGGCAGTTGAAAGAACTGTCCCGGAGGTTGCATAGCGAAGCCCGGCTGACCAGGCGGACGAAAAGGAGGTTGCAGCGGCCTGAACAGAATCGAGGCAGCCACCACTGCTTGACCCCCCCCCCTAGCCAGGGAAGCCGTTGGAGGCGAGTGTAGAGGAGAGGCAGCAGATGGCACCGTCGGGCTAGGCCCCGGTGAAGGAAAGGGCGGCGCTCCGACACCAGCCCCTCCCACCGAGCTTGGCAGTGTAGTGAAGGGTAACGGGTAGGCTACACTAGCGTAAAATCAAAAATTTCTACCGCGTCAACCAGGAATACTATTGTCATAGATCACGGGATTACCGCTAGACGCGCAGGTGCGGAACTCGATGAAGCACGTTGCGGCAGTGTAGATGTTCTACGTCTCCTCCTCGTCCTCGTCCCACGAGCAGCTCCCCTTTGCGCGGCTCGTCCAAGTGCTACAGATGCAGCACCTCCGAGGTATCCACACGTCCGGAGTGGAAGTCGTCACACGCCAGACTGCTAGGTCTGCGCGTGCAACACAGGCGGAAGAGGAGTGGCGGCTGGGTGGAATGCTCTCTCCTTTTCAGCTCGCCTTACTCCCTCTTATATAGGCATCCCTGGTGGGCTTCTACATTAGCAGCCCATTAGCAGCCTAAGCCTGGTCTAATTCGGATCCAATCCTCATTAGGCTTCCAGCCCCTAAAGTGTGTGACCCTATAGGTTCATACACGTATAGACATGACGCGAGTACACTTACTCCGTCAATAGTTGGTAGCGGCCTCTAGCAAGACGTGCCAACTCCTAAACGCATATAAAGATCATTCGGACGAACCATCACAAGGTTGAGTACATGTCTTTCCCTTTGCCTCACGATATTTGGTCTAGCTCTAAGCTGACCTCTCTTTCTCGATACTGTGATTCAGAATCCCTTTACTAGGTTAACTCTTAACCATATGTAGCACGGCCATGCATTTCTGGATCCGATCACTCGAGGGGCCCAGAGATATCTCTCTCAAGTAGAGAGGGGCAAATCCCATCTTGATTGACCGATGCCTTGCAGCATGTATCAGGACAAACCCGAAAGCTACCTTTATAACTACCCAGTTACGGAGTAGTGTTTGATAGCCCCAAAGTAGGTCGATCCACATCTCAAGTACATGCGACAATCTCAGGTCTAAGGACAAAACGTACACGATGTGTAGAGAGAGCTGCAAGTATTATTGCTAGTCTCATGTTGGGTCAGTCCAACCCCATGTTCATAACATGTGTCCACATCATTGGTTTGACATCTCCATGTCAATGACTTGCGAAACATAGTCATTAACCAATCGATGTGCTAGTCTAATATTCACGTGTGTCCTCGCATGAACTCCGACTAGGGACAATTATTAGATAACCATACAAGTAAAGAGTTTCACAAACAATTCACATAATTGCCAATCAATACAAGTTGCCTGGTATATGGATATTCAAGGAACATTATAATAACTCATGGATACACATGAAATACAATCATCTCTATGATTGCCTCTAGGGCATATTTCCTTCATGTAGTCCCCGCCATGATGACACGGGCAAAGGAGATCGACCCCGGCGACCAGGGAGGAGGACGGTGTCCGGTCGGAGGTGGCCGCGGTGGCGACAGAGGCGGTGAAGGCGGAAGCGGTAGAGGCGGAGAAGGCGGCGGCGTAGAGACGGTCGTACACGAGTGCACATCATCAATCGGTACAGGTCGATGAAGCCTCGCAGTCCGTCTCCGCAACGCTATTGGATTCCTGTGGGCCCCACCTGACTCCGCACTCAATACCGAATCGGTTTCCTCTGAGATTTGCGGCACCCCAGAAGGAAACGTCCACGCGTCACCCACGATAACCGCCCTAGATGCCGCAACATCGGTCAACGGATCGCTCGCGCTCTGCATCAATGTCGGGAAAAAGGCCCCCAACACCGGCAGCGGTGTCCACCGACGCCCAGGCAGCGGTCCGCGCCAGGGACCCATCTGTGGAGGCCGAGAGAGCCGCAGCCCCGATGGCGAGGAGGACGCACAGCGCCGTTGGCCACCAAGAGCTACGCCCTGTGGCGGCGGCGACAAAGATCGCATCCTAGACAGCCCCAGCACTGCCACAGACTCCGGTGACTTCGGCTGCCGCTCCCAGAAACGAGACTCCAGCGTAGGATAGCCCGCCACCGACCAGAACTCCGACAAGATCTCGGTGCGAGGCCTTCTTCTCTGATGCACCACCGGCGTCCATGCCCCTCCTCGGCAATGGCTTCCTCCGCAACCTGAACGGCAACGTGGCCCTCCTCCAGGCAGGTGAAGCGCGATCCCGCCGGCCGGCCAACCGATCTCGGCAAGGAAGGGGTCGGCGCCAGCGTAAGCCGCCGGTGACGTGCCCCCATAACCCGCTTAGTCGCCTCTCCCCCTACCTAGGCTCTCCCAAGCTTTCCCAGTCACTCGTAACCCCCATACGGGCTCCAGCGCGGCCCGTTTTCTGCCCATAAGGGGGGCACCGGCGCGATGCTGCCAAATGGGGGGGCACCGGCTCCTAGCCGTGCCCCCCTTAACAATTTTTTTTCAATTTAGGAGAAATTTAGAGAAACAGTTCAAAGTTTAACGAACTGTTTAAACTTAACAAAAATTTACAAAAAAACAAAAAAACGCCATCCTGCGCGCCGGCCGCATGGAAGGACCAGCCGCCCCCTCGTTGTCGACGACGACGACGTGGCGCCTGGCGCGCTCGGCCTGCTCCTGCCGCCAGTCCTGTGCGGACCAACTAGCAGTGAACTCGTCGGTGGCCGGCAGGATGTCGTTGAAGGATGCCTGCTCCAGCATCCTCTGACCCAGAAATTCTTCCGGGTCCTCGCCGTCCGCTAGCTGGAGCGTTGCCGCCTTGTACTCCGGCGATGGCGTCCACTCCTTCTTGGGCTCGGGCTTGGGCCTACCCAAGCAGAGGTGGCGAGGCGGAAAGGGAGGCACGCGGCGCCTGCACGGTGGGCTCGCCGGCTCGTCCTTCACCGGCGGGAGCGCAAGGTAGCGCAGTGACGGCGAGGGGTATGACGAGTACCGCGCCGGGGACGTCAACGACCGTGAGGAGGAGGAGGAGGACATCGATGGCGCACGGCGGGGCGCACGGCGGTTGCTGGCGGCCTGCTGGTGATCGCGCGGGGTGCGCGGCGGCATCACCAACGGCGGGTTGTTGCCATTGGCGATGTGCTCTAGGACCCAGGAGAGGCTCCGTCCCGGAGCGCTCCACCACCGCTTCCGGCCTTTGCTGTTGTAGTTGGCCGGCGACGGGTGATACGTCCATTTTGCATCACTATTCTATGTCATAATTCACTGTTATTCATTGATATATTTCGTATTGAGAGCTGATACTTATGTTATTTCATCTGTTTTTGCATGGTTGATGACTTTCGGAGCATGGACTGCTGCAGTCAGGATTCTGATGGAAAAGGTGCTGTTTGGAGGCAAAATTCGCGAAGATCAGAAAATCCGGAAAAATATATGGAAAATCCTATTTTTCCAGAAGACGAGGGAAGCCAGAAGGGGGGCTGGAGATGGGCCACAGGGGGCCCATGATGGCTCAATGCACGGCGCCCAGAAAAATGCTTGACGGCGGTGTTGTTGTAGAGCTCGTTGGGAACCCCAAGAGGAAGGTATGATGAGCACAGCAGCAAGTTTCCCTCAGTTATGAAACCAAGGTTTAATCGAACAAGTAGGAGCAAGGAAACACCCCAAAGGTGTTACTAGCTGAGCTTTGGCAGGGCGCACTACCGGTGCTAGTAGCAACGTGGAGACCTGCACAACACAACCACAGAACTTTGTCCCCAACTTGCGATGAGGTTGTCAATCTCACCGTGTTTTGCGGAAAATAAAGGATTAAACGTATCGAATGGAAAGAAGTAATAGTTTGTAGAAAGTAAACACAAAGCAGTAAACAGTTTGTAGATTGTATGTAAAAGACAAGGACCGGGATCCATAGTTCACTAGAGGTGGCTCTCCTTAGATAGATAACATGCTAGGTGAACAAATTACAGCGGGGCAATTGACAAACATCGAGAAAGCAATACATGCATATACTAATCATCTTGACTCCTTTGAGACTTGATTGGGCATTACAACATTATACATAGACCGCCATCCAACTGCATCTATGACTAATAATCCACCTTCAGGTTATCATCCGAACCCCCTCCAGTATTAAGTTGCAAGCAACAGATTATTGCTTTACAAACTGCGTGTAAAGTAAACAATACGATTATTCTATAAACAAAGGATTGTTGTTTTCTCCCTAGTAGCAATAGCACATCTAGTACCTTAGAGATTTCTGTCACTTCCCCAGATTACCAGAGGCATGAACCCACTATCAAGCATAAATACTAACTCTTAGAGTTGCTAGCATCTACTTGGCCAAGATATCTACTAACAACGGAAAGCATGCAAGATCACAAATAACAAAGACATGATAGAATCAATAATCAATCTGAAATAGCATCTCAATATCCATCGGATCCTCGCAAACACAACATGCAAAATTACAAATAGATGATCTTGATCATGAACGGAGCTCACAAGATCTAGACATGAAAGCACAAAGGAGGAGAACCAGCCATCTAGCTACTACATGGATCCGCAGTCCAAGGATGAACTACTCACGCATCACACCGGAGGCTTGCATGGTGATGAAGAAGGCCTCCAGGGTGAATTCTCTTCTCCGGCAGGGTGCCGAGAAGAGCTTCAGATCCCTCCTGATCTAGGGATGGAGATGATGGCGGCTACAGACTCTTTCATGGATTTTTGATCGGGTACTTAGGGTTTTCGTCCCGAGGGCAATATATAGGTGTAAGGAGAGGCCGAGGGGGTGCCGAGAGCGGCCACACCACCCCCTGGCGTGGGCCAGGCCTGGCCGCACGGACAGGTGGTGTGGTGGCTCCCTGGCCCTTCTCCGTCTCATATTCTGGCACTTGATGACTTCCAGAAAAATAGGTACTTTGGCTTTTGTCCCGTCCAATTCCGAGAATATTCATTTTCTGACTTTCCTGGAACCAAAAGCAGCAGAAAACAGGCAGCTGACACTTTGGCTCTTGTTGATAGGTTAGTCAAAGAAATCATATGAAAAGTACTCCAAAGTTGGAACAAAACACAAGAAAGTGGATAAAACTAAGCATGGAACTTCAAAAATTATAGATACATTTGCAATGTATCAGCCCACACCACCCCCTGGCGCGGGCCACCCTAGGCCGCGCCACCAGGTGGTGTGGCTGCCCTGACCCACCTCTGGCACTCCCCTCTAGCGTATATTATCCTCCTGAAACCCTAAGACTCGGGGAGCGACCACAGAAAGATTCCGCCGCCTCTGCGGGGCGGAAAACACCGACAGAGAAAGATCTCTCCGGTAGACAGATCTCTGCCGGGGGAATTCCTTCCCGGAGAGGGGAGATTGTCGCCATCAACACCATCATCAAGTTGGACTTCATCGGGATCATCATCATCATCACCACCATCATCACCATCAGCACCCTCATCACCATCTCCATATTGCTGTAACAATTGTGTTGAATCTTTCATAGTTCATAGGGGAAACTTTCTCGGTGTTGATTACTCTTTGTAGTTGATGCTATTGAGTGAACCATTGAATTCTTGTCTATGTTCAGATTGTTATACATCATTATTCCATCTCTAATCATGATCCATGTCATGTCTTGTGAGTAGTTTGTTTTGTTCTTGAGGACATGGGAGAAGTCATGTTGTTAGTAGTGGAGTTGTGTTGAGAAAGATTCAATAGTTTGATATTTAAGTTGTGGTGTACTTCTTCTAGTGGTGTCATGTGAACGTCGACTACATGACACTTCACCTATATGGGCCTAGGGGAATGCATTGTGTATTTGGCTACTAATCATAGGGGTTGCCGGAGTGACAGAAACCTGAACCCCCGTTAGGAAACCATTGCACAAGGGACGTAAGGGTCTTAGAGTTTAAAGCTGTGGTTAGGTTTCTACCTTAATTACTTTCTTATACTTACGGATGTTTCAAAGGGGTATAATCACAAGTATGTATTAGTCTTAGGAAGGTCGGTACATTAGCACAGGTTCACCCACACAACACTTAGCAAGCTAAAGAAGATTAATCAACTATATGAAGCGAAAGCACTTGACAGTCTTCCGATGTGTCCTCGAGAACGTTTGGTCATCTTAAGTAATACAACCGGCTTGTCCTTTGCTGCATAAAGGATTGGGCCACTTGCTGCATTTATTCCTACTGTCTTTTATTTACTTGTACTTTGTTTACTTGCTTTATGAAAAAAAACCTATAAATCTATTTGCTAAGTATTTGCAGAGAATTCCTGATCCATACCACTAGCCAGCACCTTCTGCTCCTTGTTGGGTTCGACACTCTTACTTATCGAAAATACTGCGATACACCCCCTATACTTGTGGGTCATCAAGACTATTTTCTGGCGCCGTTGTCGGGGAGTGAAGCGCTATTGGAGAGTGGAATTGGTAAAGGAAACTTCTACTGTGAGTATTGTTTACTTTTGCTAGTTGCTTTATTTTCGTTATGGATAATTCGCTGAGTTTCTTATTTGGTAATGCTACTACCACTGCTAAGGTAGTAGATAAACCACCACCTGCTGAGAATGATGTTTTTAAAATACCTACAAGAATTATTGATCGTGTTATGGATAAGTACTATGTTGGGGATGGAACAGTCCATCCCGGTGATCATTTACTCATTATACACGAATTATGCGGGTTGTTCAAGTGTGCAGGTATTACTACAGATCAGGTTAAGAAGAAGTTATTCTCATTATCACTGAAAGGAAGAGCTGAGGAATGGTATTGCTTCTTATTTTAAGGCTTTTGCTTCCTACATTGAAGTGCCTAAAAAGAAGTGGAATAAGTATCATGAACCTTATGAAGATATTTCTAAAAGTGTTCCTGCAAGAAATACTGAAGTTTATACTACTAATCATGTCTTACCTAAACCTTACATTGAGAAAATGCCTTTCCCAGTTAAGATAAAGGAACATTCTATGATAGCTAGTATGGTTAATGAAAGTATAATCAAAGCTCTTGAACCTGATGAACAAAAGGTTGATGAACCTATTATAGCAAATGTGAAAGACTTTGTTACTAGATATGAAGAAGAGGGACACACTATCCTTTGTAAGGATACCTCTAATATTGTTTCACAAAGTAGTGTTATGAGAGCTAGTATTCCTGTGTTTTGTATCAAAATAAGTGATCATTGTTAGAATGGTCCTTGTGATAGTTATATTGTTAAGTTTATGCATGATACTGAAAGGTACTATGAAAGAGGTAAACGTGTTCTTATGCATCTCAATAATATCAAGTTTCCTCGTTTTATGCTGAAATTTTTTATGTTGCGCTTCTTTTCCCTTCCTATGCAAATGTGTGTATTTTTGCTTCTTAATGCTCTCTTTCACCTCGATTCATATTCTTATGTGAGCATCTTCAAAATTATCATGCCCATCTTAATGGCTATAAAGAAAGAGCTTTTTTGGGAGTCAACCCAATTTGTTTTTTCTTTCAGTTTGTTTTTGTTTCTTTGAGTCTTGGAAGTTATTACTTCGGTAATAACCTCTCCTTATCCGTTTTGTTTGGTTTTTGTGTCAAGATCAACCTCTAATGAGAGAAAAGTAATATTTGGGGAAGTTGTTGTCCCGAAACGGATTTTTGTGCTTCACCGTAAAAATTTGTGAGAGATCTATGTATGTTGGATTGAGCTGTAATTTTTTGTGCTTCTGCCCCAGGTTGTTATTTAACTTTGGTTAGTGTTGCACTTTTTGATTTGAGCAATAGAGGATTTTCGAAAAAATTGATCTTTACCTGCTGGTCTGTTTTGACAGATTTTTCCACTCTTGCATTTGCTTCTTTATTCGATTTCCTTTTTGAATTCTTTTTGGGTTTTCGGAAGGAGTTGCTACAGTAGCTTATGTTTTGATGGTTTTCAATTGAAGTTGGACACAAAAGGTTTTATCACTTCATATATACTAATGTTGCTAATGAGAATTGTGTGAAGTTGTGTCTGAAAGAAATTTCCAGGTAGTGGAGATAATGGTGTAATGAGAAAGTGAAATGTTTCATGACTCAAGTAATAAGTGTATGAAGATGAAGATATTGATGTTATTCAAGTGGTGACTCTGGAAGAATCTACTAGATACCAAATTCATAGACCTGCAGAGTCCGCTTTCAAATAGGTAACAGTTCTAGTAAGAAAAGTTCCGTGAAAATACTATCCAATTATATTTTGCAGTTTTTAGTCAATAAGGAAAGCTACGAAGCAAAAAAGGGACGGAAACAGAGCCAGGGTGGCTCACACCACCCTGTGGCGCGGGCCCACCCCTGGTCGTGCCACCAGGTGGTGTGGGCACTCCGGACTCCGCCTCCGACCCGTTTTCTCCCAGTACCTTCCTTTTGGTGTGAAACTTCGTAATATACAATCCCCCGGATCCTCCGAGGTTCGTATATCGTGTTTTTGTTTCGACCTGTTTCTGCTAGGATATACTCTTTGGAAGTTTAGAAGCACAATGGTGTCTGCCAAGGATAAAGGAAAAGAGCCTATGGAGGAAGACCTCCAAGACCACGGGCAGGAGAAGGAGATCAAGAGTGAAGGTGAAGAGGAGGCAAAGCACACCGGCACTACCGTTGCAAGCATTGGAGTGGTGGTGAACCCTGCCAGGACCAGAAGGACTGCACGGATGTCAACTGGAGGGAAGCCTCCGCGTCACTGCTTGGCACCACGGACACCTTCTCCGAGCACCAAGAGTTCCCTCCATACCTTTATCCATAACCATGCAGGAAAAGAAGACCGCAAGGAAGAAGAGTGGAAAAGGAATCACAAGAGTTGGGATCCACAATCTGACATGATCATGCACCGCATCGAGCAAAACTCGGAGTTGATTCGTACCCTCACTTTAGAGATTGAGGACTTGGGGAAATTGGTCAAGAAGCTCATCGAGAGGATACCACCACCACCGAAGGAGTAATTCGTCATCAGGTTTGGCATCCCCTTGGTTTGCTCCAAGCTTGGGGGAGTGCCGCGGTATCACATCACTATCTTCTATATTTTTACCTTTTCAGTAGATTCATATCATGAATAGAGAAGTTATTGTGTAGGATGGTTTGCATTATGGAAGTGTCCCCTCTCTCATTAGATATGTATCCCTTGGTGTGAGTTGCCGTTATGGATTATTAATGAGAAGTTCTATCATTTACTCTTTTGCATAGCTTATATTAGTTTTCAATTCGTGGTTATATGATTGATCTTGTTGTTAGTATTGGTATCACTTTGGGATCATTGAGTTAATTTAGTTGGTTTTGGCAAACTTGGCTCGGTCAGTAGCAACACTATTTTTGAGAGTTAAATGAAAAGATAAAAGTACTCTAAAGAAAAATAATTTCATCATCTTTCTTTCTTGATTTGCTCATAAGTTTAGTTTTCTCTAGTTAAGATCTTTTGTGCTTCCAAGGAAGATCGCATGTTTGTATTTATCATTGTATGTCTGTTTGTTTCCTTCAACTCTTGTACTTGCTACCCAGCCTTGCTAGCAAAAAACCTGTACTGAGAGGTAATTCTTCTCGTGCATCCACTCCTTTAAACCAAAACCCACGCCATTTGTGTCCACCATACCTAACTATTAGCATTATTGCTATTCCAAGTAAATTCTTGTTTTATGTACCTCCCAAATTAAACTTGTTATGTGAAATTAGTGATTAAAGCTCTCACAAACTTGATGGCACACTTTAATTTTCTTGCATTTAATAACCTGAACCATTGGGTCCTTCTTTGTTGCGTATATGCTTGCGCTTTATGAGTTGAAGTTAGCAGAACCATGTATCATAGGGAACGCTTTCAACACTGCCATGGTACTTTGTACCTAGTTGATATCATGATTATTTTGCCTATGGATCCCGGCGGTGTGAAATAAAAGTGGAACTTGTAAGATCATGGAGTTTATATGTGTGTTAGAGAAACGCCCGGGCCGCTAGCCTAAGCCATGCCTAATCATGGTGGAAACTTGCAGCATAACTATAGTGAGCATTCTATGAAGCATCCTCAATAAAAACCTATGCAAATAGCAAATAAAAAGATTGCTGAGATGCTCACTGTCTGCTTGCCTTGTCACTTTGATTATGGGATAGCTCCTGTGTCATGTGCAAGGGGTACCCCGTTGGTGGTTCTCAATGATACTCGTGTATTTACGATGACAAGAGCTTACTCGTGACTGAAGTTGAGTAGCATGAGGTTCGGTACTCATAAGTAAGGGGCATGAGATTTCAACTTATAACTTGTCAAGCATATCCTCTTATTCTGTCACTTTAACCTTAATCACCAAAAGATGCCTATGATAGGGGCAATTAGAGATGAAAGCTAGTAAGTATCATAATTTTTGGGAGCTCTTTGTGAGACTTGCAATCCCTGCTTCCCTCTACGAAGGGCCTTTCTTTTACTTTGTAGTTGAGTCAGTAAACCTATTCCCTTCTATCTCAGTAAGTATTTTGAGTTGTTGTGTTTCATTCATTCATATGATGATTTACTCAATCATGTTTCTTATGTTCCTTGTTTTGCACATTGCTCTTATCTTGGTGTTTACTACTTTGAAAGCTATCATTGAAAACCAGTTATTTGTGAACTTCAGCAAATTATCAACTATTCTTCGAGCAAGAGCTAAGTTTACCATTACCAATTATGATTTACTTTATGTATCTTTATTGTGTTTCCTTTGCTTATTGCAAGTTGAGTTATATAATAGTGAGTTGTCTTCTACTATGATATATGTATTGATGAATGTGATGCTTCTTGTCCGTATTATTTTATCGACTCTTCACTCCATAAACCTGAGGCCATGTTTATTGAGCTCAGTTTTGCTTGGGGACAAGTGAAGTCTAAGCTTGGGGGAGTTGATACGTCCATTTTGCATCACTATTATATGTCATAATTCACTATTATTCATTGATATATTTTATATTGAGAGGTGATACTTATGTTATTTCATCTGTTTTTGCATGGTTGATGACTTTTGGAGCATGGACCGCTGTAGTCAGGATTCTGATGGAAAAGGTGTTGTTTGGAGGCAAAATTCGCGAAGATCAAAAAATCCGGGAAAATAAACGGAAAATCCTATTTTTCTAGAAGACGAGGGAAGCCAAAAGGGGGGCTGCAGATGGGCCACAGGGGGCCCACACCACCCCCTGGCGCGGGCCACCCTAGGCCGCGCCACCAGGTGGTGTGGCCGCCCTGGCCCACCTCTGGCACTCCCCTCTAGCGTATATTATCCTCCCGCGCCACCAGATGGAGCGACCACAGAAAGATTCCACCGCCTCTGCGGGGCGGAAAACACTAAGAGAGAAAGATCTCTCCGGCAAACAGATTTCTGCCGTGGGAATTCCTTCCCGGAGAGGGGAGATCGTCGCCATAAACACCATCATCAAGCTGGACTTCATCGGGATCATCATCATCACCACCATCATCACCATCAGCACCCTTATCACCATCTCCATATTGTTGTAACAATTGTGTTGAATCTTGCATAGTTCATAGGGGAAACTTTCTCGGTGTTGATTACTCTTTCTAGTTGATGCTATTGAGTGCTCGTAGATGGCGGCCCTGCGGGCCACGTCGAGAGCCGGAAATCCGGTGGGACGGGGTAGCCGGTGCTCCACAGCGCCTATGCCTCGTCAACGTGGAGCCAGAGGCGGCCAAACCCGTTGTCCGCCGCGCCGTCGTAGGCACCGTAGCGCGCCATCGCATAGAGAGGGAGAAGATGGCGACGTTTGGGGGAGGAGATGGTGGAGTTCGCCGTCGAGGTAATGCGTGTGTGGCAGCAATGGAAACCGCCGCGGGTTTTTATACTAGGGGAAGGGGGAGGCGAGCGGTGGGCATTAACGCCGCCCTGCCCCTTCGACGAGACGTGTCGGCTGCACCGCCCGCTGCTGTTTGCTCGGAAGGCTGCGGCGATCAGCGCCATTACTCGACGTTGATGGTGAGGAAGAACGGTTCTACGCAGCTGCCACGCGGGCCAGCTTTGACCGATGCGGTTTGGCACGCACGCTCCCGCCTAATCTTCCCGCCACCCGCCCTGCCACGCGTCCATCGGCGCCCCCACTCGCCTCCCTGTACATTGGGTTTGGCCTGGGGCCACCGGGTAAATAACTAGGCCGCGCCGGTGCCAAAAAAAATGGGGCGCGGGGCTGGGCTCCAAATTTCGCGCCAGCGCCCCCCAAAACACTATGGGGGACCTTTGAGGCCCCCGAGTGGAGATGCTCTAACGTGATATTGAGAAACATGACTGGGCACGATTTTCTATCCGACGTCTCAAATAGACGCTCAGGGAGCCCTTTAGGTTCCCGCCTGGAAATGCTCTAAACATTCTTGGTGCCAATTCACAAAAGGAAGTCGAAATGCAAGCCTGTAAGGGAATGCATATAGGTCGTCACACCAAGTCCAGCGAGTGTGAGGATTTGAGACAGGAAGTTGTCATCAAAACTACGGCGAAGAAGCACATTGTATTGCAAGTGTAGTTCTTTCTTTTTGCAAAAAAATTCCACCGATCTATTAATTACACTCACTGTCCTATGACTAGCCTTCCGGTTGCAAATTATTCCTACATCTATCAAAGTGTGATCTTGTGGTCCTAGAACTTGCGAGTCGAAATATAAATCAGACGAATCGTTTTGTTTCTCTCTCTTAGGGTTTGGGCGACTCCCATGGTGATCGTCTGACCCTAGGGTTTGAAGCTCTCTGTGAGGCGTGCCCGCGGGCTCGATCTTCGTCTCGTGTTCTCCATCAGCGTGATAGTGCCCAAGGCGCCTCTCCTCTCTTCTCTGCGCATATTCGGGGTGATCTCGAGGCTCTCATAGATTACTACCCACCCTTGGTCTCGCTGCGGGAACGGAGGCGGCGATCAATGACGGGCTCTTCGGCGGCTGATGGGAGGGACAAGGTAGTGGTTCCGGTCTCTAGTGCAAAGTTGATACATTGCAAATGTATCCATAATTTTTGATGCTCCATGCTTCGTTTTATCTACTTTCTTATGTTTTGTCCACACTTTGGAGTACTTTTCATATGATTTTGTGGACTAACCTATTAACAAGAGCCACAGTTCTAGCTCTCTGTTTTCTGCTGTTTTTTGTTCCAGGAAAGTCAAAAAATGAATATTCTCGGAATTGGACGGGACAAAAGTCAAAGCCATTATTTTACCGAGGGACACCTGGAGCCAGAATACGAGACGGAGAGGGGCTAGGGCCCAGCCACCACCTGGCCACGCGGGCTGGGCCTGGTCACGCTAGGGGGTGGTCTGGCCGCCACAGACACCCCCTCGGTCTCCCTCTTCGCCTATAAGATGCCTTCTGACCTAAAAACTCAGGGGGGTTCGACGTTTTTCTAGAAGGAGTTCCGCTCTACCGCCACCACTAGATTTCATGAAACAGCACCAGAAACTCCGTTCTGGCACCCTGCCGGGATGGGGAATTGGAGGAGATCATCGCCATCATCATCACCATCGCTTCTCCATCGACCATCCATGTTTCCCCCATCTATGAGTGAGTAATCCCCCGTTGTAGGCTATGGGGATGGTAGGGATTGGATGAGATCGTTCATGTAATGGCATCAGATTGTTAGGACATGGTGCCTAGTATCTTATATTAGTGCTTTTTGACTTTGTTGCGACTTGTTATGCTTAATGCTTGTCACTAGGGTCCAAGTGTCATGATTTCAGATCTGAAAATGTTATTGATTCATTATGATAGTATTGTTTTTGGTCTTACCTGCAAGTTGTATACACACGTTGTTGTCCGGAACCAATGGCCCCGAAGTGATAGAAATCGGGATAACCGGAGGGAATGGCTTTGATGTGAGGATTACATGTGTTCACGGAGTGTTAATGCTTTGCTCTGGTGCTCTATTAAAAGGAGCACATTAATTGCCAGTAGTTCCCTTAAGGCCCCGCTGCAAACGGGCTGGCAGGACAAAAGATGTTCTACAAGTTCTCATTGCGAGCACGTATGCCTATATATGGAACACATGCCTAGGATTATCTAGTACTTGGATTCTTTATCTTATTTATCTGTAATTGCAATATGTTCTGATTGATATGTGAATTGTCTTGTCCATGCAACGCCCGTCCATCCATCCCTATGCCTACCGCACTCGAATCCTACTGTTTACTGCTATTGTTACTACTGTCTTTACTTTACTACTGCTGTTACTTTACTATTCCTACTACAAACTGTTGCTACTGATAATCTGCTCTGAGCAAGATTGTTTCCAGGTGTAGCTGAATAGACAACTCAGTTGTTAATGCTTATAAAAATTATTTGGCTCTCCTTGTGTCGAATCAATAAATTGGGTTTCACTTCCCTCGAAAATAATGCGATACACCCCCTATACTTGTGGGTCATCAAGACTATTTTCTGGCGCCATTGCCGAGGAGCATAGCTTTATTTATCAAGTCCACTTGGAATCACTATTGCTCAAGCTTATTTTATTTCCGCCTTGTTTGCTTGTTTCTTTATCAAAAATACAAAAAAAATAGTTCCTAGTTGTTATTTTTGTTGGTCTGTTATTGTCTTGCTTTATCATGCTTTCTATCAATGGTTGGTTTCTTTGAAACTGAATCTTATTGGCAAGGTGGGTTCACGGAAGATCAAAAATATTATTATAAGGAACACCGCTTGTCACAACAAGGGAAACACTTGTGGGAACAAATTGATAAATTGTATACCATTGCTAGAAACGTGTGCTCTACTTATAATGTTACTTATTGCTTTGATAAATCTTGTTTCTATAAGAGGTATAAACACCTCCCTTTTCAATGTGAGTATAATGATAATGTTACCATATCTTCTTATGTTAAAGGAAATTATGACTTTTATGATGTGGAACAAATTGAAGAATTTATTGCTTGGAAGGGTGCATTTGAACTTGCTAGTTTGCTTGAAAATATTGATGATTCACCTTATAAATATGAGGTTTATGATATACTTAGATTTTGCTTTGATAATTACAAGGAATAAAATGGATATATTCTTGAATATATTAATAGATGCTTTCTACAAATGGAAGAGACTAATGCCTTGCAGGATCCTATGGAAGAAGAAATTGATGAACCTGAAAGCTCATTAGATGAAAATGAGGAGGAGAGTGATGAACAAAAGGAGGAAGAATGGATTAGCTACCCATGCCTACCTTCTAATGAGAGTAACTCTTTATCCCTTACATTATTTGATTGTCCCCCATGCTTACCAAAGGAGGATGAATGTTATGCTCATGTTATCTGTGATAATCCTTTATTTGTGCCTAACTTCGAGATGCATGGTACTAAAGAGTTTTGCTTAGAAATTGTTTATGATAAAGCTCTAGACAATGGTCCTATATTGAATGATCAGCCATCTTGTTATAGAATTGTTAAAAGTGGGTTTGAAGGTTTTAATCCCACTATTTTTGAGCTTGATAAAAATTATGTGTTTGTAGATCATGAAAATCATGCTTTATGTGATAGTTATATTGTTGAGTTTATTCATGAGGCTACTGAAAATTATTATGAGAGAGGAAAATATGCTTGTAGAAGTTTTCATGGTATTGAAACACCTCTCTATGTGCTGAAAGTTTTGAAGTTACTCTTGTTTTATCTTCCTATGCCTGTCACTTTGTTCTTTGCGAATTTATTTGCATACAAGATTCCTATGCATAGGAAGTGGGTTAGACTTAAATGTGTTTTGAATTTGCTTCTTGATGCTCTCTTTTACTTCAATTCATATTTCTTATGTGAGCATCCTCTCAAACTATCATGCCTAACTTAAAGGCGTTAAAGAAAAGTACTTATTGGGAGATAACCCAAAAGTTTTGGATGAGTCTTGGAAGTTATTACTTCAGTAATAACCGCTCCTTATCCTTGTTATTTGCGTTTTGTGCTAAGAGTAACCTCTAATTAGAGAGAAGTAATGGTTGGAAAAGTTGTTGTCCCGAAATAGATTTTTGTGCTTCACCATAAACATTCGTGTAAAATCTCTATACGTCCTTTTGAGGCGTGAATTTTTGTGCTTCTGCCCCAGGTTGTTATCTAACTTTCGTTAGTTCAACACTTTTTGATTTGAGCAACAGAAGCTCTTCGAAACAATTCGTATTTACCTGCTGGTCTGTTTTGACAGATTTCTGCTTTTATTTGCATTTGCTTCTTGTTGGTTCCTTTTTGAGTTCTTTTGGGGAATTGAGATTTTTTAGGGAAGTGCTATAGTAGATAGTGTTTTAATGGAAGTTTTATTGGTGTTAGAACTGAACCTAAAGACTTATTATCTTGAGTGCACTAATGTTGCTAATAAAGATTGTGTGAAGTTTTGTATGAAGGAAAAATTTCAGGTGTATGGAAAGAATGAGTAATGAGATGAAGGATGGACTAAAGCTCAAGCTTGGGGATGCCACGCGTGTCACCCCAAGAAATATCCAAGAAGTACAAGCCTCAAAGCTTGGGGATTCCCAAGGCACCCCCTTCTTCATCTATAAAAATCCCAGGTTTCTTCCAAACACTTCATTTTTATTGTTTCATGCACAGTTGTGTTGTTCTTGGAGCGTCTTCTTTTTTGTTTTCGTTTTGGTTTTTCGTTTTCTTGGTTTTCTTAGTTTGCTGAATAAATTGTTTGGACTACTGCTGTTACTACTGTCTACTGCTACTGTTACTACTGTATTTACTGTTATTGTTACTACTGTCTTTACTTTACTACCGCTGTTACTACTGTTTACTGCTATTGTTACTACTGTCTTTACTTTACTACTGCTGTTACTTTACTATTCCTACTACAAAACTATTGCTACTGATAAACTGCCGTGAGCAAGATTGTTTCCAGGTGCAGCTGAATTGACAACTCAGTTCTTAAGGCTTATAAATATTATTTGGCTCCCCTTGTGTCGAATCAATAAATTGGGTTTCACTTCCCTCGAAAATATGGTGATACACCCCCTATACTTGTGGGTCATCAAGAGTCCGGTGGGGCTCCACCGTCGGGGGAGGCGGTGCTAGGATCCGATGACTTTGTCTCAGAGATGATGGGCCGCCTTCGCCTAACAACGGCGGAAACAGCGGCGGTGATTCTGGAGGATCGAGATGATGACTGCTTGGTCCATTGATCGTGGGCGCTCATCGGTAAGGTGCTTGCTCCAAATACTCTACATATCAGCACGATCGTGACGGCGTTGAGGTCGGCATGGGGCAATCCACGGGGTCTCCTATTTAATCCTGCTAGCGAGAACCGATTCGTTGCTGAATTTGCTACGAAAGCAGACAGGGATCGGGTTGTGGATGGACCTCCTTGGGTGGTCGGCAAACATGCGGTCCTCTTGAAGGATTTCAACATTGATTTAAAACTGAAGGATATGGTTTTCAATGGGCTAGAATCATCAATCTGCCCTTTGGGTATATGCATAAGAAGTATGGTGCGATCATTGTTGGCTCGTTGGGCATAGCTGGAAGCGTTCCTGTTGTGGATTGTGATGCTACAGGCAGATGTTGGGACAGCTTTATGCGTGTCCGGGTTGAGGTGGATGTTGAAAAACCGCTTCTGCGGGGAGTTACGGTTTTTCTCAGAGGAGGAATGCTTCGGAATGGTTTGAGGTACAGTATGAGCATCTTCCACACTATTGTTTCTCGTGTGGAATTGTGGGTCAGTCCTTGCTTGAATGCAAAAATCCTGGTGACCGAGATGTGAGTGGACGATTACCCTACTTGGCTGACTGGTTATGTGCCCCTGATGATCGAAAGAAGAAACAGCAAGGTACATCGTCGTCGGGTGGGTCTGCGTCGGCTGGACAACACAACTCTTCAAACTTTACTAACAAACAACCTGCCTAGCCGACTGATATTGGAGGTGGTTCAGGGAAGCGGTCTAAGAATGGTGAGGCTCCTGAGGTCTCATCCCCGGCGAAAAAGCGACAGCCTCGGAACCGCTCCACAAATGTGAAGGTCAATAAAGTTGTGACACCGGCTGCTGATGGGAGGGGCCCGAGCCAGAAACGTAAACAGCATGCCCCTGAGAGGCAGGTTTATCGTGTGAAAAATCCAACGTTGTCAGGTACTATGGTAGCCAACAAGCTAATTATGGTGGTGCATGGCAAGGCTACTATGGTGGGTGCGGCGGCTGATGGTGTTGAGGATGAACAGAGTTCGGACTCAAATAAGAAGATGAGAAAATGCTCTGATGGATCGGCGGATCAGGCGGAGGCTATTGAATAGCCCACCAGACGCAATGAGTATACTGTGTTGGAACTGTCGCGGACTTGGGACGGACATGATGGTTGGGGATCTCCGTTGGTTAGTGCGAGCTCATTGTCCCTCCCTCCTCTTTCTTTCTGAAACTAAGATGAGGGGTGCTCAAGTACGAAGTTTCATGTGGTATCTTGGGTACTCGGGCTGTTTTGCTGTGAGCAGTGAGGGTCCAAGCGGTGGCTTAGGCCTCTTTTGGTCATCGTCCATTACTATCTCTATCCAGGGTTTCAACAATAGATGTATCAATGCTCTTATTACACCAGAGGATGGGCAGATATGGTGTGGTACCTTTGTCTATGGAGAACCTAGGAGAGAGCGTCGACATGAGTTCTAGGATTTCATTCGTTCCCTGAGCTCTACCTAGAGGGGTCCGTGGATTTGTTGTGGGGACTTCAATGAGGTGCTCAGTTAGGATGAACACATGGGGCCTCGGGATCATACAAAGCTACAGATTAGGGCCTTTCGGGAGTGTCTGCAGGACTGTGCTTTGGTGGACTTGGGCTATGATGGTCCTAAATTTACGTGGAGTAACAGACAGGATGTTGATACACATGTCAAGGTGCGACTGGATCGAGTTGTTGCAAATGCTGCTTTTGCCCTTATGTTTGACCAGTGTTCGGTGGACAATATTGTCACTACCTCTTCGGACCATTATGCAATTCTGGTCTCTATGGAGAAGGACCAACGAAGAGATCCCCGGGCCCTGGTCTCGCATAACTTTCGGTATGAGGCGATGTGGCGGAGGGCGCCGGACTATAAAGAGATGCTGGAGGCTGCTTGGGCAGCAAGTCGCGGTGATGCTAGGTCGCTTTCTTTGACCTGGGCTTCGATCAACAGAATGGTGCCGGTGCTCAGAGACTGGAGTCGGGCCATGTTTAGCTCGGTTAAAAAGAAGATTAGAAAGCTGGAACACCAGCTGTTTTACTTGCGCGACCAACCTGTAAATGAGGAGAACGTAATGGAAGAGCGGGCTATGGAGCGCCAGCTGTGCGAGCTCTTTGAATGTGAAGAAATTATGGCGATATAGCGTTCACATGTGGACTGGTTACGTGAGGGCGATCGGAACACTGCTTTTTTCCATGCAAAAGCCTCTGCTCGGAAGCGCACAAATAAAATTTCTAGCCATGTTCGAGAAGATGGCTCTATGTGTGAATTAGAGGGGGAGATTAAAGGTATGGTTCACACCTTTTATGAACACCTCTTTTCTTCTAAGCCATGTGATTCAGTGGATGCAGTCCTTGATGCTATTCCTACAAAACTTACGGAGGAGATGAATGTTGATCTTTACAAACCATACACGGATGAGGAGATTGAGGCTGCCTTATTCCAGATGGGTCCCACAAAAGCGCCTGGTCCTGATGGGTTTCCGGCTTTATTCTACCAGACCCATTGGGAGTTCTTCAAGGAAGATATCTGCCTGGCGGTTAGGGGCTTCTTATGTGGAGGCGAGATCCTGAAGGGTTTATGTGATTCGATTATTGTTCTCATACCCAAGGTTGCCAGGCCAAAACATCTTAAAAATTTCCGTCCCATTAGCTTGTGCAACGTCCTCTACAATATCTCCTCCAAGGTGTTGGCCAATAGGCTGAAAGTTATTCTACCGGAGATCATCTCGGAACAATAGTGCCTTTGTGCCAGGAAGGCTTATCACCGATAATGCCTTAATTGCCTATGAATGCTTGCATACCATTCATAACCAGAGGGCGAAACGACCTTTCTTTGCACTGAACATTGATATGATGAAGGCGTACGACCGTGTGGAGTGGAATTATCTCCACGGTTGCTTGTGCAAGCTTGGATTTGATCTATCTTGGATCCAATCAGCGATGAGATGCGTGACTTGTGTTCGTTATGCTGTGCGAGTAAATGGTGAGTTGACTGATCCGGTTGTTCCATCCAGGGGGATCCGACAGGCAGATGCAATCAGTCCGTACTTATTTCTTCTTTGTACTGAAGGGTTGTCAAGTTTACTGCAAAAAAGGGAGGACCGAGGTGAGCTCTATGGCATTCGTAATGGTAGGCTTGGCCCCCCTATATCCCATTTACTGTTTGCAGATGACAACATCTTCTTTGCAAGAAGTGATAGTAGGAGTGTGGAAGCTCTTAAGAATACCCTCAAGGTTTATTGTGAAGGTTCCGGCCAGAAGATAAATCTTTGGTTTTCTTTGGACGACATTGCTCTGACCAGGTGAAACAAGAAGTGAAGGCGAGTTTGGAGGTGCATAGTGAGGTGTTGAATGATTTCTACCTAGGTATGCCCACCTCTGTGGGGAGGTCCCCTGTTGCAACCTTCAATTACATTTATGACAAGATTTGGAAGTACATCAATAGTTTATTGGGCCGGCCACTGTCAAGAGCGGGCAATGAGGCGCTGCTGAAGGCGGTGATCCAGGCGATCCCAAAAATTTTCATGAGTTGTTTCTGGTTACCTCTCATCACATGTGATAAGACTAGATCAGTTATTACTAATCAATGGTGGGGTGTTGAGGATGGTAAGAGGAAAATCCATTGGAGGTCTTGGTCTTGGTCGTCAACGCCGAAAGGGTTGGGGGCATGGGGTTTCGCAACCTCGGTCTCTTCAATCAAGCTATGCTGGCGAAACAGGGATGGTGTCTCCTTACTGTGCTAGACTCACTTTGTGCACGGGTTCTGAAAGGACGATATTACCCGGATACGGATTTCTGGAATGCTGCCAGGCCAAGGTCGGCTTCGAGTACATGGAGGAGCTTATTGCATGGCGGAGACTTTCTCTATGAAAGGGTTTGTTGGGGCATTGGGGATGGTAAGTCGGTGAAGATCATGGCTGGTAACTGGGTACCTGATACATTGCAAATGTATCTATAATTTTTGATGTTCCATGCTTGGTTTTATCCACTTTCTTGTGTTTTGTCCACACTTTGGAGTACTTTTCATATGATTTCTTGGACTAACCTATTAACAAGAGCCACAGTGCCAGCTACCTGTTTTCTGCTGTTTTTGGTTCCAGGAAAGTCAGAAAATGAATATTCTCGGAATTGGACGGGACAGAAGCCAAAGTGCCTATTTTCCGGAAGTCATCAGATGCCAGAATACGAGACGAAGAAGGGCTGGGGGCCGGCCACACCCCGCGCGGCTAGGCCTGGCCCACGCCAGGGGGTGGTCTGGCGACCCCAGCACCCCCTCGGCCTCTCCTTCCGCCTATAAGATGCCCTCGATATGAAAACCCTAAGTACCCGATCAAAAATCCATGAAAGTCTATAGCCGTCGTCATCTCCATCCTAGATCGGGAGGGATCTGAAGCTCTTCCCGGCACCCTGCCGAAGAGGGGATTTCACCCTAGAGGCCTTCTTCATCACCATGCAAGCCTCATGTGTGATGCGTTAGTAGTTCATCCTTGGACTTCGGATCCATGTAGTAGCTAGATGGATGGTTCTCCTCCTTTGTGCTTTCATGTATAGATCTTGTGAGCTCCGTTCATGATCAAGATCATCTATTTGTAATTCTGCATGTTGTGTTTGCGGGGATCCGATGGATATTGAGATGCTATTTTAGATTGATTATTGATTCTATCATGTCTTTGTTATTTGTGATCTTGCATGCTTTCCGTTGTTAGTAGCTATCTTGGCCAAGTAGATGCTAGCAACTCCAAGAGTTAGTATTTATGCTCGATAGTGGGTTCATGCCTCTGGTAATCTGGGGAAGTGACAGAAATCTCTAAGGTACTAGATGTGCTGTTTCTACTAGGGAGAAAACAACAATCATTTGTTCATAGAACAATCGTATTGTTTACATTACACATAATTCGTAAAGCAATAATCTATTGCTTGCAACTTAATACTGGAGGGGGTTCGGATGATAACCTGAAGGTGGATTATTAGTCATAGATGCAGTTGGATGGCGGTCTATGTATAATGTTGTAATGCCCAATTGAATCTCAAAGGAGTCAAGATGATTAGTATATGCATGTATTGCTTTCTCGGTGTTTGTCAATTGCCCCGCTGTAATTTGTTCACCCAGCATGTTATCTATCTTAAGGAGAGCCACCTCTAGTGAACTATGGATCTCGGTCCTTTTCTTTTACATACAATCTATAAATTGTTTACTGCTTTGTGTTTACTTTCTGTAAACTATTACTTCCTTCCATTCGATACGTTTAATCCTTTGTTTTCAGCAAAACCGGTGAGATTGGCAACCTCATCGCAAGTTGGGGACAGAGTTCTGTGGTTGTGTTGTGCAGGTCTCCACGTTGCTGCTGGCACCGGTAGTGCGCCCTACCATCGTTCAGCTGGCTACACCTTTGGGGTGTTTCCTTGCTCCTACTGGATTGATAAACTTGGTTTCGTACTGAAGGAAAACTTGTTGTTGTGCTCATCATAACTTCCTCTTGGGGTTCCCCAACGAGCTCGATATATTTTGGGCCATCAGTACCTGGATTCCCTCCGGAGAGGCTGCGCTCCATGTCTCCGATCCCCAGGCTAGCTACAGTTCATTGCTTGATTGATGAGGATACTCGCACGTGGAATCTGGAGAATGTGCAAGCTTTCTTTAGCCCTGAGATTGCGACACAGATCGTGCTTACTCCGATCTCTCATCATGACGGCCCAGATTTTGTTTCTTGGCCTT
Source organism: Avena eriantha (assembly GCA_910589775.1). Lineage (NCBI taxonomy): Eukaryota > Viridiplantae > Streptophyta > Magnoliopsida > Poales > Poaceae > Avena > Avena eriantha. The sequence continues at coordinate 130,082,327 of OU342745.1, forward strand.
TTACTCGCAATGGCTTATACACGGTTAAGTTAGGGTATAATTTGGTGAGATCTGCTAAGTTCCTGAAGTGGCGGAGCTCGTCTGGGCTTGGACTAAGTTCGGGATGGTGGAGCAAGACAAACAATTTTTTTATTCCTCTATGTCACGGCTCTAGGTGTTCTCTAGTAGGAAAAAACAAAGCAAAACCCCCTACACTATCCAATACACAAAGCGGCGGTGATGGTCAACGACGAGGGGCCCGATTGAAGGAGGGGACGACAATGACGCCAATGCGTTGGAGACTACTCGCACGCGGCTCTGCGGCTCAAATTCGTCACCATCGCGTCCACCATGTTGGGCCGCTCCTCCGTAGTGATGCGGCCCGACGGCAACGACTTCTTCACTGTCAAGGCATTCGCTATCGGCATTAAGGCACCGGTATGGTATACATCCTGCCGACAATGTGGACGTCGACAAGGGCAATGATGAGTATCGCAACGAGGACGGCGATGAGTACACAGATGTGATCTAGAAATAACACAAGTGTCTTGCGACAGGTTGTGGCATTAATCATTTGGATAATGTCTGAATTTCTGACAATTGTCACTAAAACATCAATAAGAACCTTGTCTGGCATCAGCCAAAAAACATGAAGCCTCCCATAGCTCTCATAACCAAGTTGATCAAGAATATAATCTATCCACAAGTTGGACCAGGTTTTAGTGGATCAATTTTCAAATACTTAGATGTAGTCACATAGGACAAGTTGACACCTAAGCCGTAGAACAACCCATTGTGGCAAACTTTCACGGAGAAAAGGTCTGAAGTATCATATGCATTCAACTAATGATGAAGGTGGGATGGGAATGCCCGCCATGCCCACCTCCCACCTCTCTAAAAAAACTTGCTAACCCCATTTGTAGCATCCTGCTTTGCGCCAGCGGAAAAAGCGACAGCACCCGCTAATCCCGCTTGCACCTCCCCAGACAGTCAATGCAAACAATAAGGCCTTTCACAATGAAGGGTCTCTTAGCATGTTTTTATAGAACGGTTAAAACTTAAGAAACAACCATGATAAGACTAGTCACAATGGAGAGTATCATATAGTAGTATCATGCATATGATACTAGTATATGATACCACATCTACAATGCATAGTATCATGTAGTAGTATCATAATCTTAATATATTTATTGTTTTGTAGAATCTCAATGCAAAATTGTGTACAAGATTCGTTTGGTATTAGTTTTTTTAATACTACGTGCTATGATACCGTATCTACCTATGATACTAACACAACTTCTTTCATCATTAATTAGCATGCTACGTCAGAATTTTGCCAACATGACATGATGATACTACCTATGATATCCTTATTGGGACTAGTCTAATGGAGTGTTTCTTAGTTGGTGTTTCTTAGAAGGGTTACATTTAATGATTCTAGTCTCATGCGTTTGTGTGATTGGACTAGCCAAGTCTGTTGCCTATGATAGCGTGCAAATGTTGTATCTTAGCTAAGATACAACAACCATCTCTTTCTTTATTAAATACATGCCACGTAAACAAACTACCTAGGATACGGCGCTAAGAAACACCCGCTAAAGCGCTAACTACTATCGAGCGGATGAGGCAAGTTGCATGTATGACTGGTGTGCTCCATTCACGGCCGTTTTGCACACGCGGGGAGTTATGTTGGGCTCCGCTGGCCACCTGGCCCACTGCCTAATATCCCTCTAATCTCATTTAGTCTCAGCGAGAATGCGCAGACGGGAGCGGGTCATCCCAGACCCATCCCACTTGCATCGTTACATTCAACAATGTTGCAAGCAATTCAAAAGATCAGAAAGTGCAAGTAAAGAGCCAAGAAATCAGAGTGAACTAGACATTTATGTGTGGCTAAATTGCAGCCACCCATGTAAGATAAGTGAAAGAGAAAAAACAAACACAGCATGTAATTGTATTGCTAACAAATCAGCATCAGTCAATGCACAAACTCAGGCAACAGACCAGCTCCATTCATGCATTGCCAACTTGTTTTCTACTTCCTCCGTTTTAAAATATAAGATATTTTAGTTTTGGGAAAAAAGTGTATCTAAATCCTTTTTAGTGTGTAGATTCATATAGGTTTGAAGTGAACCTGCACACTAAAAAGGGTCTAGATACACTCCTTTCACAAATCTAAAACATCTTATATTTTGAAACGGGAGTAAATAAGAACTACAAAGAAACTTGTGTGCTGTATGATAAAATAGGAGCTAGCTCTGATTTGAACAAATATTCATACAAAACTGAGGATAACATGGCTACTGACTATAAAGTAAATTAGATAGTATCGACACATATTTTTCTGACTTCGCACATGACAGGAGCCAGTTGCATGATTAAAATTTGGAGCGGCCGCTAGGAGATCTAATGCAACAGAAGCTATGTCATCGCAAAACTGATACTAGAATAATATAGACAGTATACTACCACTATTTCAAAATATAAGATGCTTTAACTTTATGAAAAAGGAGTGTATTTAGATCACTTTTAGTGTGTAGGTTCTTATATTTTGAAACAGATGGAGTAGAAGTGACGGCTGCTAAGACAATGTTTTTTTTAAGGATACATCCTGGGAGACGTATCGTTTTCATAGAAGGAGGGCCAAGAGACCAGATTTTACAACGCACCGCGGCATAGACGCCAAAGGTGCAAATCCACGCCGTCTCAGGGACTACACATACATCCTAACTGACTACTCGCGGCATCTCCACCTATCTACCTGCCCAAGACAGTCGCGAAACAGCCCCGCAGTCCTCCAGAGGTCCGCTCCGCAGCGATCTTCCGTATGACCTCTCTGGCAGAGGGAGCGACCCCTTCAAAGACCATGTCGTTCCTGTGGCGCCAGAGGGTCCAACAGATCAGGGAGATCCCTGTCCAGAGGTCGCGCTCGTGGCCCTTGCCACCCCGCCTATCTTGGAGCCAAGCAACAAACTTGGTGTCATGTCCCGGCATCCAATGCCTCTTGCACCACCAGTCCAGACAGGTTGCCCAAACCTCGCGGGCCAGGACACATCCCATCAAAAGATGGTCAATGGTCTCTCCACATTGGTCACGAAGGGGGCAAGCCGCCGGATGTTGGAGGCCCTGCTGGCTTAACCTGTCCACGGTCTAGCATCTGTTTCTTACCGCAAGACAAAGGGTCACCTTGCAGCTAGCGGGGGCTCAGGATCGCCAGATCTGAAGGGCCCCCGCCATGGAAGTCCATCTGGCAAACAGGGCCAGGTAGCAGGATTGGGCCGTGAAGCAGCTTCTAGGGTCCCAGTTCCACTTGAAGACGTCTTGTGTCCCCTCTATCAGGGTGATCTCATTGACTCGATCTGCCACTTCAAGGAGCTCCCTAATGGCTGCGGTATTAAGATCCGGGGGTATATCATGCAACCATCCCCCTGCTAGGCCCTCGCGCACACGGCGCATGGAGGCAGCGCTCGGTGGGACCGCCGCGAAGAGGCTTGGTGCAACGTCGTAGAGCCGCCTGCACGGAAGCCACTTATCCGTCCAGAAGAAAGTAGTCGCCCCGTCCCCCAGCACCGAGATAGTCGCCGCGTCGAAGAGCCGTCGTGAGAGCTCCAGGACACGGATGTCGAGGTCGTGCCAAGGCTTATTTACCTCTGTACATTTTAACCACAGCCACCTGGCCCTCAGTGCAATGTTCATGAGCCGCAGGTTGGGGATGCCAAGCGCCCCCCCCCCCCCCCCCCCAAACTCCTTGGGCATGCACACCCTGTCCCATGCCACCAGGCAGTGTCCGCCATGCACATCCTTACGCCCCTTCTAGAGAAAACCGCGAATGATTTTCTCGATGACGGTGATGATCTCTATGGGTATGTCGAGGGACATCATCTCAAAAATTGGTATGGCGGACAAAGTTGTCTTGACGAACTCGAGCCGTCCCCCTCTGTTGAGCATGGATGCTTTCCACGATGGCAGTTTGGCAGCCGTCAGATCTACCAGTGCTTGGAGTTGCGCCACTAACGGCTTCCGTAGGGAGATCGGTAGCCCAAGGTATCGAAGAGGGAACTACATTATGGGGCAGCGCAGCTCCCGTTCCACCAGGTCTCTGTCCTCGGCCGAGCACCTAATCAGGTTGGTCGAGCATTTGTCGAAATTGGTTCGGAGACTGGATGCCGCCCCAAAGTCCTCGATGATCCCGGAGATCACCTGAAAATCCACCACTGACGGCCTCAGGAAGGTGACCACATCATCTGTGTAGATCGAGGTGCGGTGTTGGAGGCATGTGGCTGCAAGCCTCGTGAGGAGCCCTAGTTCCTCAGCCTTCATGATCATCAAGTGGAAAATCTCCATGACTAAGATGAAAAGTTGCGGGGAGAGCGGGTCCCCTTGCCGGAGTCCCCGCCTATTGGCCACCTTTGCTCCTAGGCAGCCGTTCATCAATACGCGTGTGGAGGATGTGGACAGTAGTGTGCAGATGCATGCAAGGAGGCGCTCTTCAAAGCCCAGCTTCCTCAGCACCTCCAGTAGGAAAGCCGAGTCCACAGTGTCAAAGGCCTTGGTGATGTCCAGCTTGAGCAGCACCGCTGGAGTCTTGCTGGCATGTAACTTACGGGTTGTCCCTTGCACCATCATGAAATTATCGCGCAAACATCGTCCATGTACAAAGGCACTCTAGTGCACCCCCACCATTTGCGGAAGGATCGGGGCCACACAGTTGGCGATCACCTTTGCCACCCACTTGGCGATCCCATGAATTAGGCTGATAGGCCAGAAGTCCCTCACTTCTTTTGCTCCTGGCTTCTTAGACAGGAGCATGATCAGGGCACCTTTCACCGATCCAAATCCACGACTGTCGAGCCTAGAGAGCGAGTGGAAGGCAGCCATAACATCCTCCCCGATGATGCTCCAGCAGGAGATGAAGAAGCGGGCGGAAAAGCCATCAGGCCCAGGGCACTTGTCCAACGGCATGCCTTTGATGGATGCGAGAACCTCCTCCTCTGTGAAGGCTCCATCAATGTGCTGAACGTCAAAGGACTGTACCCCCAAGAAGTCCAAGTCAACAGAGAAAGGCCGAACACCTACCACACCGAGCAGGTTCTCGAAAAAAATATCCACGGCCTCCGCCTTTTCCACGTGGTCTGATATACGTACATTGTTCACCAGGAGGTGACTGATGAAGTTCTTCCGCCTCCGATGGTTGGCGTGCGTGTGAAAGAAGCGCGTGCATGCGTCTCCTTCACGTAACCACATGATTCTCGATCTCTGTCATGCCAACGTCCTCTCAAGGGAGGCTAGCCCAAGGAGCCTTTTTTGAGGAGGCACCGCAGTCCACGCTCCCCAGGCGACAGCTGTCTACTCTCCATGGCAACATTGAAGCAGAGGATCAGCTCAGTGGCAAGGAGGATCTGCAGCTTAACGTTCCTGATGAATTTGGAGCTCCAGCAGGATAGTCTCTTGGCCACAACCCGCAGTTTTGCGTCGAGTCTTTTGAAGGGATTCGGTTGCCACTGCTGTGAGGTCTACGCTTCTTGCACCACCTCCAAGAAGCCGTTGACCTTGGGCCAGAAGGACTGCAATTGAAAACGACGCCCCGTTGTAGGTCAGGGGCAAGACTTAGAAGCAGGGGGCAGTGGTCCGACGGGCCCGAGGACAAAGCCGAGAGGAAGACGTCAGGGTAGCGTGTCTCCCAATCCACCCTCGCGAAGACCCTATCTAGTCTCTCCAGAGTGGGCCGGTCCCGTTCATTTGTCTAGGTGAACCTACGGCCATTGAGTTAGAGCTCTTTGAGTTCCAGAACTACGAGGGTCCGCCTGAACCTGGCCATCATGCGGCGATGCAGGGTTCCTTGGCTCTTGTCCTCCGGGTTTAGGATGAGATTGAAGTCACTAGCAACAATCCACGGACCAGCATGCAGGTCCCTGATGTCCTGCAGCTCCTGGAGGAAGGCACGTTTATCCACGTCGCTCTGAGGTCCGTACACCCCAATGAACCACCAGCTGTGATCACATTGTCGGAGTAGTGGGGAGGGAGACGGAGACCAGGCTAGATTGCCATGCAAGGAGGATCCCTCCGCGGGTACCAGTCGCTGGCAAGAAGAAGAACTTGTCGTAAGAGGGGCCAAGGCATTCCCTCACCACGCGGTCGGAAATCACCGCCATCTTGGTTTCCTGCAGGCAAACCACCATGGCGCGAGCAGGGGACAAAACTTGCGTGACAGCTAAGCGACGAGCCGAGGAGTTCAATCCACGAGCATTCCGAATCCCAATAGAAAAGTCCGGATCATCCATTATTACAACAGGAATAAAATGGGGAGGACCGAAGGGGAGTAACACCACTCAAACAAGGCATCCACCAGTGCGTCATTGAACAGAGGCAGGGCATCAGGCATCCATCTGAATAGGCGAAGGATCACGTCGATGTGCTGCTGACATAGGGACCTCGCGAACAGGTCCAGGTAGGCGTCTGATGTCTACGCACTTCTATTCTTGTAGACAGTTGTTGGGCCTCTAAGTGCAGAGGTTTGTAGAACAGCAACAAGTTTTCCCTTAAGTGGATCACCCAAGGTTTATCGAACTCAGGGAGGAAGTGGTCAAAGGTATCCCCTCTCAAGCAACCCTGCAATCAAGATACAAGAAGTCTCTTGTGTCCCCGACACACCCAATACACTTGTCAGGTGTATAGGTGCACTAGTCCGGCGAAGAGATAGTGAAATACAAGTGGTATAGATAATTATAAGTGGTAACGGTGATAGAAAATAGATTGATGGCGTGGAAGAGACTAAAGGCAAACTGAAATAAAGATGGAAGCAAGCAAACATGTAAAAGATCTAGTAGCAAACGGTGTATCAATGCTTTAGAAACAAGGCCTAGGGCTATAACAGCACACCTCAAAGTAAGCCTTTCCCATCTAGAAACCCCACACTGTCACCTTGAGTACTAGATGAGTCCAACAAACACCACAATTTCATAGAAACATCCAACTCCAAATATAACTCATAACAAGTATTTGTAATCTCTAGCCTAAGTGCCACCATGGTGAGCACGTTGTCACTTTCACACACATGGGGAGAGCAGAGATCTATTAAAGCACTTGAGTAGCAAGGTAGATCTACTTGATTACAAAGCTCATGATCACCATATGATCATGCATAGAGAGAGAGAGATGAACACATAGCTGCCGGTAGAACCCTTAGCCTCGAGAGAGAACTACTCCCTCCTCATCATGGGAATCAGCAACGGTGATGGAGATGGTGGTGGAGATCGATGGAGATGGCTCCAGGGGCACTTCCCCGTCCTGGCAGGGTGCCGGAACAGAGACTTTCAGTCCCCCGAATCTCCCCTTCGGTGGCGGCGGCGCAGCGGAACTTTTCGTGGATTTCTGATTGACGATCTAGGGTTTATGCCTCGGGGGGCTTCTTATAGGCCAGAGGGCAAGGTCGGTGGAGTGCCAGGGGGCCCACACCACCTGGTGGCGCGGGTAGGGCTAGCCCACGCCTGGGGGGTGTGGCCAGGCCTTGACCCTCCTCCGTCTCGTATTCTGGCTCCGTGAGTCTTCCGGAAAAATAGGAACTTTGGCTTTTGTCCCGTCCAATTCTGAGAATATTCATTTTCTGACTTTCCTGGAACCAAAAATAGCAGAAAACAGGCAACTGGCACTGTGGCATCTTGTTAATAGGTTAGTCCAAGAAATCATATGAAAATTACTCCAAAGTGTGGAAAAAACACAAGAAAGTAGATAAAACCAAGCATGGAACATCAAAAATTATAGATACATTTGCAATGTATCAGCGCCTCGTCGCCGATTGATGTCTACGCACTTCTATTCTTGTAGACAGTTGTTGGGCCTCCAAGTGCATAGGTTTGTAGAACAGCAGCAAGTTTTCTCTTAAGTGGATTACCCAAGGTTTATCGAACTCAGGGAAGAAGTGGTCGAAGGTATCCCCTCTCAAGCAACCCTGCAATCAAGATACAAGAAGTCTCTTGTGTCCCCAACACACCCAATACACCTGTTAGGTGTATATGTGCACTAGTTCGGCGAAGAGATAGTGAAATACAAGTGGTATGGATAATTATAAGTGGTAATGGTGCCAGAAAAGAGCTTGATGGCATGGAAGAGACTAAAGGAAAACTGAAATAAAGATAGCAGCAAGCAAACATGTAACACATCTAATTGCAAATGGTGTATCAATGCTTAGAAACAAGGCCTAGGGATCATACTTTCACTAGTGAACACTCTCATATAAATATCTTCTCTTTATGATACTACTCTGAACTACTCTCCGGTTGGACACTCTAATCCATGGTAGGGCTATAACAGCACGCCTCAAAGTTCACTTTCCGCATCTAGATAACCCCACACTGTCACCTTGAGCACTAGATGGTTCCAACAAACACCACAATTTCATAGAGACATCCAACTCCAAATATAACTCATAACAAGTATATGTAATCTCTAGCCTAAGTGCCACCATGGTGTGCACGCTGTCACTTTCACACACATGGGGAGAGCAGAGATCTATTAAAGCACTTGAGTAGCAAGGTAGATCTACTTGATTACAAAGCTCATGATCACAATATGATCATGCATAGAGAGAGATGAACACATAGCTACCGGTAGAACCCTTAGCCTTGAGGAAGAACTACTCCCTCCTCATCATGGGAATCAGCAATGGCGATGGAGATGGTGGTGGAGATCGATACAGATGGCTCCGGGGGCACTTTCCCGTCATGATAGGGTGCCAGAACAGAGACTTTCTGTCCCCCGAATCTCCCCTTCGGTGGCGGCGGCGCTGCGGAACTTTTTGTGGCTGGAGGCTGGACGATTTAGGGTTTCTGCATCGGAGGCTTCTTATAGGCGAATGGGCAAGGTCGGTGGCCGGCCAGGGGGCCCACACCATGCCTTGGCGCGGCCAGGGGGGCCCGCGCCAAGGGGTGGTGTGGCCACCCTGTGGCCCTCCTCCGTCTTGTCTTCTGGCACCGTGAGTGTTCCGGTAAAATATCAACTTTGGATTTTGTCCCGTCCAATTCCGAGATTATTCATTTTCTGACTTTCTGGAACCAAAAATAGTAAAAAACAGGCAACTGGCACCGTGGCATCTTGTTAATAGGTTAGTCCAAGAAAGTGTATGAAAAGTACTCCAAATTGGAACAAAACATAAGAAAGTAGATAAAACCAAGCATGGCACATCAAAAATTATGGATACGTTAGCAACGTATCAACATCCCCAAGCTTAACTCCTGCTCATCCTCGAGTAGGTAAGTGATAAAAAGAAAGATTAAAATGACAAGGCAAGCAGACAACGAGCATCTCAGTAATCTTCTTATTTACCATGGGAAAATTGTGCTTTTTTCTCTCTTTCCTCTTTCCTCTTTTCTCATATCTCTTCTCTCTCTCTTTTTCTTTTTTTTATCAATATCTGACTCTCTTTTTTTATAAGAAGAATGCTTCATAGACAGCTCATTATGGTTACGCTGCAGGTTTCCACCATGACAGCATGGATTAGACCGGCGGCCCAGGCATTTCTCTAACACACATACATAACTCCATGGACTTACAAGATCCCCTTTCATTTCACACCGATGGCATCCATACACAAAAGAGCATGATATCAACTAGGTACAAAGTAGAAGTACAATGTTGAAAGCGTTCCCCATGATAGCATGGTTCTGCTAATCCCCAACATATAAGTGCAAGCATATACAACATAGACGACACAATGGTTCAAGTTTATTAAGGGCAAGAAAAGTAAAGTGTGCCATCAAGTTTGTGAGAGCTTTAATCACTAGTTTTCTCATAACAAGTTTAATTCGGAAGGTAGATAAAAACATGAATATACTTGGAATAGCAAATGCTAATAGGTAGGTATGGTGGACTCTTTGGAATAACTTGATTTTAGGAGTTGGATGCATGAGTGGAACTCATACTTGGTTACGGAGGCTAGCAGACTAGGAGCGACCAACTAAGAGAGCAATAATGGCTATAATCATGCATAGCGACAAAACATCATTAATCAAAGCATAAAGTGATATTACAAGTCGAAAACTAAAGGATCACAAAGGCTAATGGTGACTTGGGATAGTCATAACATGGTGTGAGCATGCGCTAAGTCAACCCAAATAAAGCGTAAACGGAGAATACCACAATACTATGCTTTAATATGCTAAAACAACGCATGATTCTTCAAAGGCACACTAAGCAATCTCAATTGTTTATAACATGTCATGCTACAGCAAAGATCACTAAGCATAAATCCAAAACAATATCAAGCATGGCATGACAAAGCATATGCCACAGTTAAAAACAAGCTCTCTTTACCACTTAAGCATGCACTTTCCTACTCTTTCTCCAATCCAAACCAAACTATTTGAAAACCAATTTATGAAAGAGGGGGCCAACCAATTTATTCATCAAACTAAGAAAACCAAGCAAACGAAAACCAAAAACAAAAAACGAAAAAGAAGACGCTCCAAGAATAACACAACTGTGCATGAAACAATAAAAATGAAGTGTTTGGAAGAAACCTGGGATTTTTATTGATGAAGAAGGGGATGCCTTGGGCATACCCAAGCTTTGACGCTTGTACTTCTTGGATATTTCTTGGGGTGACACTCGTGGCATCCCCAAGCTTGAGCTTTAGTCCATTCTTCATCTCATTACATCATTCTCTCCATACACCTGAAATTTTTCCTTCATACAAAACTTCACACAATCTTTATTAGCAACATTAGTGCACTCAAGATAATAAGTTTTTAGGTTAAGTTTCAACACCAATAAAACTTCCATTAAAACACAAGCTACTGTAGCACTTCCCTAAAAAAGCTCAATTCCCCAAAAGAACTCAAAAAGGAACCAACAAGAAGCAAATGCAAATAATGGCAGAAATATGTCAAAACAGACTAGCAGGTAAAAACCAATTTTTTCGAATACCTTATGTGGCATCCCGCTAAAACCACTACTAGAAAATCGCGGTGTTTTTGTGCATTGCATCATCATGACCGCATGCTCATGTCATCATGCCACATTGCATTTGAGCATTGTCAACATCAGGCATGGTTTGCCAAAGATTTATTTTCTAAAAGCCTATTTTGTTTTTCTAAATATTCCCCGTCTTAATTCCAAATCAAAACCCCCGGTCTTTATCGGATCTTCTATTTGTCTAAAAACTATTTGTAAAAGCTTTTAAAAATAAAACTAATAAAAAAATAAAACTATTTTCTACCGGGGAGGCAGCCCAGCCGTTTAGGCCAGGCCACCTACTACCCGGCAGGCCCGACCCAAGCCCACCACCTAATCCTAAAGCAGCAGAAATCCAAACCCTAGACTAGTCCCCACCCCACCTATTCCCTCCACCAGCCGCCACACCCTCTCCCTATCCTACCCTGCACGCCTCCCCACTCGACCTGGTCGCCAGCCACCGTCCACTCCCGCCCAATCCCACGCACACACGCACACCACGTGCACAGCCAGCTCTCCCCACCCTGGACCCGCGCCACCCCGACAGCCTGGTCCCACCACTCCCCCTTCCCCGCTCGTTTCCCGTCTTCCCCACGTACCACGCGGCGCCCCTCCCCCGCGGGCACCAACCTCTCCCTGGCGCCGCCCCTCTCACCGGTGCTCTCCAGCCCGCCGCCGCCTCTCTCCCAGCGAGACGCCTTGCTGGTCTCCGATCGGCGTTGTGCGGGAGCCCTCGTCGTCTTCCCTCTCCATCATCATCCTCTGCCCCAGCCGGCTTTCCTCTGCACCCTCCTCGCGCGACCAGCGATGCGGCCGCTCGCGCGCACCTGTGGCCACCACCGTCTCCTCACCTGGCGTCGCTCCGCCTCGCTTCCTCCTGCCGCCGACCCCCGTCGCCTCCAGTGGCTAACCCACACCTCACCGGAGCTCCTCCCCGAGGCCGCCGACCGCCGTTCGCGAGCCGGTCCACCCCCACCTACCTCGTCTAGGTTTTCCTTGCCCCGCGCCCTCGCCAGGTTCCCGCGTCGCCCCTGCATCGAACCAAGCGCGCCGCCGCCATCCTCCTCGGCGTCCGTGTCCTCTGCCGTCCTCGACCGCGTCAAGGAGGCCCGCATCCGTGCCACGTCCTCCCTCGTGGCCTTGCCCTCTGGCCGCACACGTGCGGACTGACGCTGGCGAGCTTGTCCTCTCTACCAGGACCTTCTACCGTGCGTTCGTGACCAAGCCACACCCTGTGCATCCTCGCTGGTTTACACACGCGTGAGCGCGTCGGGTGTTGATCTTCTGCCTGTGTACTCTTGAGGCCGTGTCCCGCTACACGCTGCAGTACTGTTTGTGTGGTGTGACCATGTGGTGGCGTTTTGGTGATGTATGTGGTGCGTGAAGAGAAGATGATGTTGTTGGTGAACTCTCGGCCTACGCAAAGATATGTGCCATGATATCCCGGCACAAATTGGGCTAGTTTTTGTCAAGACCCGACACCGGTCCAAGATCGTCAATGTCGCTTGAAGCGGAACTCCAAGCACTCCTTCATGGATCCAAGGGCGGAACCTCGAGGAGCCTGAAGACCGTTCCTGGAAAACCCCAAGTTCTCCATCCTAGAATCCGGAGGTGATGGTGCCGGATCGACAAGACCTTCTTCACGGAGCCGTAGGACCCCGAACCCGAGAACGCCTTCATGTACCCGAAGACCGATCCGGAGCGCCAAGGCCTTCGACATGGAATCGGCAAGATCATCGCGGAACTCCAAGATCTACTTCGAAGGGTTCCGAACGCCAAGGTCGGCGACACGGATACGCCAAGTTCCTCATCCCGGTACGCGGACCCGACAAGATCGACACCGACTAGGGCGAGTCCGATGAGCCGCCGACGCCAAACCAAGATCTGCGACGACCTCCAAAGACCGATCCCGTCAAATCCTGAACCCTGAGTCCGAACCCCGAACTCCCGGACCCAAGATCTGCCGAACCCATATGTGTGCCCCTAAGCCCCTATTTTTATAATATGACATTATCAACTGTCGCATATTAAATTGTTCATGCATGCATACTTGTCTGTGGTTTGGGGGCATTATGCCGATTCACCTCATAATTAAATATGGAGTATATATGCGGGCTATTCTAGTCTTATTTCGGACTCCATTTAAATTGGTGTAGTGAACCGATGACATGTTTTGCCCTGTTAATACAACATTTAATTTGCGGGGTAGATAAATAACTTGAACCTTATAATTAATTGGCGGGACCCCGGTTCCGCTTAATACTGCCTAATTGCATCGCATCTGCATCATATCATAATCATGCTGGATCTTGTGTCGTAGTATTAAATATTGCATCCGGTGTTTCTTCTAGTGTTTGCTTCTTCGCGGATTAGGCCGATGAATTGATGCGAGTATCGGCAAGTTCTCTGGATATGATCCTTCGGTAGTGTTTCCCAGGCGAGCATCTCCCTCTTTCTACCTATTTTGCATTATAGTCTTTATTTCTTCCTGTTGATCTATTGCTATCCGTGTCGCGATGCTTTAGTTTCTGTGCACCAGTTATATCACGTGCAGCCTCTATATTGCCTTGGACACCTCCTATTACCTGTATTTGGTAGATAGCTGGCCTTGCGAGTCGTAGTTGCTTGCTCAGGTGCGATCTCGTGTTGTCAAGTACCATAGTTGTTGGAATGCTGGCAGATGTTTATGGTGGAGAGGATCATGAATTTAAATACAACTATTAAATTGCTAGATATAACTAATGCAGAGGCATCAGTGGGCAATGGATATTATTTGGTTCTTCCACGCTCACTTGTGTCCCATAGGACCCCGAGTACTTGATACCCGTTCCTTGATTTTTCACACTATCCACATCCAGGAGGCCTTATGGACCCCCCTGAGCCAGATCTTGATTCATTTCTATTTCTTGAGGCCACAAACTAGTTTGGGGCTTTATTATTATCCTGTACTTATGCCATGCTTTACTGCTTTATTTACGATTGTGCGTGGAGCACCTATACTGTTTAGGATCGTGACACGTTTTCGCTGTATCGACAAGCCCAGTCACACTTTCGGGTTCCCAGTCGTTTACAGCCGTCCACACAAACCTTGGGTCCATCTCGGAGCCGGCCAACTTCGTTGCGGGTAGCTTAATGGGGTGGTCCCCTGAAATATTGATGAATCCTGTGATTGCTTTGTTGTGAAAGCCTCATTGGGTTTTGAGTTGGTTTTTCCGAGGTTGATCGAGTGTGTGTTGCTATTTGTGCACCCCTGCAGGGTAAAACTTTCTGAAAGCCGTGTCCACGGTTATGGACGACTTGGAGCACAGTATCTTGATCATAGACAAGCATAACTAAAGTAGTGCTATAAATTTGACTTAATATGTGACTAGTAATTCAGCTTCATTACAATGGAATGGATAATAAAAATGCCAACAACTGGTGGATCTGTGGTGATCTGTGTCATACTATACCTACCTAGTAAGTATTGCGACTCCAATGAAATGTGATAAAAGTGCCAACAATTGCTGGGTTTTGGGATTCCTCAGGACAATTATATCTGACTAGTAAATGTTACAACCACCACGGAATGTTTAATTAAAACTGCCCACTACTTATGCTTCAGGATGACTCATGCTACCAATATCTGATTAGTAAGTGTTGCGACTATAACGGAATGAGTAAAACTGCCAACTGTGTGAGTTCCTTGGTCCAACTTCCTCGTTTGGTCTCGAGTGGGAATACCAGGATGGGTATGATTGGTGTTAGTATCAGGTTGGATCCGAATAGGTCTCACTTATCCCTCTCTAATAGCCGACAGATGTATCGAGTCTCTATAGGTTGTTTAGTGCATGCTTCGCTGCCGCTTCAGTCCACCATACCTATGTAGGCGAGAGCCACCGAATTCTAGCCTCGCCGTGTACTAGCCTCAGTACTGACGCTCCTCTTTTTGCCCTTTGTCGGCATCCCTTTTGTTTTAGCAGGTTTGAGATCGACGTCATTAGCAGGGTTACCCTTCCGGCTTGGCCTGGGCAGGGTTATGGACGCCATTGGTTATTCTTCAGGGCTCTTAGCCCCATTTGCATCTTGTCCGTAGTCGGACGCTCTATCGTTTTCAAGGTGGTTTGGATCTTTGTATTGTATATATGTATTCTTGACTCGTTGAGTCGCTGTTGTATATATATCTGTTCTGTGGGTCCCATCGAGGACTGTTGTGTAATGGTATTACTTCGTTTTCCACCCGCACGAAAGTGCCTGGTGGGCGTCCTTGAATCGTTTCTATGCGGGTTTGGCGGAAAGGGCTAAAACTTGCATAGGGCCGATTCGAGGGTGTTACACCTTATGTTGCTCAAATCAACAAGTGTTGAACTAACGAAATTTAGATAACAACCTGGGGCAGAAGCACCAAAATTCACGCCTCAAAACGACGTACAGAGATATTTTACGATGAAGCACAAAAATCTGTTTCGGGACAACAACTTTTCCAAGCATTACTTCCCTCTCATTAGAGGTTACTCTTGGCACAAAAAGCAAATAAAAAGGATAAGGAGCGGTTATTAAAGAAGTAATAACTTCCAAGACTCATCTAAAACTTTTGGGTTATCTCCCAATAAGTACTTTTCTTTAACGCCTTTAAGTTAGGCATGATAGTCTGAGAAGATGCTCACATAAGAAATATGAATTAAAGTAAAAGAGAGCATCAAGAAGCAAATTCAAAGCACATTTAAGTCTAACCCACTTCCTATGCAAAGGAATCTTGTAAAGAAACAAATCATGAAAGCACAGAGCAACAATCATAGTAAAGCAAAACAAGTGCAACTTTAAGACTTTCAACATAAAGAGGGGAAACTTAATATTATTGAGATGCAAAAAACCTTGTTTCCCTCTCTCATAATAGCTTTCAGTAGAATCATGAATAAAATTAACAATATAACTATCGCATAAAACATTCTTATCATGAGCCACATGCATATAATAAATATTACTCTCCACATAAGCATAGTCATTCTTATTAATTGTAGTGGGAGCAAATTCAACATAATAGCTATCATTATTATTCTCATCACCATAATCATCAAATATAGGAGGCATATTGTAATCATTAATTTTCTCCTCAATAGTAGGTGGACTGAAAATATCATATTCATCATTGTAATCATTATATATTGGAGGTTTTGTATCATCATAAGCAATATAATAGCTATCTTCCAAAGCTGGGGAACTAAAAAGATCATTTTCATAAATACTAGCTTCCCCAAGCTTAGACTTTTCCATAGCATTAGCAATAATGGTGTCCAAAGAATTCATACTAACAAGATTGCTATTAGCATGCAAATAAAGTTCCATAGGTTTTTTAATTTTCTCTTCAAACACTTCATGTCCTAACTCAAGATAAATACTATAAAACTCTCTAATTTTGTTGTTGTTTTCCATTAAGGATCTCAAGGAAATAACTTCGAGCACTCACACCGGAGGATGTGAGTACCTTTTACCTTACCTCCCCGGCAACGGCGCCAGAAAATAGCTTGATGTCTACGCACTTCTATTCTTGTAGACAGTTGTTGGGCCTCCAAGTGCAGAGGTTTGTAGAACAACAACAAGTTTTCCCTTAAGTGGATTACCCAAGGTTTATCGAACTCAGTGAGGAAGTGGTCAAAGGTATCCCCTCTCAAGCAACCCTGCAATCAAGATAGAAGAAGTCTCTTGTGTCCCCAACACACCCAATACACTTGTCAGGTGTATATGTGCACTAGTTCTGCGAAGAGATAGTGAAATACAAGTGGTATGGATAATTATAAGTGGTAACGGTGCCAGAAAAGAGCTTGATGGCGTGGACGAGACTAAAAGAAAACTGAAATAAAGATAGCAGCAAGCAAACATGTAACAGATCTAATTACAAACGATGTATCAATGCTTAGAAACAAGGCCTAGGGATCATACTTTCACTAGTGAACACTCTCATATAAATATCTTCTCTTTATGATACTACTCTGAACTATTCTCTGGTTGGACACTCCAATCCATGGTAGGGCTATAACAGCACGCCTCAAAGTTCGCTTTCCGCATCTAGATAACCCCACACTGTCACCTTGAGCACTAGATGGTTCCAACAAACACCACAATTTCATAGAGACATCCAACTCCAAATATAACTCATAACAAGTATTTGTAATCTCTAGCCTAAGTGCCACCATGGTGTGCACGCTGTCACTTTCACACACATGGGGAGAGCAGAGATCTATTAAAGCACTTGAGTAGCAAGGTAGATCTACTTGATTACAAAGCTCATGATCACAATATGATCATGCATAGAGAGAGATGAACACATAGCTACCGGTAGAACCCTTAGCCTTGAGGAAGAACTACTCCCTCCTCATCATGGGAATCAGCAATGGCGATGGAGATGGTGGTGGAGATTGATACAGATGGCTCCGGGGGCACTTTCCCGTCATGATAGGATGCCAGAACAGAGACTTTCTGTCCCCCGAATCTCCCCTTCGGTGGCGGCGGCGCTGCGGAACTTTTTGTGGCTGGAGGCTGGACGATTTAGGGTTTCTGCATCGGAGGCTTCTTATAGGCGAATGGGCAAGGTCGGTGGCCGGCCAGGGGGCCCACACCATGCCTTGGCGCGGCCAGGGGGGCCCGCGCCAAGGGGTGGTGTGGCCACCCTGTGGCCCTCCTCCGTCTTGTCTTCTGGCTCCGTGAGTGTTCCGGTAAAATATCAACTTTGGATTTTGTCCCGTCCAATTCCGAGATTATTCATTTTCTGACTTTCTAGAACCAAAATAGCAGAAAACTGGCAACTGACACTGTGGCATCTTGTTAATAGG
The DNA here is from genome assembly GCA_910589775.1 of Avena eriantha. NCBI lineage: Eukaryota > Viridiplantae > Streptophyta > Magnoliopsida > Poales > Poaceae > Avena > Avena eriantha. Next base: position 130,100,065 of record OU342745.1, read on the forward strand.
TTAGCCCAAGAAAGTGTATAAAAAATACTCCAAAGTGGAACAAAACATAAGAAAGTAGATAAAAACCAAGCATGGAACATCAAAAATTATGGATACGTTAGCAACGTATCACCGATCACATCGCCCTCCCTAGCAATCCTCAGCCTAGTGATGAGAGTGCACTGCTGCTGGCGGATCGGGGTGCCCGGGGCGAAGCATCCGTGGATGCGCCCACTCCTCCTCACCGGCCCTGCGTACTTGCTCTTATTGCGGCAGCGCTTGGTTACCGGCCTGCTCAGGACGGCGTTAATGGGCTGCTTGCAGGCTCCACGGAAGGCCACAGGACTATGCGCCCCTACCGGTGTAGAAGAAACGACTACGGCCTTGGGCCCACTCCTCTGGTCCGAGTCCATGTACACCGAGGACAGGCTAACCGAGAAGACATCCAATGGAAAGAGCACCGATCTGGGGCAGCCCATCTGCTCCGAGGAAAAAGTCCAGCAGGCATCGCTCGGCGAAGAGATCAAACCAGGCGAGGAAAGTTGACAGTTTTGGACCGAGCCACCGGGGTCCACAAAATCAATGGGGGCCTTCCTGGGGATTAGCACATGTCCCATCGAAGCAGCCTCTGCCGTCCCACCAACGCTTCCCTCCTGGTCCGAAGAGCTCCCGTGGATCAGCGGCAGAAATGTCTCCATCGCGGGCACGCCTCCCACGTGGCCCACATCTGCACGGGGTGGTTGGACAGCCACCCCCAAAAAGCATGCGCTCCAGCTGCGGCTGAGGAAAAGGCCCCATGGTGGGTCCCAGCCGGTCCACCCGCTCCACCTCCACGCTGACAGGATCCTCATGCGACGACAAGCAAACGGCCTCCTTCTCCTGGTCAAAAGCGGGGGTGCCAAGCGGTTGCATGTCACGCAACGCGTTTTGACCGGTCAGACGCTCCAGGCTGGCCCCACCACCAACGCTGTCCTCAACCTCTGAAAAGTGGTCCTGATCTTCAACCTCCGGCCAGGGAGCGGTCTCCAGCGGAGCGTTGATGGCGACGCGGCGGCAGGCACCCCAGTCCTTGCCGGCCGGCCGCCGGCGGTGCGACCCGTCTCCACGTGCATCAGGGGGTCCTCGGAAGGATCCACCAGCACTTGGCCAGGTATCTGACCCCCAGCCAGGCCCGCCACCATGGCTAGAACCACCACCATGGCCACGATGTCCGTCACCGTCCGATCCACCGTCTCCACCTCCACGTCCTGAAGCTGGGCCATCATCAGCCGGCATCATGTCTTCGACCCGGACTAGGCGGATCCTCACGATGTACCTCAGCAGAAATTTGTCCAGGGGCACAAGGGCATCGCCGGGGAGGACGAGGCCATCGTCCTCCTCCATCCTGTCTTCAGGCTCCTCGATGAGCAGAGCCTTCTCACGCGACAGCTGGTGAATGCTATCAAGCCAAGCTATGACCTGAAAACGCCCCAAGTCCTCCTGGCTCGCCGTCGTTGCACCGAGGCGTTCGACCCAAGCAGTGGATCCAAGCAACGCCACCACCGTGCTGCGGTTCCAGGCGTGCGCCGGGATGCCAGTGAGCTCCAGGTGCGCCCGATAACGGAGAGGACGGCGCACCGCCTGCAGCTGCCCGTTCCACGACGAGAAGCGGAGGGAGAAACCCCGTCCGTCCACCACTCCGATGGCCATCACGTCGTCCCGAACCCTCCTGCTACTGCACCACCAAAATCGACCGGCCACGAGCGATGAATCGAGAAGTTGTCCGCCGCCCATGGCACCTGCGCCGCCACCGCCGCCCTGGCCTCGATCAAGGTCACGTTGGACCGCTGGCCAGAGACGAAGGTCACCAGGGCCCAGTGCAGCGTGTCCTCAGCCGCAGCGATCTCCGCCGACATGGGGATTATGACTGTCTCCATGCCCGGGTCGGGGGCACCTCGCACCAAGAAGTCAAAGCCAGGTCGCGGGAGGGGGGGCGCATGCCTCGCTCAGCATCCTCTTGACGCCGAGGAGGAGGCGGGCTCCTTCCGCGGCCCCTCTAATCGAGTCCACGCCCGTCACGAGCACCACGGCCGTCACGAGCATCTCGGCCTCCACGACTCCCATGCCCATTGCGCTCGCCGCCGCCGCCGAGCGACTCATCCACGCCCTGCGCATTGACTGGGCTACCAGGCGCTCCGCGCTCACCGCGTTGGCCAACGAGCGCACCGTGACCGTCGCGTGCATCCCGCCCGCGTCGGCCACCCACGGAAGCTTCCTCACAGCCAGCGAAGCGTGATCCCACGGAGCTCGATTGGGGAAGCGGGGAGGTCTGACAAGCGCCAAGGCGCTGCCTTGCAAGAACCTGGTAGGCGCCCGCCTCACGGGAGGGCTCGGGCGGCGACCTCGGCGTCGCCGGTGAGGGCGCCGACTGGATATGGCTTCCCAGCCTGTCGCGCACGTCTCCACGGCGACCATCCACCTCGGGGGCGCGCATGCGCTGCTCTAGCTGGCCCTCCCCGGGCGGCTCGGCCGGTCCACGCGCAGCAGTGCGCTATCATTGCTGCTCCACAGGTTCACGCCGCCGCGGCCGGTCGCCTCGCCGCTCCGGACAGTCCCGAGCATGGTGTCCCTCGTGCCTGCAACGGAGGCAGATAGTGGCGAACGTGCAGTCCTTCGAGATGTGGCAAGACCGAAGGCAATTGAAACAGCACCCCGCAAGGTCCGGCGGCAGGTCGTCCCGGATGGCGAGCGCCGGGAGTTCGGCCGGTCCACCGCCGCGCCGCCTCTTCCTTCCACCCACGAGCTGCCAGGGGCCACGCTCCCCGCCCTGCAGGCCTCTCACCGCAACACCGCGAGACGCCGCCGGGGCCGTCCGCTGGGGTGCAGCAGGTCGCGGTGTGGGGGTCAGAGCCGGAGTCAGAGCCGCCACCGGGGAGACGGGGCGGGTCGCCGGCGAGGGGGTGCCGCTGCGGAGCACCTCACAGTAGGAACGGGGGCTTTGCTCGTCCTCGTCATCGGAGTAGTCCGCCCACCGCCGGGCTTGGGAGGAGGTGGGGGTGGAGATGACAGGGGAGGGGGTGGCGGCGGGGGAGGCCATGGCGCCTAGGGCCGTGGGGGGTGGCTGCCGGACGCGGGGCTGTGTACGCCGCCGCCGGAGAGGCGAGCGGCGGTAGGTTTCCTAACCTAACCTAGACTCTCCTAGGAGGCGTCATGTCCGGCTTTCTGCTAAGACAATGTTAAGCTGACAACGAACGGATTCTACAGATAAGTTGTGTGCCTGCTATGGACGACCGCCACGATTACCAGGACGGGTCAGCTACCTGCACGATCTAACTTGGGACCGGCTGCTATGAAATCTTAGAGAATCTTATCTGCAGCTGCACATAATTCAGACTAGAGCACTACTACAGTCACAAAATTCAGACAACATTTTTCTCTGTCAGACAACAGTAGTGTGTGCAAAATATTCAGAGTTAAGCATTCACTGGTTCACCAATAAATTTTGAACTTCGGCCACTACGATACTCACATGACTCAAACTTATCCCCCAAACAGAACAAAATTCACAATCAACCATTACTAGGCGTAGATTGAAATGAAACAGATGCCAAATTGACTGCAAAACAGGACAAATTCAAACGAGATAGGATCACCAACAAAACGATGCCTCATGCATACAATATCACCAGTGCATCAGTATCACCGTTGTGTGCAAGTGCCCCTTGTTGGTAAGGTCGACGTGTGTTCAGGTCAAACGTTCACAAATCATAACGACACCCTTTAGATGTGATGTGGCTCTCAGACTCGAGTACCACTATAAGCAAAGAAAACCACCCAAACAATTTCGCCCAGCCTTTTCTTTGCTCCAAGATGATCCCCTGGTGTAAATCCCATACCCAGGTTCATGCAATGGAACACATCCTGACCAATGATGTTCATCAATCGGAACAAAGCGACAGAAACACTAACAACATACACAGATTCCCCATCAATCCATGGAAAAGCAGGCAAAGCATTCCACTCCAGCTGAGTGCGACAGCATCACCTATCGGGATTATACTACACTACTCTTATGATTCCAGTACAGCAGCCAGATCGCATGAAGCTTCAGCATCTCACAAACAATTCGATGATTTGAGCTTTGCGCCGGCGAAGCCATGATTCCCCAAGAAAGACTAGGATAGGAATAGGATAAACCAGACATGACATTTATCTGATGCAGTTCTAAGGACAGCCATGAAAAACCTTGCAGACTCATGATGATTGCTCCAGCAGCCCATTGCTCGCATCGTTTTCATCGTATCCAGCACGATGCCTTCGAGCAAGCAGGTACTTCTCAAACTCCTTCAGGTAGTCCAGGAGCAGAACGATGGTGAAGAGAAAGAACCCACCAAAGTAGTTGTTGCCGCCGCCACCCCCTCCACCTCCGCCACCTCCTTTGCCAAAACGGAATGGAGGGAACCCACCACTTCCATCGTCCAGTTTAGGTCCTTGAGTTTTCCCTGAAAACAGTAAACGGTAAGCAAAATGAAGAAATCCTAGCCCATTGTTTGCTCCGATGACAAGAACTAAATTCAATTTCACAAGCACCTTTGGGGTCGGATCGTTTGACAGTCGCAGTTGAAGATTTGCGCTGAACACTCTGGGTTTGAGCAGCTTTGCATCTTACACTCTGCAGCAAATAGAGTTGTCACAAAAGAGGTAGTCAAATAAAGTATCAATACTGAACCAGGTCATAAGCAATTAATAACCAAATGGCCACTTCCCTTCCAATTTAGATGTTCAAAACTGAAGAAATGCATCACGGGTCACCTGATATAGTATATTAGTATTTCAGTGAGCTCTAAAATCACTAGTACAAAGTGAGCCATGACTAGCCCATGATTTGTTCTACTCCCAACTTAACATTTTGGACATGAAAATTATCATAATAGATACTCATTCTAAATTAATTTTCAACAATCTAATAAGAAATAATCAAATTTGATCGTTAAGCTCTCAGCTATGAAGACTCATTTTACTTATAGGCTGATCCAAATAGATATGGTCCCATGAAATATTGTGACTTACCCTCAGTGTTGCTTTAGTAGAAAATTCCCCTTTAAATGAGATGCAGTTAACTTGAGTTCTTTGCAATTGCGAACCTACACAAACAGTAACATATTCATAAGCATCTCAAATGACACATGTAGGGATAAGAAGAAATACCAGATATAAACATGCTGGGTAAACAGCATTCAGACGCCATGTTCTCATGTGATATGTAACTGCCAATACAGACAGTAATAAATGATAGCCAATACGGACAGTAAGTAAATGACAGCCTTAACATAATTTCCTCAAAACATTAGTAATTGCTTAAGGACAGCCTTAACATAATCACTTAAGGAAAGCCTTAACATAATTGCCTCAAAACATTAGTAATTGTTCACCTTACAAAAACTACAATTTTTCCGTGCAGTTGAACAACTATTTCCAGCTGTTCTTATAATCACAAAAACACATGTACGTATACTCTAAAATGGGAACAAACCGACAAGGAATCCCGAAGAATGAATGGATAAAACATCTCGACAAAATCAAACATAAGAAAGCTCATTTGCAGCCCCGTACCTTTTACTAAAGTAACTCAAGTTCAAGGGTACATCAAGAGCATTGCAAAGAAACAGAAAATGTTATGGTCTGCTCAGAATACAGAAGCTTCGCAGAAATAGTTCCATCCTTGCAAGATTCAGGAAGTTCTCCATGGTTGAATTATTTCGTAAAATTGCCAGCTACATTTATTTTATGATTATTAGGCCTCATACTGGATTGTGCTGAGTGAAGTCAAAACTTTCACACCGAGATACACCACAATATGGAAAACAAACTAGCATACAATAGACATTAGTTAAACAACCACAGTATGGAAAATGATAGATAAGCTGTGCGTTTGCAAGGTGATTCAGACTTCTTAATCCAGCCTTTCAACATCCACGGGTTCAATGATCAAGCCAAGCAACTTTCAAGATGAAAAACCAAATAATAAATATGATGAGTAAGCTAAAAAAGCAATTGTTTACCTTGAACCCTCCTAGTTAAACCATTTGCGATTACGGTTCCGGGCAACAAGCCTGTGGCAAGTGTTGACATGGTGGCCATAGTTCAAGACCTACAATGTTAATGCATGAAAACATCGTTAGGCTTTTCGCAAAAACAAAAAAAGAAAACATCGTTAGGCATGGCAAACGAAACAAGGTGGTTTTTTGGCTCAACAAAACTGTAATCTAAATATAATGGAAATCACATAACGGAGGATCTGGTGGTGTGGTGATTATAAAATTTGTTTGGAAAATAATAATTATTTACCACTGGGAATTCCATAAGAATTACTGGTGTTCATAAAATGCCACTGCCTAAGATGTAACAGTTGATAGCTCCCAATCCTACAGGCAAAACAGATTGAACAAAACTGTTCAATCTTCGGAGGCGAGTCGATTCGGTACAAATTCAGCACAAATCCTACACGTACGAGCAGCAGGAAACCGTGTGATGTCTCGACCGCGGATCACGTACTAGCGAGATGAGAGGCGAGGGCACAGCTTGCCGAATCAAAGCAGAGAAACAATTCATCGAAACACGAGAGAGGGGGAGCAGTGGTACGCACGCACGCGGCCGGCGCGGGAGGGAACCAGAGAAGAGGGATGAATTGAGGGTATCCCAGCGGCCCAGCGGGGAATCAGGAGCTCGCTCTCGGCGGAGAGGAGGAGGCTTCGCATGCGGACAAGCGACGGATCGGCGGAGAGAGACGGCCAGGGCCAGACGACAACGCCTGGATGAGGGACGTGAGCGAGCGGTTGGGGCCTCGCCTCGCCTCGGTTACCCTTCGGCTGGCTTTTCTGGGCCTCCAGGGCCACGGTTGAGGCCCAGTTCCGCGTGCCGAGAGCCCGAGAGCCCAGTAGGTCATCATCTGCGGCTCCTAAACCCCCAAACCTCTCTCTCTCCTAATCCTCTTCTCTGTCCCTGCCTTCCCTAGCACCTGCAGCAAAAATGGCGATCTCAGCCGTCGGCGCCCGATTTAGGGTCGTAGCGCGAGCCCTCTCCTCCTCCCTCCTCAGTCGCGGCGGCATCCTCCCCACTGCCCGCCGCGCCTCCTGCATCAACAGGTAAGGCCCCGTCACCACGTCCAGACTCGCCGCCATGCGAGCAGTGGTTCCCCTCCTGACCCTGTGCTCTCGTGGGAGTGCTGCAGGTTGCCTCTGGTGTCCGGGACGTTGCTCTCTGCGCTTCCTCTCCACAGCGCCATCGCGTCCGCGAGGTTACGCTCCGCGATCGCGGCCGAGTCCCAGAGCTGGGGCTTGATCCCCCAAGGTGCGGCTCTTTGCTTTGCTTTGCATGTGCTTGGATTGGATTAAGTCGGTGGGTATTACAGTTCTCCACTATAGAAAGAGAGTGGAGGCTGTAAGGTAGATTGAAAAGGGTTAGAGTTTGTCAGGTGCCGTGATGAACTGCATCTGCCCCTGGCTCCCATTGTTCAGATGGTTATTGGTATACCTTGAAAAGGAGAAATTGGTCATTGGTCACCACGTTTTCTTATCTTGGCAATACTGCTATTGCTACTAGTTTAATTGCTGCATGTCAAAAAATTAGAAATGATATGTATTTTAGCTCTTTAGTTAATTGTTATTTTGTTGCTAGGAAGCTCTCTAGGTTTTAAATAATGGCAAAGCGATTACAATCATCATAATTAAATGATCAGGATAGTCAATCTTTGAGAAATTTCCTTTTCTGATTTGTTGGAAACGTTGGTCTCTTTTGCTAGTCTATATGGGAGATCGTTGTTTGGTGATCTGCGGTGACGAGACCAGAAAATACGAATGTTATTAGCACCTTACTGGGGTGGCATGTTTTCAAGGAGCTAGTTAGACAGTAGAATAACATATTTACTTGTATTTCTATTACTCCCTCCGATGTACTAAATCAGCGACATTTATTATGGATAGGAGGTAGCACTAACAAGTTACAAATAGTACAAACCATCAAGTTAGCACTACTTTCAGTGTGGCAGTGTCCCCAGTCAATTTATGCATTGTTCTTGATGATCAAATGTGCTAAAATTAGGTTACAATGATGTTTGAGACTAGTAGAACGCTACCAGTTCTAGGAAAGGACAATGCACTGTCTGCAAACAAATACGCCGCATACATGTACATATGATTGGGACTCATAAGGGGAAGGTTCTTATGCCAACTACAGTGTTGTCTTTGTCAATATGTGTTGCATATGCCGGGGAAATTATTTCCATCTTCTGGTAGAGAGCAGGTTGATAGAGTGAATGAATGTTGTTAAAAAAATTCTAGAGTTAATGAATGAAATAAATGTGGTCTGCATTCAGTTCTACTTTTCTTGTACAATGTTTGATATAGCGGTAGGATTAGTTAATATTTGGTCGACATTAGATTATAATGTGTACCTCATCCATCCAAATGAAACATACAGGAATGAAGTCTCATTAGGAACTACTTCTGTCAGTAATATTAACCTTAAAGCCAATCCTTTATCCTAATCTTGCTTGTGAAATCAGCTATTTCTGAGAAAAGTTATGTATGTTTTTCTTTTGTGCTATTGCAGGTTGGATTAACAAAATATGTGTCTGTTGTTTGACACCCTTAACCTTGCTTTGCACATGCAATATTAAGCTGTACTACTTCAGCTTACTTGAGAATGTTTTCGTCTTTTGTTTTGCAGGAAACTGCATGCCTTTATGAAAGCACCATTTCTCCCTTCGATGTTGTAAAAGCCCAAACATTTGGCAACTTTCCGTATTCTCGTTATGTTAGTCCTACAATCAAAACTGCGATTGAGCTTACAGGAAGCTGTCTTTCCATGAACCTAGGAAAGAGGTCGCATCAAGCTGCTTGCATTGATGTTAACAGATCAATGGATAAATCTGTGGATTATTTTCTGTGCTATATCAGACTGTTTGATTTCATGCTCACATGATATTTCAGTGCCAATGCTATCATGAGTAACATTGAATTGGGTCAAAATCTTTGAGGTGTCTGTTTTGATATTTTTAATTAAAAGCATCTTCTTGTGCTCCACTAATTCGGCAAGTTATTTCATGTAAGCAATAGTCGTTTCCAAAGTGATAGGTAGAACACGCCACAGTTGTCTCTGACCATAACACTGATGAAATGGCACTTGAAACCATCTTTCTATTTGTTGAATTGTGCTCAAGCTCTTGAGACGTCAGACGTGTCTAGTTGTTCACATGTGGTATGATGGTTGGAACCTGGCTGTAAGTTGAGCAGCCCATTGTCTACGCTCAGAAGTTTCATGCTGTATAGGACAAGCTCTAACGTTCTCTTTCGGTGCTGTGCGTTTATATTGCTCTAAGTAATCCGTTTGCCATGAAAGTAGTTCTAGCATTGGTCGTTGTTGCAATTTCTCCTTACGCAAATGTTTAGAATTTTCATGCACCCATTACACTATCACCACCATCATTGGAAATTCATGATTCATACCAAAGTGAGAAGTGCATAAATATTCTGTTTAACATCATAGATGTACTACTTGATATGGCTATGATTGAACAAACACACTAAAACAATACTCCCTTTGGATGTATCTAGCACTAAAACATGTCTAGGTACAACCATTTCTGCGACAAGTAATATGGATCGGAGAGAATAGAACTTTTTATAATTTAGAAAGGAGGGCGTGCGAAAAGCCCCAAATCGGTCGCTTGGGCGGGGCACGCTTGTCTCAGTCGCATGCCCCAAACCGACCGCTGAACATTAAATTCTTGATGATTTTTAATAAAATTAAACCATAAAGTTGAAAAGTTCCCACCACATCTTCGCGCGAACTAAAAGAAAATAGTGTCGATCGTGGTCGTTGATGCCGATCCTAATGCCGTCGTTGCTTTTGCCGCCGCCAACACCACCGCCACTGCCTCCGATGTCGCCTTCATTGTGGCAATTTCTTGTAGGATCATTTCGCGGTAGTACATGTGCGTCGCTAGCACCTAGGGCCTGGGAATCCCCGATATGTTGGCTATCAAGATGAAGAAGTCCTCCTTCCTTTTCTTCATAGTGACCGCGTCCTTCTCAGTCTCGATCCTCTTCTTCTCGAGCATAATCTTCTCGTCTTGCTTGGACAACAAGGACTTCCACTTTTCATCGCTCTACTCGCCCCGAATGAGCAAGTTCGACGAGACATCGATGAGGCACTTGTCAATCGACGCATGCACTCTGTCGGATGATGTCGCTTGAGTTGCGACTACCTAGCACTCCATCCCCATGCACAGTCTCCAAGGACGCGAGAAGAACCCCTTGATCGACATGCTCCTCTGAGTCGTCGAGGTCCTTAAAGGCATACATCTCCTCCTCCATCTCTTCCTCCCTAGGAGCGTGGTTAGCCAGATTCGGCGCCGAGGGCTGGCAGCGCTCCTGTGGAACCTGGGAAAGCTCGGACCAAGCGGTAGGGAGGTTGTTGCTAGACATGTTTGTCCATGTAGGGCCAGTTCCCTCACCGCGGCTCAGTATTTTTTGTAACCTAAGGACGACCTGAGCGGGAAATGGCAGGGGCGAGCGTGGGAACCAGGAACCAAGCGCATGCGAGAAACTAGCGGGGCACACTGGAACCTGGTGAGGCACGTGCGGACGCCATGAGACACGACCTTCCATGACATCGTGTACTTGCTGAACCGCTTCGCCAAAGAACGGAAGGCGGCCCTAGCCATGTGCGGCGGATACTAACGGAAATTCCAGCCGCATCCGCTCAATGGAGAGGGATAGCGTCGCTTTTGGCATGCCCCAACCGTGGCATCTACGATGTCATCGCCACAACCTGCCACGAGGCCTTCATGAGAGAGGCACATGTTGTGGGATCATCGACATCGACTTCGACGAGGAAGCAAGCGGGGACATAGAGGAGGCTAGCGATGAGGAGCAGGCCAACGACGACTCTGACAAGAAGGACGCGAGCGTTGTAGTCGATTATGGTTAATATCAGTTGATTTCGTTTATTTAGATGTAATTCCATATTTCATGCACCACCGGATCAAGGGGAGAACGATGTGTATATTCGTATCTTTTCCACGACTTAAGGGAATCTCCATCGGGCCGACCCATTTGACCACTAGTGGTCTTAATCGGTCCGCGGGTGACCGGACGACGAAAACCCGCTCCAGCGGTCTGACCCAAATGACCACGCGTGTCCAGGCCGACCCATTCCTGGCCCAAATATGCTCTGGGAATGCGTCACCATAGACAGCGCAATTGTCCTCCCTCGTGTCCTCGTGCCTACACACGAGCCCGCCTGACAGTGTGTCATGGTCAGCGCGCCATTGATGGCCGAGGCCAGCCAAAGGCTGACGGGCGGCCAGCGCTGCTGAATCGAAGCGATGCCTCCTAGACCACCGTGTCGGCATTAATGGCCAAGGGTGCAGCGGGACTTTTTAGGCCGAGGGCACACGTGGCCCGGCCTCCCCACACTATAGGGGTTTGCAACAGAAAATAATAATTTTTCTAACTAGCGTACGCAAACTACCAAGATCTATCTAATAGTAATGCTACAACGGGAAGGTTTCGGTGACATACTCTTGTAGATCGAAAGCATTTAATGTTCACGATGAACACGGATGATATAGTCATACGTCGTAGTCAAATTCAAGGTCGCATTGATCCTCGCACGATGATAGGTGCCACAACTAGCAGCACCTCCGTGGACTCGCACATGTACGACGGTTCTTCGATCCATCCGAGATTGCAGAAGTAGATCTTTTGGATCGGGGTACCAGCAGCACGACAATGTGCTAATGGTGGAGACAACTGATACCTTCGATCTGGATTACGGATGTAATATAGTAGCTTTTTTCCTAGTAGACCAAGGTTTATCAAACCTTGGGAAACACTTGCTGTATAGAAATAATAAGGCACATCTACAATAATGTGTTTACTCATTTCATTTTATGTTTACCGAACCTTTCCAGTTTACTTTTGATCATTGGTTGTTGCAATGGAAATAGGCCAGGGTTGAAGATTCACCTACAGCTGCACATACATATGGGATAAAGATAAAAGTAGGCACATTCATGTGTGAAATGATCTAACATAGATAAGTTTTATGGGCAGCACATCCGTAAACACTAAAACCCATGCGATCCATATGCATACGAATAGTATTTTGATTCAACCGTTATACCGTGAAGCACCGGGCTATAACAATTTAAGTAAAATACAGATCAAAGCATAAAGCAAGATTATGGTGTTGTTACTCCCGAATGGATTCCTAAATGAAGACTATACTCCCCTTGTCGCATGAAATCGCCGTTCACCGCTCATCTCACCTCAAGCCTTTATCAGTCCCAGAATCATGGGTACCTACAAGTCCATGGATCTAGACAAGAGACAACTAAAGAAATGTAAAAATATCTATTCAATCACAACACAATATTCCCATGTACTAGATGCCCATGATTGTTGCAAGGTTTCACCCCACCGCAGCCCATGAGGAGTACTCACTCATATCAATAATATCAATGCTAGAAAATATTATGCAAATACTTAGATTGAAATCAAATATTATTACAATGATCGCCGAATCACAAGGAGATCTCAAATACAAGATAATGGCTATGGAGTGGATGGAGGATGGAGAGGATTAACTATGGTGGTGGATCTCTTTCGATGGTGTTGTGATGCAATCTCGGAATGGTGGCTCTCTGCACGATGTCCAAAGTCTCAAAATATATAGGTGTCTTCACAGAAGCTGAAGTATTTGACTTAACAGAGTCGTCGCCACACAGTATGTGCCGGCCATGCAGGGGGAGGGGCTTGCTCATCTGCAGGTCGTTAAGCTTGCAAACAACTCTAATTCATCCTCAACTAACTTGACCGAGTAGACAGCATGATAATCTTTAATGAATGCTCCTGATTTCACCTTAGAAGTGTGATTTCCTGCACAACACAAATTAAAAACAAGGATTGTACATCTTTTCAATGATTAGTCATTAGTAGTAAGGCTAGAGAGATTCTTGGTCAATTACTTGACTTAACATACGATTTAAACACAAAGAAAGATGATTGTTTTCACAGCCATCAACTTCCCCAAAGCTCAAACCTTGAGCGTATTCGAGCAAGAAACAAAAGAAACCATAAAGAACTCATTGTTTAAACTGAAATAACGGGAAGATGAATTCACTTACGGTTGGTAGTCATATGCATTCAACACTTCTTCCATTTCAAAGGCTTGTCCAAATTAGAGAAATGCCAAGACTATTATACGAGCTTCGTTAACTCAAAACAATCAAAGTAGAGTTGATATAAGTATAAACAACTAGAGGTGTAACAATCATGCCAATTTCTCTAGTTAACTCTAAGCTTGCCAAGGAACACTAGGAAGTTTCTTATTAGTAAAATTAAGTATGGGAGATCATGTTCAAAGTATCTTAACAGTGAAGTATCTTATTGACACCCACATCAATAGATCAAGACTATCAAAACACTACTATTCCATTCGTTGTCTTTCAAGAAAATTCATATAGTAGTAACGATACCATACCAAAGACTGTTCGTGTGACTTTCTTCCAAATAAAATTTCCAACAAGGATCATTGAATGACTTTTTTAGCAATTCTTTACACAATCTTCAAGATTACCAATATTTTTGACCACTACGGTAACAGTTGCTACCCATGTCGTCAACTCAATAGACGAAATTATGGGTTGTACCATTAACCGTTCGTAGGCCAGTGGAGTTGTTGGCATCCTAAAGGTGTGCATCAAAAACTTATAAATAATCAATAGCATACTTTGACTCACAACTTTTAGCTTTGGCATGCATCTCAATTACCACTAGACTTTATTTAAATCAAACAACTCCTTTCAAGAGTGCTATCAAGTCTATCAAAATATCTACGGGATTAAGTATCTCCAAAGATAAACTCCCGAGACAATCATCCAACATACAAGTCATAAATTGGAGACTTTTTTGTTGTATTGTTTGGCAATATTAGGCAAGACTCGGTTAGCTACAAGAACTAGAGCAAAAGCTTCCACAACTAATTATTGATACAAATAAAAAGGTTTACTCTAAACATTTTGAATTACTCCCACTAGCATAACATCTTAACAAATCAACTAACTAGGATAAACATTCAAATTTTTAAAGTGGGAGACATAGGACATACCTCTCATGAGTGACTTCATCAGTTCTCTTCCTTATAGGGATGCATTCCTTCAAAACTCAAGTCAAATCACTCTCATAATAAAATTGAAGAAAAGGGGCAATAGGAAAATCTACTTTCACGAAAAAAGGATAAAAAGAAAAATATTTTTGTATTTTTGTGGATAGGGATTGAAGAATAGAAATGGCTTGCGACCAAGCAAGATATTGAGGAACAGAAAACAAACAAACAAAAAAGGAAAACGAAAGCAAAAAGTAAAGGAAAAAAAGCAAAGTGTTGGGACAGCCTAACACGAGTGTTTCAAAGCTCTCATTGAGCTAGAGCCTCATTATTACACAAATAAAATTGCTTAGGGAACACATCCTTATCTCAGGATTTTGCAAGCCCTTTTGTTGCTCATTATGGTGGCGGTGGATAATCTTCCGAATTCCATTGGCTGCTCCAGCTACTGAACTGGGTAGAGAGGTTCACGGTGGCATATCAAAGGTTGATGCGAAGGTTGCTCATGTTCTTAATATTTTATTCGAGTGCGCGAATATATTCATAAGTGGTGTAGTAGTTATCTGGATGCTCCGCTTGTTCGGGGCCTTCTTGTTCTACTTCTTCATCTTCTCCTTCTTCATCCACTGGTTCTTCTTGTTTGGGGTAGTCCTGCTTCAACCTGCGCATCATAATGCAAGCGTCCATTCTCGATAGAGAACAAACCATTAGGCTAAGGAGCTGTGATCAAGTGATTGTCTCTCGCTATATCAATTAAGTATCTACCATGTGATTTATAAATCATACCACAAGCTTTGAGAGTAGAGAAACCGAGACAGCGAACACCTACCAACTGTTGCATATTACCTAGGTTGATGTGGAGTGCTCGATGATGCATGTAAAATGCATACATGAACTTTGTAGTTTATTGTCATATATTCCAACATATTTGCATGCTATTAGATGTTATATTCATGTTTTGCATTGATTTATGGGGAGTTTCCATTGATCCCCTTTCATTGGTTTATAACTCTACAGAACAGTAAACCCCTGTTTTCTGTATTTTTAAGTTTTAGGGACCTTATAGAACTCAAATAGAGAAGGATTTTTATGGAGTCAATATTTTTCCTGGAGATACAATATGAGAAGAAGAAGAAGTACCATATGGGGCCCACAAGGCCCGAACGAGCACATGTGGCATGGACCCCACCCTAGGCTACGCCACCATGTCTCGTTCCCTCCTCGAGCATCCGTAGTCGTCCATTTTGATCTCACATTGACGGGCTTGGCCTAAAAACCACACTATATAGACCCCCCGAAGCATTCTTGAAGGAGGCAGAGAAGAACCACGAAATTAAGGCTGAACCTGCAAACATTGGAGGGGGAAACACTGTCGGAGCATCTCCACCCCTTCCAACACATTAACACCGCCACCATGATGAAGAAGGAGTAGTCCACCTCTAGACTATGAGTTTGTGGCAGTAGCTTGATCTCTCTCTCTTGTGCTATGTTGTTTAGATGCCATATGAGCCACCTATCATGATTATGGCCATATTTGTAATTCCTATATGGTGGATATTTTGTTTTATTGGATGATCTATGAGATCCGAATCTTTATTGTGTTCTTGATGTATTAATAGATGCATATTGTTACCCCATGTTGGGCTACATAGAGATAAAACAAAAAATCCCTACGCGGTACACCCAATATCTTAGCCAAGGTAGAAGGCCACAAGGATTACCACTAGACATGCGGTTGCGGATTACTGATGAAGCGCGTCAATTGATGCAGTGCAATTCTCACGATCCGATCCAATCCACGATCGTCAAAGTATTGAACATACAACACCTCTGCCGGTATCCACACGTACGAGGAGGAGCATTGGCGGTGGACTTCTAGGTCCGGTACGACAGATGGACTAAAATGGAGCTAGGGTTTCCAACGCATGGAATGACCTAACCCTGCCCTTTGGGCATCCATGCGGCCCATTCACTAAAGCCTATATTAGTCATTGTGAGTCCAACTCACTAACTCAGTCCGTGTCCAATCCGGGTCCAACCCAAACAGGTTTCCGGTTCGGGTCCAACCCAAACTTTCTCTTGCTCTTAAGTGTGTGACCCGACATGATCATGGTGACTCGGACACAATTTGAGTCTTACTCGTAATCGATCAATCGGTAGCGGATCCGAGCAGAACGTGCCGACTCCCAAGTACCAAAGAGTTATGACGACATACCTTCCAATGCGACTTGCGTCCGTGTCCCTTTCGCCTCACGATACACCTTGCCAAGCTATAGGCGAATAATCGTCATCCTTCAAATATCTCAACTCTCTTCTCGATCTGAGATAAGTGATTCATCCGACTAACTCTTAGTCAGATGCCTCGATTAACACTTAATCGAGTTATGCATGGCCATGCATTCCGAATCATATCATCTGAGAGGGCCTAGAGAATATATCTCCAGACGGAGGGGTAAAATCCCATCTTGGTTATCCATATAACGCAGCTTGATTCTCAGTCAACCCGAAATATGTCTTTATAACTGCCCTTTGATGGAACAACATTTGACAAAACATAAGTCGGTGATCCAGAACATAGATTGTGCAATAACCTCTGGTCTAAGGATTACATTGATTGAGAAATACAAATGACGACTTGTTCATTGTATCTCAATATGGGTCAGTCCGACTTGCTAAACTCTTTAGCCGAACCCGTGTAAGTCGAAATAGCATCACCATGCCCATGACAAGTGGAACTAAGTCATCAACTGACTTTCACATTAGTCTAAGTTGTGTGTCTAGAACAACCTCAATGACCAAGGACATCTAGTATGAACAACATGAATATATAGTTCCAGAAATGAATCACGTATTCAGTGATACATACGAGAATTTCATACAAGGAGAATATAACAACTTTATGAATACATCGGGAATAACATCATACATGATTGCCTCTAGGGCATATTCCCAACACCCCGTTCTTTATTACATGTTCTGATCAAACTTGTATGCACGAGCATGTGGGGGGATGGTGTGTACTAGATGGAGTAACATGGTGGTAGTAATGGGTTGTGACAGCAAGCCTCATATCTACTATGGTCTTTACCAATTCTTTTGTTACCTCACTAGGGATAAAGTGAATGCATGTGTTATATAATTGCTAGACGTCTTGTTTAATCTATGGATCATATGCTTGATCTATTGTGATATGTTTAACTTAAGGTAGCATATTTGTTGTTCAAACATGATGTCAAAGTACCTAAAGCTATGCTCTGTTGATTCTTAAATCTAGATTGCTTGGAGTGTATCCCTTTCTAGTGGAGTATAAGTAAGATTTGTAGTATCATATTTATGATAGGACGTGATGCCCATATGAATTCGAATCAAGATAGATAATAAAATCTCATCAATATTTAGTTATAAATCATGCTCTTAATGCCACCACACCTTTATGAGAGAGTAGACAAGTGAACTCATGAACCCCGCTCATAAGAAACAAGTTTTACTTGCTTTTACTTTCCTTTACATTTTTTGCATTAATTAATTTCAAAAATACAAAAATATCTTTATTTCTTGCAACTACAACCAAAAACCTAAAAACATCTTTATTTACTTGTTTTAGTTTACTTTCTAGTTTTAGCTTTATTTCTAGTATTTTATTTAATGTTATTTTACTTTACTAATACCAAAGACTTGTGCTTGACAACCACATGGTGGAGTTGGGGGCACAAGACAAAGACTTTGCTTTGCAGGTTGCTAGGCGAGGTTGGAAAAAGATTCACCTTTGTTCCCCGAGAGTTCGATATAAACCCCGGGTCACCCTTGTGGGGAAATTTCTCTTGCTGCATTTGGAGTCCCAACGAATTGACACACTTGTTGTATGTCATCACTCGAGCGATAGTGGTGACAAATCCTTCTCCGCATATGAGACCATGGACTTAAAGAGCTTGATACTTAAGATAAAACACGAGAAGAGAGCGCCCAAATTTGGCGTAAAATTACAGTTAGGGATAGCAACTCTTGCGAGGATCACCATTTCCTCTTCATTGACTCTAGTAAACTCACCAAATGCCTGCAAAGTGTTAGAAATAACATAGAATAAATAATGAATAGCAGGACACTCAATTTGATTACCCTTGGGTGTAGTTGAAGTGACTCTCGTACAGTTAAAATACTCCAAGGGCGTAGGACTCAGAATGAAACTAGTGGGGCAAATGTTAGTGGTGTTGTTAGAAAACCCAAAGCATTGAGCCCATCGATCGAGTGTTAAGTCATAATCATAGTTCATTAGGAGGAAGGTGATATGATCGACCCCCCATCTATCTTCCTCGGAGCAATAGACTGAACACACCGTATGCGACAAGGTGCTGAGGAACTCAAGTGTTAAGCGGCGATAGGTGGCAACATCCTGAAAAACAAATTGAAACAAACCAACATTGTTGCATAGTAAATTGAAACCATGTCCAAGGACTAGTTGGTTAAGGATATAAGGCACACCCATTTGGTGGACTTGATTTCACGGCTCTTAAGACGGTTGAAATGGTTGAGGTGGTATTACTCACTAAACTCAGTGCCAAGTGACTCAGGGGTTAGCGTATCAATGGGTGGTGCAGCTTGTTCTGTAGCCATCGTACGTGTACGGCTCCTTGTGTTCAACTAAAACAAAGTTAATGCTAATTGAAGATTCGATTCAATAAAAACATAGAAAAAATAATCCTCTACACTATCTACAAAAGAATCTCCTCTAAGATAAAACTAAGCATGATCATAATCATGATAAGTTCAAGAACAAGACTAAATCTAGATTGATAATGGCAAAGGATTGAGCAAGGTTTTGATGCAAATGAGTAGGGGATCGGAGGACAAACATACCTTGGATCACTTGTGTGCGAGGAATCAACAAAGAACAAGTAGAATTGAAGATACAATGGAGGTGCTTTGGATTTTGGAGGAAGAAGAAAGAGAATAAATGTTTTTAGGTTTAGGTTTTACCTCTCCCCTGGGTTAAAATCATGGCCGAATAGGTGGTACGGGCGGACGATACGGGCAGAGCCCGCCCATACCGGGTACCATTACCTTGGGGTCGAGGTTGACTCCAGGCAGCGCACTCGGTACGGGCGCGTGGTACGGTCGCACGCCCCTGTACAGTTGGTCATTAAGTGTGTAGTACCTTTTGTTAATTGTTGATGTTTTGCTCCAGGTATGGTTCGGGAGGGCGGTATGGGTAACTCCGGTCATACTACAGGTTGTTAAACTCTCTATACCCTGCAACAAAAATCAAAGAATCCATCCATTTGTGTCGAGATGTGGTACGGGCGGATGGTATGGACGGGTTCAGTCGTAGGTCGTTAGACGTGTAGTAAACATGAAAACTACATACGTCGTTGCACATCTTCTTTAACAAAAGAATGACATCAAGAATACTTCACAAAAATTCAGTACCTTCTTTGGCCAAGTGTTAACAAATACTCCCTCCGTTTCAAAATATAAGACGTTTTAGCTTTGTGAATGAAGTGTATGTAGACATCTTTTAGTGTGTAGGTTCGTCTAGGTTTGGAGTGAACCTAGACACTAAAAGGGGTCTAGATACACTCCTTTCACAAAACTAAAACATCTTATATTTTGAAACGGAGGGAGTATCATAGAGTGAGAGTTACCTTGATTCTTCTCCTCTCTTCATAGGATCTTCATGAACACTCCTTTATTAAAAGCAAAAACAAAACAAAACTAACACAAGTAAAACTTTATTTCACATGGTTTGCCTCCCATGAAGCACTTATAGTTAAGGTTAATTAGCTTGACCTAGGTGATCATTTGGGTTTTGTAAGTGGAACACCCACTCCAAAATAGTTAGCGTTCAGGGTAATGACACCATCATCATTAGGCTTGGCCTTTTCCTTTCTAGGGAAGTGCACTATAAAAGGATCTCTAGAAGGTAGTGCTATTCTCACATTGCTTTTATTTAAATTATTCAAAGCTTTTTAATAGTTCTTAAGAAAGGACTTCCTAAAATTATAGGTGCTATGAGATCTTCAGATGTATCCACTATAACAAGATCAATAAGAGCAGGACATCATTTAATTTCCACACCTATATTTTCTTTGATCCCAACAACTTGTTAATAGGTTGAATCGGCAAGATGGAGTCTCATTTTAGTGGTTGCAAATGACCCTAAGTTTAGTTTATCAAACAAACTTTTAATAATTGTTGAAACACTTACACCAAGATCACAAAGTGCAGATATTTCATCAACTTCTATTTTAACTTTAATAGTGGGCTCAAAGATATCATCAAGCTTAGCCTTTTATATTCTATCTCTAACTCACGTACCTTAGATGCTACTTCTTTTATAAATTTTTGGTACATGACATCGTTACCTTGTTCAATACCGAGATTTTTCATGGTGTTATTTTTTAGAAGATCTTCCACGGTATAGTCTGGTGATGGCGCATTGCTATAGTCCAGCTCTTCAGGTTTCTCATCTTTTTATTCTACCCTCATCATCATGAGGTCTTGATGGATCCCAAGTGCAGGAGATCAATTGTAGTACTTTTCAATAAAGAAAGGTTGTCGAATCCACGAGGAGCTGAGGGTATTGGTTAGCAGATTTGATAAAGGAAATAATAGTAAATGCAGTAGATTTGGTGTTTTTAGATTTGTAGTTTGCAAGAATATAAAGTGTTGAAAGTAAATAGCAATAATTAAATGCTCTCAATGAGAGAAAGCCCAATCCGCTATGCAGCAAGAGGACAAGCTCAAGTGTGTGTGTACTTATATGTGACAAGCATTCCCGAGGGTGCCATGGATTTACTTAGCATAAATATTTCTACACAATATGGTGAATATGTTGTCAAGTTTCATTCCCTTAGGGCGGAGCCTAAATTAGGTGAATCCATAAATATGAGAAAAATACACCACTTATGTTGGGTCCTAGAGCTATTCACATGAACATATAAGAATCATTAAGACATAAATGTCCTACCATAGCAATAAGTTTATTGGTCCCCAACATATAATCCCTCCAATGCAACTCAAAGTATTGGAAAACGGTTTCTGTCAATTCCGTCCCTTCCAACCCCTATCATTGTATCAAAGTATTCTCCTATGAGCCCATATAGGTGAAGTAATATGCAGTTGACGTTCGCATAAAACCATCATAGAACAATATAAAAGATAAAAACTTGACCACATACTCATTGCATATTATATGAAAATCATAGCCAATTCATCCTATGCCCTCGGGAACATGGGGATCTACTCACAAGTTACCAACATGATATGGATCAGTACCATATGGAATGCAACACAATCTGAAAATATAATCTCTCCACCAAATAAAGACAAGATGCCAATCACAAACATGTAAATAACCCTTAAAACAATATCCGGGGTTCAATCAATCACAAACTATGAGGGGAACGAGATGGATCTTGGAGATGGTGATGATGATGATGATGGTGCTGGTGGATATGTTGATGGAGAGGCCCCCCTAGGCCTAGGAGGAGTGGTGATGACGATGGCATCGATTTCCCCCTCACCGGAGGCTCTGGTGCAGCAGGATCTACGCTCTCATGGAGTAGGAGAGGACTTTCGCCTCCGCCGCTGCCTCTGTAAATCGTGGGAAAATATGGCGTAGGTTTTCTGGCGAGATAGAGATGTATGTAAAAAGGAGGAGCCGAGGCAATGCTCGTGGGCCAAAAGAGCATGGGTGGCGTGCCCAGCAGGGGGCACGCCACCTGCCCTCTTTTGGGCCTCATAGCTCCCCTCGCTTAATTCTTTGGCCCATAGTCCTTCTCTAGGTGAAAAACTCATAAGGTATATTTCCTTCGATTTATTGACGCCTAGAAGGTCCTGAAGCAGCAAAAACATGAAAAGGGAAGTTTTCTGCCTCCGTGAAATTAAATACCAATGAAAGGGACTTTATAGGAAAGTCCATTATAGATCATGATAAATATGATTCTAAATAGAACATATAAGTCCTAAAAATGATGATACAAAATGAATGTATCAACTCCCCAAGCTTAAACCTTTGCTCGTCCTCGAGCAAATAAGTGAATAGATCATGATCATGCATCAATGAGCTTATGGTTGACAAGAACATACGAGCATGGCAGCATCAACTTATGCATATTCACTTGTCTAAAATAAATATGAACTAACAAGCATGAAAATGTGGGCTACATAGATAGACATTATCACATACCCCTTACTGTTGAACATAAACTAACCATTACATTTTGGACAATTGAAAAATCTCAGATTTATCATACACTTCACTATTTGTAATAGCTTTGCATGGCTTTTTACCAGCTTTTAATTTACCCTTTGGATATGCCTTTGCAATAAAGATAAGTTTCTCTTCAAACAAATAGTGGGAAAGAGAATTGCTTAAACAACCAGATAGATATGACTATTTTGACTTTTGTCAAGAACTTTCACCACTTTTTTCATGGCATCAGTTAACGGTCTTGCTCTCTTAGTAACCAGTATAAACCTTATTCATGGGTCTTTCAATCATGTCATATGCTCTAAGCAACCTTTGCCTTTCACTTTCCATGGCTAGCTGAATCCTCGGGTGCATACCTTTCAAACACTTTTCCATAGAGCATATGTATTGAAATACCTATGACAACCAAGTGTTGCTTCCCTTGCATGGATCTTTCCTTATTTGCAAGTTCAGCATATTGAGTAATTCTATGCTTGTCCAACATGCTCAAGTTAATTTAGTTCAAGGCAATATGTAGGTGAAACTTCTACCTATGGTGCGCACATCTGCATGAGTGTTACCCATCAGTCCCAAACAAGAAAATCATGGATGACACCATACTTTATATTTCATTCAAAACCACTCAACCAAGGATACATGATAATGCTCTAAGAGCTCTTCAAACTCTAGGAAAATCGACACCGGATGGATGCAAACAAAAACCTCCTAATGATTACAAACTAGATGCAAATATGATAACTAAAAAGCATAAAGTATGGTGTAACTCCCTCAAGCTTGAGTTGTTGTGGTATGCCTTTACTTCTTATCCTTCTCTTGCTCTTTAGGGCTATGGTGGAAATGAAGGTCCTTGAGCACGCTCATCTTCAGATCATAAGCTTGTTGAAATTGTTCGGAAGATTTTGTAAAATCCTCCCAAATCCTTTCTCCAACTTTCTCCTTACTAGGCTTCCACTCGGGGTTCGATCCACTACCTTTCTTCTTCGGGAGATATTGATCCCATTCTCCGAGAAGCTTTTGTTGGAGCATGCATGCATTTATTGCGATTAATATTAGCAATGTGGTTTTTTGAAGCAAGACAATACCTTGGAGTTTTTCCACCAGTGCTCATGCGAGCAATTGGCCTAGTCTTCTTCAGAGGCGACACCGGCCTCACAACAGCGATGGGTATGGGAGTCAGGTGGAGCCTCCCTTTGTACTCATCGCTGGTGATGAACTCATGGTCATCCTCCTCGTAATCTTCATCATCTCCATCATCCTCGTGCACATACTCGTCATCATCGGAGTAGTCCTTCCTCTTATGGTTCCTCTTCCATATCAACTTGGGGATAAGGACCTCAAGTTTATCATCATCATCCATGGAGGAACACTGGGAGGAGTCTCCGGAAGACATGGCAGAGGCATTGGTGTAGGGAGAGATCTAAAAAACAGGGGCAAAAACAAAGTTTGCTCGAAAAGACTCGATGCAAGATTAGATCGACAGAGAGGAGTATTGATACCTTCGATCCAGATTACGAATGTAGTATAGCTCTTTTTCCCTAGTATACCAAGGTTATCGAATCCACAGGAAGCGAATGCATAGTGAAGTTACTTTAACGGACCTTCGTGAGTTTTAGAATTCCTTTTGTGTTTTTACCGGAATAGTAGCTTGCATCTTTCTGTTGTTGTCGATGATGGAGAGAGAGGGCCTAGGGCGTTCGGTTTCACCTGTAGCTGTGCAAAAACATCTGATGGAAATAAAAGATAGAAATAAAGTATGCGTGTACTTGTTAGAGCAAGATAAATTATATGTGGGCAGCGCATCCATAATTGCTATTGCCTCCGCAACCGCTTATAGCAATAACCTACTAGTCTCATCCATAGAAGAAAGAGAACTAATGATATGCATAGTGATGTCACCGTTAATCTCAAGCAAATCCCTCACATATAGCCGTACTACCCCTTCTGTCACTGGGGTTCCCGACCTACAGATCAGTCATCACTCATACTCCCTATACCTGGCTCAACCCTCGGGGTCTTGGGTACCTGACAAGTCCTTGGATTGAGGCAAGAGAGGATACAATAATCATCATGCCATACAAACTAATACACGATCCCATCTATGATAAATAACATGCACAATTGCTACATGGCTAGGCCGAGGCCCTTAGCCCAAGGAGAATTACTCACACATAGAGATGAGGTCAACAATTACAAACATTGTAATGAAAATCATAAGATTGATAGCAATAGTCTTACAATGTCGCCAATCAGAGAAGAGATCTACTATTACAAGTGGTGGAAGATGGCTATGGAGATGGAGAAGGGTTTGGAGATCTGGAGGCGGCTGGAGATATGTGGTAGAGACTTTCTAGCAAGGTATGGCTTCTTTGGAGGTTCGGGGCTCTTTTTGTCATTGCCCGAGGCTTCTTTATATAGGGGTCCCTTCACGAAAGTTGTTCTGTTTAACCTAAGGATGGCGGCGCCAACTATACGATCGGAGCTATACGGTCGGAATTTTTGCTCCAGCCGTATAGTTGGTCATTACGGCGTGTGCCTCCGTTGTTCGGCTCCTGGTTTCTTCTAGCTGTTGGAAATCTCGTATCTTTGACTTTAATGTAGTGATTCCCTCCTTTAAATGACATTATCTGCGCAGGAAAAATATAAGAAGAAAGGATTGCATACCCCTCTGAATATTATCATTAGTGGCAGGGTTTAGAGAGATATTTCATCAAAAATATGATTAATATCTAGTTTAAATGTCGATGTGGATGGCTATATTTTAGAGCCATCAACCTCCCCAAGCTTAAACTTGATCGTCCCGAGCAAGAAAACCAAAATCAAAAAGGAACTCAGCATTTAAACTGAAATAACGAGATGGTGACCTTACTCATGATTAATAGTCTCATGTTTCCTCCACTTCATAAATCTGAAAAACTTCAGCATAGATAGAGTAATGGCAAGCATATCATACGGGATTCATGCATACTTATAGCGCAGCAAAATTATTGTAAACATGGATGATTCAAATGAGTAAACTTTATTCCATGTCAAGTAATCAACTCATAGGCTTGCCTTTGAACAGTAAAGTATAATCATGTAAATTAAGAGTGTGAGAGTTGTCATGAAAAGCACATATACTAGAGTATCTCAATTATCCCACATCAATGAATCAAGATTTTGCAAGCACTACTTTTCTATTCATTGTCCTTCAAGAATTTTAGTTTTTAAGTAATTGAGAGCATGCCAAAGATTTTTATTAGTTTATCGGGTTGTGATGGACACTCGTGGCATCACTAAGATTTTTGCTCCTTTTGCATAATGATTACTCACAATAGCTAGAGGAGTGATTCCATCATGATTACAGCTACCCAGGAGTGCCAAGAATCTTACCCACTATAGCATTACTGCTACAAGTGTTTAATCACCTCATAGCCAAAATCTAGTAGTTTCCTCCATGAAGATCGTTCGTAGGCTAGCGGATTTGTTGGCATCCCATGAAGTTTGACACGCGTAAAGCTATATCATTCTTATGATTAACAAGTCAAACTTTGGCATGCTCACAAAAACCGCTAAACATTAATTCAATCGAACAAATCATTTCAAAGAGAGTTATCAAGTCAATCAAAATTTTCAGTGGTGTCGAGTGTTGATGTCTACGCACTTCTATTCTTGTAGATAGTTGTTGGGCCTCCAAGTGCAGAGGTTTGTAGAACAGCAACAAGTTTTCCCTTAAGTGGATCACATGGGTTTATCGAACTCAGGGAGGAAGTGGACAAAGGTATTCCCTCTCAAGCAACCCTGCAATCAAGATACAAGAAGTCTCTTGTGTCCCCAACACACCCAATACACTTGTCCGGTGTATAGGTGCACTAGTTCGGCGAAGAGATAGTGAAATACAAGTGGTGTGGATAATTATAAGTGGTAACAGTGATAGAAAATAGCTTGATGGTGTGGAAAAGACTAAAGTAAAACTGAAATAAGGATGGAAGCAAGAAAACATGTAACAGATCTAGTAGCAAACGGTGTTTTAATGCTTAGAAATAAGGCCTAGGGATCATACTTTCACTAGTGAACGCTCTCATATAAATATCTTCTATTTATGATACTACTATGAACTACTCTCCGGTTGGACACTCTAATCCATGGTAGGGCTATAACAGCATGCCTCAAAGTAAGCCTTTCCCATCTAGAAAACCCCACACTGTCACCTTGAGCACTAGATGGTTCCAACAAACACCACAATTTTATAAAGACATCCAACTCCAAATATAACTCATAACAAGTATTTGTAATCTCTAGCCTAAGTGCCACCATGGTGTGCACGCTGTCACTTTCACACACATGGGGAGAGCAGAGATCTATTAAAGCACTTGAGTAGCAAGGTAGATCTACTTGATTACAAAGCCCATGATCACAATATGATCATGCATAGAGAGAGAGAGATGAACACATAGCTACCGGTAGAACCCTTAGCCTTGAGAGAGACCTACTCCCTCCTCATCATGGGAATCAGCAATGGTGATGGAGATGGTGGTGGAGATCGATGGAGATGGCTCCGGGGGCACTTCCCCGTCCCGGCAGGGTGCTGGAGGCTGGTCGATTTAGGGTTTCTGTATCGGGAGGAATATATAGGCGAAGGGGCGAGGTCGATGGCCAGCCAGGGGGCCCGCACCATGCCCTGGCGCGGCCTGGGGGGACCCGCGCCTAGGGGTGGTTTGGCCACCCTGTGGCCCGTCTCCGGCTCTCCTTCTGGCTCCGTGAATCTTCCGGGAAAATAACGACTTTGGCTTTTGTCCGGTCCAATTCCGAGAATATTCATTTTCTGACTTTCTGGAACCAAAAATAGCAGAAAACAGGCAATTGGCACTGTGGCTCTTGTTAATAGGTTAGTCCAAGAAATCATATGAAAAGTACTCCAAAGTATGGACAAAACATAAGAAAGTAGATAAAACCAAGCATGGAACATCAAAAATTATAGATACATTTGCAATGTATCAACATCCCCAAGCTTAACTCCAGCTCGTCCTCGAGTAGGTAAGTGATAAAAAGAAAGAATAATTTTTGAGGTGACATGCACCATCATAAACTTGATCAAAGTATTTGTAAAACATTGAAAGCTGGGATCAAAGTACTCTAAACATAGCATGAAAGATAAAGTTCTAGCAATAAGACATAGCAACTATGTTGCAACATGAAAAGGCACAAACAAAAGATTCATGAATAACAATGCTTTGCAAGACATTTGTTTGTTTCACATAAAGAAAACATAGCATAGTGGCATTCAGCTTGTCCCTCACAGAGTAGCAAACATAAATGCATAGGACACCTTCAAAGTTCATAAGAGTGACTAGATACAAATAGTTTAAAACAAGCAATATCAAAGCTATGAATCAATCAACAAGTCTTGGGACAATACACATAGAACTAAGAATGGCCACTATGCTCTCAAAGTAGGTGCATAAAGATAGAAGGTGGAGACTCATAAAAGTAAAAGAAAGGCCTTCATAGAAGGAAGTAGGGATTCAAGTCTCATAAAGAGCTTCCAAAAATTATGGTACTTATTAGCTTTCAGCTCTCATTGCCCCTATCATAAGCATCTTTAAGGTGATTAAGGTTAAAGTGACACAACTAAGAGGATATGCTTGACAAGTGATAAACCGAAATCTCATGCCCGTTACTTACGAAGACCGAACCTCATGCTACTCAACTTTAGTCACAAGTAAGCTCTTGTCATTGTAAGTACATATGTATCATAAAGAACCGCCAACGGGGTACCCCTTGCACATGATATAGGAGCCATCCCATAATCAAAATGACAAGGCAAGCAGACAATGAGCATCTCATCAATCTTTTTATTTGCTATTTGCATAGGTTTTTATTGAGGATGCTTCATAGAGTGCTCATTGTGGTGATGCTGCAAGTTTCCACCGTGATTAGGCATGGCTTAGGCTAGAGGCCCATGCGTTTCTCTAACACACATACAAACTCCATGATCTTGCAAGTTCCACTTTTATTTCACACCGCCGAGATCCATAAGCAAAAGAACATGATATCAACGGGGTACAAAGTACAAGTGCAATGTTGAAAACGTTCCCCA
The DNA here is from genome assembly GCA_910589775.1 of Avena eriantha. NCBI lineage: Eukaryota > Viridiplantae > Streptophyta > Magnoliopsida > Poales > Poaceae > Avena > Avena eriantha. The sequence continues at coordinate 130,128,480 of OU342745.1, forward strand.
TGATACATGGTTCTGATAATTTCAACTTATAAAGCGCAAGCATATACGCAACAAAGAAGGACCCAATGGTTCAAGTTTATTAAATGCAGAAAGTAAAGTGTGCCATCAAGTTCGTGAGAGCTTTAATCACTAGTTTTCTCATAACAAGTTTAATTTGGAAGGTAAACAAAAACATGAATATACTTGGAATAGCATAAGCTAGTAGGTAGGTATGGTGGACTCTTTGGAATAACTTGGTTTAAGGAGTTGGATGCATGAGTGGAACTCATACTTGGTTGTGGAGGCTAGCAAAAGACTGGGAGCGACAAACTAAGAGAGCAATAATGGCCATAATCATACAGAGCGACAAAACATCATTAATCAAAGCATAAAGTGATACTAAAAGTTGAAAACTAAAGGATCATAAAGGCTATGGTGTGACTTTGGATAGTCATAACATGGTGTGAGCATGCGCCAAGTCAGCCCAAATAAAGCATCAAAGGAGAATACCACTATACTATGCTTTAATATGCTAAAGCAACGCATGATTCATCCAAGGCACATTAAGCAAACTCAATTGTTTATAACAAGTCATGCTACAGCAAAGAATACTAAGCATAAAGCCAAAACAATATCAAGCATGGCATGACAAAGCATAGGCCACAGTCAAAAACAAGCTCTCTCTACCACTTAAGCATGAACTTTCCTACTCTTTTCCAATCCAAACCAAACTATTTGAACACCAATGTATAAAAGAGGGGGTCCAACCAATTTATTCAGCAAACTAAGCAGACAAAGCTAACGAAAAACCAAAAGAAAAACGAAAAAGAAGATGCTCCAAGAACAACACAACTGTACATGAAACAATAAAAAATGAAGTGTTTGGAAGAAACCTGTGATTTTTATTGATGAAGAAGGGGATGCCTTGGGCATCCCCAAGCTTTGACGCTTGTACTTCTTGGATATTTCTTGGGGTGACACGCGTGGCATCCCCAAGCTTGATCTTTAGTCCATTCTTCATCTCATTACTCATTCCTTCCATACACCTGAAATTTTTTCCTTCATACAAAACTTCACACAATCTTTATAAGTAACATTAGTGCACTCAAGATAATAAGTCCTTAGGTTCAGTTCCAACACCAATAAAATTTCCACTAAAACACAAGCTACTGTATCACTTCCCTCAAAAAGCTCAATTCCCCAAAAGAACTCGAAAAGGAACCAACAAGAAGCAAATGCAAATAATGGCAGAAATCTGTCAAAACACACCAGCAGGTAAAGATGAATTTTTTCGAAGACCTTCTGTTGCTCAAATAAAAAAGTTTTGAACTAACGAAAGTTAGATAACAACCTGGGACATAAGCACAAAAATTCACGCCTCAAAAGGACGTACAGAGATTTTACACGAATGTTTACGGTGAAGAACAAAAATCTGTTTCGGGACAGCAACTTTCCCAAGCATTATTTCTCTCTCATTGGAGGTTACTATTGGCACAAAAAGAAAATAAAAAGGATAAGGAGCGGTTATTACAAAAGTAGTAACTTTCAAGACTCATCTAAAACTTTTGGGTTATCTCCCAATAAGTACTTTTCTTTAATGCCTTTATGTTAGGCTTGATAGTTTGAGAAGATGCTCACATAAGAAATATGAATTGAAGTAAAAGAGTGCATCAAGAAGGAAATTCAAAGAACATTTAAGTCTAACCCACTTCCTATGCATAGGAATCTTGTAAAGAAACAAGTCATGAAAGAACAATGCAACAAGCATAGGAAAGCAAAACAAGTGCAACTTCAAAACTTTCAACATAAAGAGGGGAAACTTAATATTGTTGAGATACATAAGACCATGTTTCCCTCTCTCATAATAACTTTCAGTAGCATCATGAATAAAATTAACAATATAACTATCACATAAAACATTCTTATCATGAGCCACATGCATATAATAATTATTACTCTCCACATAAGCATAGTCATTCTTATTAATTGTAGTGGGAGCAAATTCAACAAAATAGCTATCATTATTATTCTCATCACCATAATCATCAAATATAGGAGGCATATTGTAGTCATAATTAATTTCCTCCTCAATAGTAGGTGGACTGAAAATATCATATTCATCATTGTAATCATCATATATTGGAGGTTTTGTATCATCATAAGCAATATAATAGCTATCTTCCAAAGCTGGGGAACTAAAAAGATCATTTTCATAAAAACTAGCTTCCCCAAGCTTAGAATTTTCCATAGCATTAGCAATAATGGTGTCCAAAGAATTCATACTAACAACATTGCTATTAGCATGCAAATTAAGTTCCATAGGTTTTTTAATTTTCTCTTCAAACACTTCATGTCCAAACTCAAGATAAATACTATAAAGCTCTATAATTTTGTTGTTGTTTTGCATTAAGCCTAACTAGTGAAAATAAAAACAAGAAACAAAAAGACAAAATTGCAGAATCTAAAGGAAATAACTTCGAGCACTCACATCGGATGATGTGAGTACCTTTTACCTTACCTCCCTGGCAACGGCGCTAGAAAATAGCTTGATGTCTACGCACTTCTATTCTTGTATACAGTTGTTGGGCCTCCAAGTGCAGAGGTTTGTAGAACAGCAGCAAGTTTTCCCTTAAGTGGATCACCCAAGGTTTATCGAACTAATGGAGGAAGTGGTCAAAGGTATTCCCTCTCAAGCAACCCTGCAATCAAGATAGAAGAAGTCTCTTGTGTCCCCAACACACCCAATACACTTGTCAGGTGTATAGGTGCACTAGTTCGGCGAAGAGATAGTGAAATACAAGTGGTATGGATAATTATAAGTGGTAACAGTGATAGAAAATAGTTGATGGTGTGGAAAAGACTAAAGTAAAACTGAAATAAAGATGGAAGCAAGCAAACATGTAACAGATCTAGTAGAAAACGGTGTTTTAATGCTTAGAAACAACGCCTAGGGATCATACTTTCACTAGTGAACAGTCTCATATAAATATATTCTATTTATGATACTACTATGAACTACTCTCCTGTTGGACACTCTAATCCATGGTAGGGCTATAACAACACACCTCAAAGTAAGCCTTTCCCATCTAGAAAACCCCACACTGTCACCTTGAGCACTAGATGGTTCCAACAAACACCACAATTTCATAAAGACATCCAACTCCAAATATAACTCATAACAAGTATTTGTAATCTCTAGCCTAAGTGCCACCATGGTGTGCACGCTGTCACTTTCACACACATGGGGAGAGCAGAGATCTATTAAAGCACTTGAGTAGAAAGGTAGATCTACTTGATTACAAAGCCCATGATCACAATATGATCATGCATAGAGAGAGAGGTGAACACATAGCTACCAGTAGAAACCTTAGCCTTGAGAGAGAACTACTCCCTCCTCATCATGGGAATCAGCAACGATGATGGAGATGGTGGTGGAGATCGATGGAGATGGCCCCGGGGGCACTTCCCCGTCCCGGCAGGGTGCCGGAACAGAGACTTTCTGTCCCCCGAATCTCCCCTTCGGTGGCGGCAGCACTGCGGAACTTTTCGTGGCTGGAGGCTGGTCGATTTAGGGTTTCTGTATCGGGAGGAATATATAGGCGAAGGGGCGAGGTCGGTGGCCAGCCAGGGGGCACACCATGCCCTGGCGCGGCCTGGGGGGACCTGCGTCGAGGGGTGGTTTGGCCACCCTGTGGCCCCTCTCCGGCTCTCCTTCTGGCTCCGTGAATCTTCCGGGAAAATAACGACTTTGGCTTTTGTCCGGTCCAATTCCAAGAATATTCATTTTCTGACTTTCTGGAACCAAAAATAGCAGAAAATAGGCAACTGGCACTGTGGCTCTTGTTAATAGGTTAGTCCAAGAAATCATATGAAAAGTACTCCAAAGTGTGGACAAAACATAAGAAAGTAGATAAAACCAAGCATGGAACATCAAAAATTATAGATGCATTTGCAATGTATCAAGTGCCTCTAGAAATAAGCCTTCAAGACTAAGCACTACAACACCCAAGCCTTCAATTGTGAGACTTTTTTTATTACAATTGATTAGCAATTTTTAGGCAAGACTTTGTTAATTACGAGAGCTAGAACAAAATGAGCCCAATTAAATACCCATGCAAACGAAAATCTTACTACGATACAAAGACTTACTCCACCAATATAATATCTCAACATTTACTACTAACTAGCATGGGTTTCTCAAACTTCAAAAGTGGGGAGTCATAAGGCATACCTCTCATGTTTGGTTCCACTTCTCTCTTCCTTTTTTATTTGTTTCTTGGAAACTCGAAGTCGATCACTCTCCTGCAAATATATGAAGACCTCGAGGCGGAAAGAAAATAAAGAGGGAAAATAAGGAAAAATGGAGAAATATTTTTTGTGATTTTTAAGAGAGGGACTTTAAAGAATAGAAAATTGGCGGCAAAGCCTGTCTAGAAAAATTCGAAAGCAAAATAGAAAGAACTAAAGATAAAGTGTTGGAGAAACCAACACGAGTGCTTATAAACTCAAATAAAAATGAAACGTCGAAATAAATAAAAGCAAATGAACGCCAAATAAAGATACATGAGGAAACTTCCCCAAGCTTAGGCTTTTGCAAGCCCTTCAAATCATTGTGGTGGCGGGAAAAAGTCGTTACTCCAGTTCGCAAATTGAGTTGAGAGGTTACTTGTTGATTCTTGGAGGTTCAAAGAGAGGTTGTGCATCCTCTCCAGAGTCCCTCCAAGTTCCTGGAAATCTTGGTATGTGGCGAACCGGGTTTGTGGCTGCTCCTCTTGATGAGGAACTTCTTGCTCCTCTTCTTGGTCCTCATCCACTTTAGGAATATCTTCCTCGGGTTGGTACTACTCAACCTGTGAATCATATAGCAAACTTCCTTCATCGATAGAGAAAAGACCATTAGGCATAGGAGTGGGTTAGATACGCCCAACTCCAGCAATATGCAGGTAATAAACACCACCTCTCCTAGTGAGCATTCCATAGGCCCTCAAGGTGGAGAAATCAACACGCGTCTCACCTAGTACGAGTTGCAACTCAACTAGATCGATGTCTAGGGCAGTGGCAAGCACGGTGATGACACCTCCTCCTATGATTGGCCCTTGGCTTTGGGAGGCTTGCTGCTCTAGGTAGCGCACAAGGATGGCACCCAAGTTGAGTGACAGGTTGCAGTTCATCTAAGCAGCCTTTGCGAGGACTAGGATGTCCTCCTCGTTGAGTCTTGTGAACTCATTACGTGCCTGCAAGGTGTTAGCAATAACATAGAACAAATAGCGAATTGCAGGATATTGAATGTTCTTCCCCTTGTTCACTCTACTAGTGAATCTCATTCCATTATAGTATTGATCGGGGGGAGTAATTAAGCCAGTAAAGGATGCGCGTAAAGCATGAACATCATTGTTTGGCAAATTAAAGCATGCACACCATTCATCTAATGTTAAAGTGTAGTTGTTGTTCATCAGACGGAAAGAAACAATATCCTCTCCTTGCCATAGTTTAACGGTGCTTTGCAACAAACTTAGGAATTCAATGGTTAAGTGGCGATAAGTAGGTACATCATTGTACACAAAGTTTTGCAGGCTAGCTCTATTGCAAAGTAAATTAAAGTCATCAGAAATATCGAGTTGGTTCAATATAATGAGGCAAGCCCAATTGGTGGCCTTCACTTTGCGGTTCTTGATCTGGTTGAAGCGTTCACGATGGGCCTCATCCCTGAACCTATCCCCATGCGTTCCTGAGCGATAGCCCGAGAAGCGCTAGCGGTGGCACGAGTACGAGTTTGGCTCCTTGTGTTCATCATCTAAAACATTGAAGAAAGGCGAAAATAAAACTTTTTGATCCAACAATAGTAAGTATAATATATTCCTCATCTAAGCACACTAAAGAATCTCCTCAATACAATAATCTAGGCAAGAAAATCATAGCAATTGGTTCATATTAGGTCTCACCCTAGATTGACAATGACAATAGATCGAAGATGAATTTGCAAAAAGTAATTGGAGGATCGGAGGAGAAACATACCGCAGATCACTTGTGTGCGAGGAAATCAAACGAATTTGAGTAGAGATGAAGATCCCTTGAGGTTTTGAGAGAGTTTGGAGGTCGAAGAAAGAAAAAGGGTTGAAGTTTTGGAGTTGGGAGTACCTTCCCATGCGATTTTGTGGTCGGACGCAACTATACAGGTGCAACTATACGGGAGGAGCATGTGTTCTGGCCGTATAGTTGGCGTTCTGTCAAAATATTGAGGTTTCCTCCTGGTGGCGCAGCTATACAGATGCAACTATACATGCGAAACAAAATGTTCCGGCCGTATAGTTGGTCGTTAAACTGTCTATCCCTGCGAAAGAAAATTTGCAAAGGCATAGATATCTATACGACCGGAACTATACGGCTGAATTTTTAATTCCCATCGTATAGTTGGTCATTAAACTCTCAGTGTATATGAAAATAAATTATATGGAGGCATTGATATCTATACGACCGAAACTATACGGCCGGAATTTTTATTCCCGCCATATAGTTAGTCGTTAACTATCTATACATATGAAAATAAATTGTACAGAGGCATTGATATCTATATGACCGGAACTGTATGGCCGGAATGTTTATTCCCGCCGTATAGTTGGTCGTTAAACTCTCAGTACATATTGCAGAATTTTTTTTGATGGTAAAGATAACTATACGACCGGAACTATACGGCCGGAATTTTTATTCCCGCCGTATAGTTGGTTGTTAAATTCTCTGTGTGCATCAAAAAAATTATGTTTCTTCGTAAACTATTTCTTTTCCTGTAACTTAGTGATATACCTTGTTTTTGATAGAAAATTGACAGTAAATATTGTCGACCAACAATAGCATGAATAATGCAGAATTTCAAGTACTACCAAATTTCTTCTCCTCAAATGGAGTTTTCTAGCACTCTTTATTAAACATGAACTCAAACTAAAACTAAAAACTTAACTCAAACCTTAATTCAACATGGGTTGCCTCCCATGGAGCGCTCTTTTATGGTCAACAGCTTGACCTTGATGATACTTAGTTGGGCCAGATGAGTGGAACACCCACTCCAAAGTAATTGGCCTTCAAAGTGATGGCCTCCTTCTCGTCATGTTTGGCTTTCTTCTTCCTGGGAAAATGAATAACAAAAGGATCCCGTGAAGGTAATTGCAACTTCATGTTCCCTTCATGAAGGTTAATATAAAGCCTTTATAGTTTTCAAGAAAGAACGACCTAGTATTATAGGAGCAATAGTGTCTTCAGGCATGTCAACTATAACGAAATCAATGAGAGCAGGACAACCTTTGATATAAACTAAAGTGTTATCCTTAATCCCTACAGCTTGTTTGTAGGTAGAATCTGCTAGATGCAATTTTAACTCAGTAATTTCAAAGGGACCAAGATTTAACTTGTTAAAAAGACTCTTTGGAATTGTTGAGACGCTTGCACCTAGATCACAAAGTGCAGTTATCTCATTGGTTCCAATCTTTATCTTAATAGTAGGCTCAAATATGTCATCTAGTTTAACAAGTAACTTTTCAGCGATTTTCTTGTATTCCTCTTCAAGCTCACATACCTTAATTGCTACTTGATCAACAAAGTGTTGATACATGGCTTCATTGTTACCTTCACTAACCGGAATTTTGACGTTGATCATTTTTACAAGATCTTCGATGGTGTAGCTTGGTAAAGGGGCATTACTATAATCAAGTTCTTCAGGCTCCTCCCTTTGGATCCTCATCATTTTGAGTTCTTCAACAGGATTGGGCTCACCTTTACCTGCAAATTTAGCTAAAATGAGAGTTTGACTCCCAGTTATCTTACCTAGCTGTACCTCAACGATCCTTGTTCTTTCTTGAAGGGCCTGCAAATCATTTCTCAAACTAACAGCTTGGTTAGATAATTTACCAAGCATAGCATCATGGTTCTCCGTAAATTTTGACTAGAATATTATTTTGTTCATTTTGTGAGTCTATGAAAGACTTAAGCGTTTCTTGGAGACTACCATTACTAGTTCCCATATTATTATTAGAGTTACTTGTAGGGCTAGCATAATGTTTCTGAAAGTTAGGATTGTAACTCTTCTTCCAAGCAGGGTTGTAATCATTATGATTTACAAAGTCTATTTATTCTATGTTTGTTTCGGGGGTGGCTCTTACCTGCATTTCCTTACCTTTTACGGCTAGTATGGGCTCATCCAACTTAGCATTTAGATCTTCGTTCTCTTGTGGTGAGACAGAGTTCACCTTCTTTGTGTTTGATCTTTCAACATGCCATTAGGCATGGTTGTCTTACATATTGTCTAGCAGCTGCTTTGCTTTGGTAATATGTTTACCCATAAATGTTCCTCCAGCCGCAGTATCAAGCATAGACCTAGACATATGATTAAGAGTATTATAAAATAAATGGAGGATTAATCAATCTTCCTTCCCATGACTAGGACAATTTCTTAGGCATTCTTTCATCCTCTCCCATGCAAGTGCTAGTGGCTCACGCTCTTCCTGTCTAAAGCCAGTAATATTAGATTGAAGTTGCATAGTCTTTCCAGGTAGGAAAAATTTAGTCATAAATAAAGAAGTACATCCCACCCGTGATGTAATAGTATTTTTAGGCAAAGATAGCAACCATTCTTTAGCTCTCCCTCTTAGAGAGAAAGGAAATAGACGTAATTTGACTGCATCAGGGTCAACGTCTTTTATACGCATCATATCACATATTTTAGTGAAAGTATTTAAGTGCATACCTGCATCTTCAACAATAGAGCCTCCAAATTGATTCTGTTGAACCAGACTTAAGTAATGGGGCTTAATTTCATAGTCATCAGAAGCGATTGCTGGCTGAGTAATAGGAGTACACAAACAATCATTATTGGGAGTAGCAAACTCCCCAAGCTTCTTTTCAGCCATACTTCCTATATTTTGGGGTTTTCTTAGATTAAAAATTATAACAGTAAAGACAAGAATTTATAGACTAACTATTTTTTTTGGTTTATCAAATAAAGACTAAAAGCAAACTAACAAAATTAAAGACAAGAATTAAAACTTGCAAGGTTCCTAATAACCTCACGAGGGTAGCTATTGCTTCCCTGACAACGGCGCCAGAAAAAGGGTTGATACCTTCGATCCGGATTACGGATGTAGTATAGCTCTTTTTCCCTAGTAGACCTAGGTTATCAAATCAACGGGAAGCGAATGCGTAGTGAAGTTACTTGAACGGACCTTCAGGAGTTTTAGAATTCCTTTTGTGTTTTTATCGGACCAGTAGCTTGCGTCTTTTTGTTGTTGTCAATGATGGAGAGAGAGGGCCTAGGGCATTCGGTTTCACCTATAGCTGTGCAAAAACATCTGATGGAAATAAAAGATAGAAATAAAGTATGCGTGTACTTGCTAGAGCAAGATAAATTATATGTGGGCACTACATCCATAATTTCTATTGCCTTCGTAAACGCTTATAGCAATAACCTACTAGTCTCATCCATAGAATAAAGAGAACTAATGATACGCATAGTGATGTCACTGTTAATCCCAAGCAAATCCCTCACATACAACCGTACTACCCCTTCTATCACTGGGGTTCCCAACCTGTAGATCAGTCATCACTCATACTCCCTATACCTGGCTCAACCCTCGGGGTCTTGGGTACCTGACAAGTCCTTGGATGGAGGCAAGAGAGGATACAATAATCATCATATCATACAAACTAATACATGATCCCATCTATGATAAATCACATGCCTAATTGCTACATGGCTAGGCCGAAGCCCTTAGCCCAAGGAGAATTACTCACACATAGAGATGAGATCAACAATCACAAACATTGTAATGAAAATCATAAGATTGATAGAAATAGTCTTACAATGTCGCCAATCGGAGAAGAGATCTACTATTACAAGTGGTGGAAGATGGCTATGAACATGGAGAAGGGTTTGGAGATCTGGAGGCGGCTGGAGATCTGTGGCGGAGACTTTCTAGCGAGGTATGGCTTCTTCGGAGGTTCGGGGCTCTTTTTCTCGTCGCCCGAGGCTTCTTTGTATAGGGGTCCCTTCACGAAAGTTGTTCTGTTTGACCTAACGGTAGTGGCGCCAACTATACGACCGGAGCTGTACGGTCGGAATTTTTGCTCCGGCCGTACAGTTGGTCGTTATAACGTCTGCCTCCGTTGTTCGGCTCCTGGTTTCTTCTGGTTGTTTGAAATCTCGTATCTTTAACTTTAATGTAGTGATTCCCTCCTTTAAACGACATTATCTGCGCAGGAAAAATACAAGAAGAAAGGATCGCATACCCCTCTAAATATTAGCATTAGTGGCAGGGTTTAGAGAGATATTTCATCAAAAATATGATTAATATCCTGTTTAAATGTGGACATAGATGGCTATATTTCATAGCCATCAAGTATATATTGACGATTTTTAGGGTAAGACGAAGCGTTGAGGAAGAAACGGAGGCTAAATGGACTTGGGAAGAGGGAAAGACCTCGGGTGGGGCGCCCAGCCGGGGGGCACGCCACCTGGTCTCTTTCCCTCCTCGGGACTCCGTTTCATCCCATTCTATTGCAACACGCATTTATTTTCCAAAAGAATGACTTTCCTAACATATGAAGATATTCTGATATCGTTACACACCTTTTCTTGACTTTTGGTATCTGGCAAGGGATAAATTTTTGCGATTATGGCCTCCGGACTTTGGAGATTCATTACTTCAACCCTTCAGGTAAATGTTTGGCCTGCAATATAATGTTTAAGATGTTGTCCATTAACAACATGAGGTTTACCATTAAAGTCTCCATGAAGACGAATTGCTCCAGAGCGATACACCTCCTGCACAACTAATGGACCCTGTCACTTTGAAGCTAACTTTCCTGCAGAAAACTTGAAACGAGAGTTGAACAATAATACTTGATCTCCTACCTTGAATTCCTTTCTTTTATTTTCTTATCATGCCAAATTTTTACTTTCTCCTTAAATAGTCTAGCACTTTCATATGCTTCATTCCTCCATTCATCTAACAAGCTTAAGTCAAAAATTCTTTTCTCTCTAGCAATTTTAAAATCAAAGTTGAGTTGTTTAATAACCTATCTAGTTTTATGTTCTAATTCTAGTGGAAGATGACATGCTTTTCCATAATCCATTTTATAAGGGGACATACCCATAGGATTTTTAAAAGCAGTTCTATAGGCCCATAAAGCATCATTAATTTTAGTTGGCCAATGATACCTTTCTTTATTAACTATTTTCTCCAATATGAGTTTAATTTCCCTATTGCTTAGTTCAACTTGACCAATAGTTTGAGGATGATATGGAGATGAAATTCTATGATTAACACCATATTTGGCTAGAGTTTTTCTAAAGACTCCATGAATAAAATGAGAACCACCATCGGTAGGTGATCACATGCCTTCGATGTTTCCGGCAGTAGAGCTTCCTCACCAGGCGAATGGAGGCGTGGAGGTGCTTCTCCTTGGCGGCATGGCGACGCGGCGAGCTGGTGGTCAGCGGATCTTGCTCCGCCCAGATTTGGGCCCTTTTTGTCTCGATCTAGGTCCGAGCAGGCTGACCGGCTCGCGATGCGGCGATGCTCCCTAGTGATGGTTCTGAGGCGACATCGGGTGCTGGATGGTGGTGCTTTGTCGGCTTGCTGCAGCGTGGATTGGTACTTTACGGGCCTGATTTGGGCTTGGTCGGGCTTGTGGCGCCGAACAAGAGGGTAGCAGCGGTGGTAGACTATGTGCTGCAGCGTGTCGGCGGGGACCTTATAGGCTCGACCTGGGTCCGGTCGAGCCTACTCAGCCTGGTGTGTCCCTTCCTGCTGCTGCGTCTGGTCGGCACCCTTCGATGGCGATGTTGGACGCCCCTCACTCCATTGTTGGCCTAGGGTGCTCCTTCAGTCGCATCTCGTCAGCTACGACGATAGCGGTGGAGGCAGTTCCCTCAAGCGTGGCTGCAGTGCTAACGACCCCAGAACCTGTTGTTTTCATTTCCCACCATCTAGGCCTCACATCAGTTCACAATGAGGCGACGATGCTGACGTCAAGGCCGTGGTGGCACATGTAGGTGGGCGGCGTTGATAGGTGGAAGACTTCAAAGCGTTTGGTGTAGTGGGTTTTTGGGGATCGGGAGAAATCCCTGTCGGTCTCATGACGTCGTTGGGGTGACGCCTGAGAGTGTGTCATTCCTTCTTGTAGGCTGTCGGGTGTACCCCTTTCCACTCACCCCAGCATACGGGGAAACCCTAGGACATGTTCGAGCAGCAGCGTCGTCATCGTCGCAGTCCTTATTGAAGGTGTTGCTTGGTATGCAACGTTTGAGAGCTCTAAGAGCATGTGGGACATCTTCGGTGGGCGCAACGGTTGCGAGCCTTCCTCGATTCATTGATTTGTCATTGTCAGCATTATTTCTTTTTTCTTTGTCTCCTTTTTTTGTCTAGGCTTGACTGCCTTGTGGCCCCAACAGATGTATCGGTTGGTTTCTATATTAATATAGCGGGACGAAAGCATGTTTCGAGAATGTATCCCCAAAACATAGCATACAAGTACTCCCTCTGTTCACTAATATAAGAGCTTCTAGCTTTTTCTTGAAAATGCATGTATCTAAATGTATTTCTTGTTTAGGTTCACCCATTTTAGTCTGATGAATCTAGTCTACTTTAAAATATCTAAAAGGCCTTACATCGGTGAACGGAGGGAGTAATAAATTAAATTTTTTTAATTTTAAGGTGTACAAACAAAGTCACACGACACATCGAATTCTATTTAAATCAAGCAGCCATAACATTAATTATAACGGATGCGTTAGAATACTTTGTTTTACAGCATACATTAAAATACTTAGTTTGCTCAGCGAGCTCCCTAGAATTAAAATGATGTAACATGGAGAATACTTCCTCTGATATTTCTAGACAGAGGGAGTAGATGTTTACACAGTCAGCAATGTGTAAATATATAGTGAAATACACAAATCAAGTATTATGGATGCTTGATTGCTGGAAATGCGGATTTCAGCAAAGGAAATCAGGTGAAAAAATAACCGATGTGCATACTCATTCTATATTATTTATATACTCTTAATTATGTCTTGTCTCTGTAGTTTGTGATATATAACACATTTTATTTAAGAAATAACCAATAACCGAAGAACGGTACCATGACCAGTGATGGTAGCCAAGAATATGAAGGTATTGGCTAGTAATTATAAATATGATACACATACTTAGTAGAGAATCCGATACACATACTTAGTAGAGAATCTGATACACATTTGCATGCCTCCTTGGAAACTCCCTCGCCAAAGGAGAAATAGAACAATCGTGCTCGACCATCATACCATAGAATCAACAAAATCTACACCAATATCTCAAAGTGCTACACACATGGACCAGGAGAAAGTCTGTTTACATATTTCTAAAAGAGCTATCTACATATATACCAATATCAAATCTCAGACATCTCGCTACCCATGAAATGAACAAACATGTGCTTATGCTATGTCTCACAAACATTGACATGTCAGTTCGTGTGCACATACACCTTGAAGGGTAACAAATGTCAATTCCGTTTCCTGGAAGTCAAGAAGGCCATGAGGTATAAGAGATACAGAAAAAAAAGGATGGTCCAGAAGATGAATAAACATAACAATAGCTTAAATAGCTTTTTAGATTAAGTTGTGTTTTGTATAGAATATCTCATTGTAACTCAAGAACGTGTACGCAAATCTAGGAGCAGATCAGTTCTTTCTTACTCTTTCCCATTAAAAAAGAATACCACACATTACAATTTGGAAATATAATACTCTCTCTGATCCAAATTAATGTTCTCGGATTTGTCTAGATTCGGATGTATCTAGTCATGTTTTAGTGTTAGATATGTTTAAATTTAGACAAATTAAAGAACATTAATTTGGATCGGAGGGAGTACAATCTCGTTTGCTAGAAAGCACTTGTGCAATCTGGTCCAATTTTATATGATGAGCAAAGAAAGTAACAAGGAATGACAGGAGCCTAATACATACTGTATTAGATTGTTCTCAAGTTATGAGAGATTTACATGTAATGGGCAAAACTACAGGATATCCTAAAAAACCATGAGAAGATAACTCATTGAATGGTTAATCGAACTATTTATCTTCAATAGGACATGATTTACGTATCATTATCATTGTGTGACAATACTAAATCATCAAGACGCTTCCTTTTCTAATGTCCTAACGGACGCTATGTATATGTATTATTTTCCAGAGCTGGCAGAATAAACATTCTAACCTTTTATATGGAAACTGATGATAGCTCTAAATCAGAATACATCAACCTTTAGGCGCAATCAGATGCAAAATCTACTGAATTCATCGTCGCTTACTATGGACAAGCATTGAGTAAATGTAACACCGCGATAACCTCAAACTGAATGCAGCTACACAGATGTTAGCCACAAAAAAAATTACTCCTCAACCCATGGTGTGTGTTTTTTGCTGTGTCCCTGGCCACCACATAATCGTGGAGGACATGGCGGCCTTGGGAAAGTAGGTGAATCGATCTCATCATCAGCAAGGATGTTGCCAGGCACACTCGAATCAGCGCGATCCAAGCACCTCAAGATCCTAGAAGAAAGGGATGTAGGTAGGTACTGAGGGCAGTCGCAACGCCACGACGCCAAATGTCAGCACCGAGATCCAGGAACTCACCGTCGGTGGGAGAGATGAATAGACGCGTCCCACCTCGGGGGAAGACGGCAGCCGACTCGTTTCCCCGATGACACTCTCGAGGATAGCCATGTGCAGGACATCAGCGAGGTGCTCCTTGTCGATGTCCCTGTTAAAAACCGAGTGAGATCCAGGCGAAGAGAGGTGTGGACCTGGAGTTGAGCAGGCGATCTCCTGGACGTCCGTGAAGCTTCCGGCCATCATCATCCCGTGCGAGCCAGGGGCTGGGGAAACAATGGGATGAGACGACCGTGAAAAGTGGGCACGGGAGAGGCGACACGGAAGGGGAGAAGACGAGGTAGGGCCTCTGAGAGGCAGGTCCGCGGCAGCATCGGCAAGGTGATTTGCGGCGGCAGCGGCAGCGACGGCCGCAAGGTGAATGGCGACAGATTCAGAGGAGAGAGAGCGTTGCGGGGACAAAAGTCGATCGCGTGAGGGACGGGGTCACCGGGATGAGCTGAATTTGCGGCGAGATTTACTCGTGCGATATGATGATGTACGACCAGTTTTGGCTATCAAACATGCTTGAGATCTGATCCATCGGTGAAAGGTTGGACGGCCAAGATTATCCCAATGTTTGATGTTTGATGTTTGAGGGCGACCTACGATCACCAACTTCTTTTTAATAGTAAAGATAAAGATATAAACGTGTTTGATAGATACGTTCTTGCATACATATCAAACAAGTTTAATTGGAACGCGGTAGATTAGGTGCTAGGGTACTCAGACTTCACCGCTCGTCGATGCGTTAGCATCAATCACTATTAGGAAAACACACGTCTGTGACGCACCACTTTTCTCCTTCCGTGGCGCACTAGGGGTGCGCCACGAGGTCTGCGCTATGGCTAAAAAGTGCCGGTAGCGCACTGCCAGGTGTGCTACATGTATCTCGAGTTAGCATTAGCGCACTACGCAGTGCGCCACGGCTGTAAAAGACAGTGTGTTTTCACTGTGTTTTCTGTGGCGCACGATATAGTGCGCTACTAAGACTTGACCACGTGCGCCACTAACGTAGTGCGCACTAACCAAGTATATGTGCGCCACAGCTGAGCTTTTTAAAAAAAAATACTCAATACGGATGATATACAATACAAATTATATACAATACAGCTGATATACATAGATATACAATACAACTGATATACATAGATATACAATACAGAAATAAATACACAGACAAGATAGAAATAAATACATATAGATTACATAAATACACAGTATAAGTGACATTGTTTCGATCAAGTTACAAAGTAACTAGTGACATGAATACATGTGTCTCGACCAAGTTACAAAGAAGCCCGCCTAGACATCTGAAGTAGGAACATGCATGACAGACAACCAAGGACGATAAGCATCACCGCGATGGAGGTGTAGGTCTTCATCTGGTTCATCGTCCTAACTCCCGCTAGATAGCGTGTGTATCTAGCTTTCGCCTCTGCCATAGTGTTGTACCATTTGTAGCTATTGCTGCTGAAACGGTGCACCTGTCTCCGGTAGTCTTTCCAATCATCGTAGACTACGGAAACCCGTCCCTTGTACACGATGTACCACTACATCTACAAGTTGGAAATAATAATTAAATGGTGGGTGAAAAAATAAGTAAAAGTCGCATATAAATATATACTTATCAAATAAGGTAACAAAGTAAGCAAAAAATACCAAAAAATAAGCAAAAAAGATACACTTATCAAATTGTCCCAACTCAAAAAGCATGCCTCATATATAACTAGGTTGTTGGACACAGGAATCTGCTACGATGGAACGGTAAGCCAAGTAGGATGCACAAGACTTAAAATTGTGCATAATACAATGCTCACCATCCCATCGTAGCATATTCACTTTTATAGTGTGCCACAATATTTCAATCATTGGCATTCTCGAAAAAGACCAAATTAAGAAAAAAAAGGACCAAAGTAAGTAAAAAGGACCAAAGAGTAAGAAAACAAACTAAGCATTGATTCATATATAACCCTAATAATAAGCAAAAGAAGCAAGCATTGTAACCCTAATAAGTAGTAGCATGTACATGTCGACACGCACAAGTACTTGTGGGGATAAAGAACTGCAACTAGATCAACACATCAAGACTTCTGGCTCGGCTCAGGGAACAGGATGACGCCTTGTTTCGTCATGAACGCCCTATAGTCACCCTGCATCTTTAGGCGATCTTCTACGTCATGGTTGTTCGGGGGATTGCCTCCATAGAAGACCCCTCCCCCCCGAAGTCATGACATCATGGCTGATGATTGCCCCAAACTGTTGCTAGATGCGATACATCTCTCGTCTAATATCTGAATCATTGATCCTGGCCTTGGCTTCGGCCCACTGTTTGAGATGATCTGGCAGCATAGAATTCGGTTGCTCTAGTAGGAATGCCCTCATGTGATGGAGTGCATATTAGGATTCCTTCCGACTGCCTGCTGGCTGCTTCACGCACGGGAATTCAGTTAAATGGGTGAAGACGTGCCTACCAAACTTGACCTTCTTATGCACAAAGGTGGCGCCTTCCGCTGAGGCATAGTCGGTGAGAGCATCATCCAGAAACTTCCTTGATCTTGTCGTAGTTTTTCTTCTTTTCTTGACTCCCTGAGTTGAAATACGTGGCTTGCGAATGTTTCGGCGACAAGCAGATGAGTGTGCAGTGTTGATCTGTGCGCAAAACAATTCAAACGGAATGTGTTGGAAAAAGAATGATGAAAATATAATAAATCATGTTATGGCGAGTGAATAATGACTTACTCGGGAAAGAAAGGCACGACAATGTATTCCTTTGTCTTGTTTGCCACCAAGATGCCTTGGAGGTACGAGGCCACAAATCGCCGTTCAATGGCGCTTCCCAAGCAACCATCATGCATGTAGTAGGGGTCCACTATAGCGATGCCCGGGGTGTTCTCTCTAAGGATCTGAATGGCCAGGCTGAAAGAAAACAGGTGTACCATGGTATAGTGTAGCGGGTACAGGTGGAACATATTGAAGATGTCGTCAAACCGCATGAAGAACAGATCCGCGGGGACATGGTCGACGAAGCCCAAGCCTTGTGGCACCTTAACCGTGAATAATAGGTGCGAGGGATCTTTCTCCGCAAGAAGGCGTCTCTCTATCGTCAGCACACCGTCATGCACACTCCACATTTCTGAAGTGGCGAGCCTGAGCAATTTCTTAGTAAGCATGGGCTCACCCGCCACATGCATACTCCACATAATACCCTTGGGTCTTGGTGGCCCATCCTGAAACCTGATCGGATTCGCAGTTGACGCCACCGGCTGGCTCGAGCTGCTAGATTTTGTTTTCCTGGCCTTCTTGCCTTTTGGGAAGCGGGCATGCACCACAATCTCAGCAGCGTCCGCCCTATGTAGTGTGTCAGGTCTTAGAATAAAGGGCCCGTTGGATGTATCAGCTAGCTCGGTGAAGGCGCAAGCTGGAGGCCTCTCCTGAGAACCAAATATACGTTTGTTGCAAGTGGCTTTCTCTGCAGGGCCACCAGCTGGGTCTTCATTTAGGTCACCGGGGAAAACATTAGTGTTGATGAAATGATCGAAGTCATCTTCGTCATCCTCGTTCAGATACTGCACCATGGTCATGTCAATATGACCAGCCGACCAATCGCGTGGAGGTGATGGCGGTAGCGGTGTGGGGGTCTTTCGATGGCTTGGCGCTGGCACAACAGGCACTGTTGTTGTCTGTGGGGTGATGGCCCCGGCCGTCCCCAAATGAACCATGCTCTTTGTCCATAGCAAGAATAAGCCGAAGTAACTTCCGAGGACAGCCGACTCTTCTTCATCCGCTCCTGGGGGTTGAATGGGAGGTTCCAGGTCGTCGCAGCCCCTTAGCACCTAGATAATTTTTACCCTATGCACGCTATCTGGCATCGTCTTTGAGTGAAACGTGTGGTGCAAGGGTTGAATGATGGTACCCTTGGCAACATCCCTCAACTCGTTGTTCACATAGCTTAAGAGAGTGCATGGAACATCTGTCTGCGAAAAACATGTATGGCATTAATAAAGATGCCATAAGAGTAATAAATGGCAAGGCGGTAAAGTATTTGGTTTACGATGATGGCGTAGAGCTCGGGTAATGTCGAGGCACCGCACACGATGGCGGGCATGCAAGAGACGGAGGGGCTGCTTGATGGCGCCGTGCCGGCTGCCGGTGTATTCTCCCTACCGGGTGCATTAAGCTCCGGCGCCGCGGCGATGACAGGGGGAGTCACCAATGCTTCCGGCACCGCAGTGCTAGCGGGCAGAGTCACGAACACATAATTCACCAGATTCACCGGCGCCGCATTGTTCTAGTGGCTACTAACCATGCTTGGAATTGGGCATGACCCTTTTCGACCACTCACACTCCAGTTCGCTATTTGACGAGGGTTAAACTCATCGATGGCCATTGTTATGGACCTTGGTTTTGGAGAAGGAAGGAGCGTTAGAGGCATCAATCGGCTAGCAAACAAGCACACAGGGACGCAAGGTTTATCCAGGTTTAGGCCTCATAGAGGTCCCTACTCCTGCTTGTCTTCTCTTGGAATTATCGAAGGAGTCAAAAGTTATAGGGGGTGTGTAGATGCAATCTGGCGAGGTTGTGGAAACTAGGGTTGTGATTATCCTCCTCACCACCCTCCTAGCCTTTATATAGATAGGCTAGGTCTCGGGTAGCAGGTCGAGTCAGTTACAAGTTAGGGTTTGTCCCTTTAAACTTTCTATCTTAGGCGTGTCTTGTGCCGCAAGTAGTCGGAGTCTCCGTAGGTCCCCCGAATCCTGGATTGGGCCCTGGTAACACCGTGGGCTTCTGCCAGATCAGGCCGTATATACCAAACTTGAGTACCTGTAAGGTATGCCCACGTCAGTAGCCCCCGAGTGTCTGGTTGAATAGCAGATTCGAGCAGAGACTTATTAAGTCTTTCGGGTGCATAGCTGAGCATATTTTCGAGTGCTTTGATTTGTATCATAGGGATTGTTGATATACGTGCCTGATTTATCCGATGTATCGGGATCAGTTAACTGCCTTAGGGCAAAACAATGCAATCTACTCAAACTCGAGTCCCCAGACTCGAATTTTGATAAGTGCTGGTGTAATTCGACTCAGGCCATGGAGGTCTTATAGAGTCGAATCCCAATGTGTAAGTGTGAGCACTCGACGCATCCATCAAGGCTTATTCATCATACCTGTAGGTACGGATTATTTCTAGTAGAGCGCAGCAAATGCGTTGCCAGGCCTTATTCATCTCTTATCTTCACGTTGTAAGCGCGGCATTCAAAAAATTTCATCGCGGAGATGATTCAGGTGACACAAGAGACGCCGTCTCTTTGCAAGGAAAATATGAGGCGGAGTCGCCATAGCATTCGAGTGTGGATGCTATCAACACACAGTACAATCTATAAGAAAAAATCATAGGGTGCACATCCAACGCTCCCTATAGGAATATCCCCCGAGTGCCTATTCGAGTCGTAGACTCGAGTGGGGACAATAAGTATTTTGCGACTATTGTTGTCTTTTGCTCGTTTCAGTCGAATGTGCTTTCGACGCTCCCTATGGGAGTAACCCAAAGTCCACAGTCGAATCATAGATTCGAGTGAAGGGTTTTTCATGATGCTTGTATATCTTTACAAATTTCTTCGGGTGCATGGCCAACGCTCCTGTTAGGAGTAGCCCGCGAGTGCTTGGTCAAGTCGAAGATTCGAGTAAGCACTAGAGTAGTCAAAAATGTGCTCCTGCTGGAGTTGATGACATCATTGGTGACAGTGAGATGACCTCAGTTGCCCGCGTGAGCGGTTTTGACGGGACGTGACGAATAGTGGGTCCCATTTCTAACTTGGACTTGACCAGGCGTGCGTAATCTTCTGGTTTAACTGTGTCTCCTCGATTCTCACGCGTAATGGGAGGAGTGGGGCGATGGTTCGTGGTTTATGAAGGGTTCGCATCATAGAAAATAAAAAATTTCCTATGATGGGAACTATACGCCAAGATCTATCTACTAGATACAAGCAACGGGTGGATATTGATGGCTCTGTAATGGCGCCAGGAAAATGCTGGTGCGGTGTTGATGTAGAGCTCGTTGGGAACCCAAGAAGAAGGTATGATGAGCACATCAGCAAGTTACCCTCAACTATGAAACCAAGGTTTAATCAAACCAGTAGGAGCAAGGAAACACCCCAAAAGTGTTGCTAGCTGAGCCTTGGCAGGGCGCACTACCGGTGCTATTAGTAACGTGGAGACCTGCACAACACAACCACAAAACTTTGTCCCCAACTTGCGATGAGGTTGTCAATCTCACCACGTTTTGCGGAAAACAAAGGACTAAACGTATCGAATGGAAAGAAGTAATAGTTTGCAGAAACTAAACACAAAGGAGTAAAAGATTGTAGATTGTATGTAAAATACAAGGACTGGGATCCATACTTCACTAGAGGTGGCTCTCCTTAAGGTAGATAATATGTCGGGTGAACAAATTACAGCGGGGCAATTGACAAACACCGAGAAAGCAATACATGCATCTACTAATCATCTTGACTCCTTTGAGACTTGATTGGGCATTACAACATTATACATAGACCGCCATCCAACTGCATCTATGACTAATAATCCACCTTCAGGATATCATCCGAACCCCCTGATACGTCCAAAACGTATCTACTTTCCCGAACACTTTTGCTATTGTTTCTCCTCTAAACTTGTGTGATTTGGATGCAACTAATGCGGACTGACGTTGTTTTCAGCAGAACTGCCTTGGTGTCTACTTTTTGTGTAGAAAACCAACTATCAGGAAAAATCCTGGAAAATATGCCAAAAATCCTATTTCACCCGAAGACTGCAGGAGCCAGAATACGAGACGGAGAAGAGCCAGGGGGTGGCCACACCACCTGGTGGCGCGGGCCAGGCCAAGCCACGCCAGGGGGTGGTGTGGGCCCCCCAGGCACCCCCTCGGCCTCTCTCTTCGCCTATAAGGAGCCTTCTGACCTAAACACTTCGGGGGGTTCAACGTTTTTCCAGAAGGAGTTCCGTTCCGCCGCCACCACCAGATTCCACGAAACAGCTCCAGAAACTCCGTTCTGGCACCCTGCCGGGACGGCGAATTGGAGGAGATCATCGCCATCATCATCACCATCACTTCTCCATCGACCATCCATGTTTCCCCCATCTATGAGTGAGTAATCCTTCGTTGTAGGTTATGAGGATGGTAGGGATTGGATGAGATCGTTCATGTAATGGCATCAGATTGTTAGGGCATGGTGCCTAGTATCTTTTATTAGTGCTTTATGACTTTGTTGCGACTTGTTGTGCTTAATGCTTGTCACTAGGGCCCGAGTGCCATGATTTCAGATCTGAACATGTTATTGATTCATGATGATAGTATTGTTCTTGGTCTTATCTGCAAGTTGTATACACACGTTGTTGTCCGGAACCTATGGCCCCGAAGTGACAGAAATCGGGATAACCGGAAGGGAATGGCTTTGATGTGAGGATCACATGTGTTCATGGAGTGTTAATGCTTTGCTCCGATGCTCTATTAAAAGGAGCACCTTAATTGCCAGTAGTTCCCTAGAGGCCCCACTGCAAACGGGCTGGCAGGACAAAAGATGTTGTGCAAGTTCTCATTGCGAGTATGTATGACTATATATGGAACACATGCCTAGGATTGTCTAGTACTTGGATGCTTTATCTTATTTATCTGCAATTGCCCTATATTCTGATTGCTATGTGAATTGTCTTATCCATGCAACGCCCGTCCATCCATCCCTATGCCTACCGCACTCGAATCCCACTGTTTACTGCTTTTGTTACTACTGTCTTTGCATTACTACTGCTGTTACTTTGCTATTCCTACTACAAAACTGTTGCTACTGATAAACTGCTGTGAGCAAGATTGTTTCCAGGTGCAGCTGAATTGACAACTCAGTTGTTAAGGCTTATAAATATTCTTTGGCTCCCCTTGTGTCGAATCAATAAATTGGGTTTCACTTCTCTCGAAAATACTACGATACACCCCCTATACTTGTGGGTCATCAAGACTATTTTCTGGCACCGTTGCCGGGGAGCATAGCTTTATTTATCAAGTTCACTTGGATTCTCTATTGTTCGCTGCTATCCATCCATCATGGGTAAGTCTCGTGATGGCAAGGTTCCTATTTTACCATCCACTACAAGAAGAGGTACGGTTCTGAACACCTCTGCTGCTCTTGATTCACCGTCTGTTTTGAGTAAGTTCCTTACACCACCACATACACATGCTACACACACTGCTACTACTACTACTGAATCTGAAACTTCTGATGCTTATGATGCTGCTTCTACTGTGCTTGATAAGAGTGGTCCATTAGGTCCTTTCCTAGATACTACGATTGCTAGAACTATAGCTGGAAATACCGAAACTCTTAATGAAGACACTACCACACCTATTAGTTCACCTGAGTCTAGTGAAAGTTATGATATTGAAGATGGTTATGTTAAGATGATTGATGAATTTATTAAAGAATGTAAGAACACCCATGATAGGAGCACTGCTAAGAGTCTCTTTGAGAGGCGTACTATTAGACGCAAATTATCTCCTGATGCTAAGTTTGCTGCTTCTCCCATAAACATTATAGATGAAGATTATGATTTCTCTCTCGATCTATCTTACATAGCTATTGTCCGAGAAAGAACCTTTTTGTGGGACTAAGAATGAAAGTGCGGTAGCACATATGAATGAACTTTCTACCATGAGTGGCTTGTTTTCTGATGATATTAAGATGCGTACTTACTTTGTTGCTAAGATTTTTCCCTTTTCACTGAAAGGAGAAGCTAAAACTTGGTTTAGTAGTTTACCTCCTGGATCTATTGATAGCCCTGAGTGCTTGATTAGTACTTTTCTGCAGAAATATTTTCCTCCCAGTGCTAGACATGCTATTTTGTAGGAACTTTTTGATTTTAAACAGGGAGAAAACGAGGTATTGCCCAAATCTTGGGCAAGGTTTTGTGCTTTGATTCATGCACAGGCTGGAAATCCATTACCTAAGAATGAGCTTCTTGATATATTTTATAATGGACGAACCAAAGAATCTAGGACATACCTAGATAGTTGTGCTGATTGTGTTTTCAGGAATAGGACTCCAAAGGAAGCTAAGGAATTAATGGCTAAAATAAGCAAGAATTATGAAGATTGGACTCCTCCTAAACAAGCTATACCTGAAGTAATTGTACCTCAACCATCTATTCCTGTGCCTATTCCAACATCAAAGAAGAGGGGAGTTATTGAATTAAATGATGAAGTGATGAAGGAAGCTAAGAAATGTCTTAAGGAGAAGGGAATTAAAGCTGCAGATGTCAAGAATTTACCTCCTATAGAAGAATTATGTAAGCCTATTCCCTACTCATCCACTATTGAGGTACACTCTCTCCAACACTTTGATGAAGGTGATATCCCTTACTCGAAACCTCCTGATCAATGCTTAGAAGAATTTGATATCTTTATTGTTAAGCAAGATAACTTTAATAAAAGGGTGCAAAATCATCTAATGGAAAACACTAGAGCTATTGTTGAGTTGAAAGAGATTGTAGAAAGAACCTCTAATGATGTTAAAATGATTGTTAAACACTTTCAAATGGTTCAAACTCAAATAGATCAACTCGTTAAAGTGCAAAACGACTTTCTAGTTAATGTTGCTAAAGAAAAACATGCTTATGAAATTAGTACTAGAAGTGGAGCTGCTACCCAGGATCCTCTATATCCTGAGGGGCATCCCAAAAGAATTGAGCAGGATTCTCAACAAGCTGAAAATGGTGGTTCTACTCGTAAGAAAAGGAAAAAGAAACATAAAACTGTTGTAGAACCCTCTGAACCTGCTATAGATCCTAATAGTATATCTATCTCTGATGTTGAAACTGAAAGTGGTAATGAAGAAAATGTTGTTCCTAATTGAGAAAAAGTTGAAGAAGAACCTGAAAACCATACTAAGAATACTAAATACACCAAAGAAGATTTTATTGCTAAGAAACATGGTAGTGAAAGAGAACCTTGGGTCCAAACACCTATGCCTTTCCCTGATAAGAAACACAAGTCAAAGGAAGATGAACACTATAATAAGTTTTGTGAGTGGATGAAGCCTTTATTCTTGCAAATTCCTTTGACTGATGCTATTAAATTGCCTCCTTACTCAAAGTATATGAAGGACATTGTCTCGAATAAAAGGAAGATCCCTAATGAAGAAATTTCTACTTTGCTTGCTAATTATTCCTTCAATGGTAAGGTTCCTAAGAAACTTGGAGACCCAGGGATTCCAACTATCCCTTGCTCTATTAAGAACAGTTATGTTAGAACTGCTTTGTGTGATTTGGGAGCTGGAGTTAGTGTTATGCCTTTCTCTCTCTATATGAGGCTTCAACTTGAAAAATTAATACCAACTGATATATATTGCAAATGGCTGATAAATCTACCACCATTCCTGTGGGTATATGTGAGGATGTACCTGTTCAGGTGGCTCACAATTGCTTGATATTAACTGATTTTGTTGTGCTTCAAATGCCTGAAGATGATAATATGTCTATTATTCTTGGGAGACCTTTTCTTAATACCGCAGGAGCTGTTATTAATTGTAATCAAGGAAAGGTGACCTTCAATGTTAATTACAAGGAACATACTGTCTATTTCCCCAAGAAGATTGAAAGGACTTTTGGCTTCAATTCAATTGAACATGTTGAAGGCATTCAAGTTGGAGAAATATATTGTCCCATACCAAGAGAAAAATTTGAAACTATTATGATTGGGACTATTGCTATCAAGGTTGAGGTAACATAATCATTAGTGGAGTACAATGTTTTGTCTCATATGCAATTGTTTTGGTAGCAAGACTTGATCAACCTTGCTAACAAAAGGATTCCATTGAACAAAACAATGTTTTCATTATGATTATCTCCGTTTATTTCTGTCCTTTGCATTTTAGTTTTTGCTTTCATTTAGTTTTCTTTGTGTTGTTAGTTGCTTGCATGTTAGAACTTCTGTAGTTCTAGCCTTGTTTTGTCCTTGCATCATGTTTCCAAAAAAAAATCTGTCTATCAGAAAGATCATTCTTCTATTTCTGAAAAATGCCCAAAAATAAAATGTCTCGAAAAATTCCAGAAAATTCATATTAAATTTTTACGTGAAAAAAGGGGCAGAGGAGTACCTGGTAGGTACCAAGGGGCCCCACCAGGCAGGCACACCACATGGTGGCGCGGCCAGCCTTGGGTGGCGTCATGCCCTGGTGTGGGCCACCCCTGGCCCCCCACTAACTCTCTCTCCTGCCACTTTCTTCTCTCTCTCGAGTAAGCTCCAGTTCATAGCTCAAAATCGTGTTCTTGCTGTGCTTGCTCTCGTTTTTTCGATCTGCTTGCTCAGCCCATCTTTCTTGCTGAAATTTGGAGCATTTGTTCCCTGGTATGTGACTCCTCCCCTTGTCCAAGTAGATTTGTGTTTAGTGGATTATATGTTGAGTATTTTGCTGCTGTAGGTGACTGGTTATGAGAGCTTGTAAGCTTGTTTGATGCTTAGATATATAGTTTCGATGCATGTTTAGGCCTCTTGCAAGTCCCTATGAGTAGAATCCTTCATTATATTTACTTTGCAATCACTTGTTTAATAGGTGTTTAAATTTCAGAATAGAAGATGAGTGAACACCACCAAAACCAACATGAGCTTTGGGTGCCTGAGGTCATGAAGGTCCACCGGGAGGAGGAAGTTTTTCCCTCCATTTATCCATGCCCTGAGTTCATGAGAGCTGCAGGAATTCTACAAGATTTCCACACTTTGGTTTCCAATGCAGGATTAGAGCACTTTTTGGAAGATGAACCTTGTCAATTTGTGAAGCTAACCATGTCTGTGGTGCAGGATTTCCAATTTAGTCACTCTTTGCCTAACCCCATGGTCCATTACAAAATTTACAATATTGTTGTCAACCTTTCTCTTGATGATATTTGTGCAGCTATTAAGGTACCTCAATGGGGATCATGTAGGAAGATTAAAGAGAGACCGGAACCACTCATGGATTTATATGCAGAAATTTGTCAAGGGAGTAGCTTTTGGAAGGAGAGTGGAAAAATCCGTAACATTCATCTTCCCTCCATTCGCTACTTTGCCTACTTTATTGCCAAGTGTGTTCTTGCTAGGAAAACTGCCAATAAGTTATCTTCGTTTGATTTAGCATTTATCTCTGCTGCTCTTAGACGAGATAGGTCTTACAACTTGGGTGCTTTGATAGCTTTCCATCTTGTTGCTAACCGTGAGAAAGGTGGAATTTGTGGAGGCCTCATTGCTTCTCGTTTGCTAGCATTACATGGTTTAGTGCCTCATCATCTAGACCTACAGTTTCCCATAGAAAGGCTTGATCTTAATTCCATGATACAGCATAAATTTGTTTCCTCGTGGGCTAGTATGAGTGAGTTATCTTATGAAATAACCTTTCTCAAAGCTGGTTGGAGAAAGAGCAAGTCCGAGCGTGTTGTTCTTTTGCCTGCACCTGTTTTGTTTAACCTTGACAACAGGGAAGGATGGTCCCTCTCTGAGGAGGAGCTTGACACGTACTTGGGAGAGCTCTCCCAATAGGAGCAGGATACTAGAAGGGAGGTCACGGATGATTCGGCCCAGCCCTCGAATGAGGGAGAGTTTTCATATCAGCAGCCCGCTTATGATTGGGGAGCTTCTTCTTCATCTCATGGGCCCAGCTATGACCATTCTTACCAAGATCCGCCCGCTTGGAACCCCTATTCGTACATGGATTGATACCCACTTAGGCCAAAAGCCTAAGCTTGGGGGGAGGTACGCCGACATCGCACTCATCTCCATATCATGTTGCGTCGGTACTTTGTATATTCATGTTTTCGTTCTCTTTTTAGTTTTCGTCCTTCTTTGCTTTTGCTTTCTAAAAACACAAAAAGACCAAAAATATTTCTGTTGTCTCTCTTTGGTTTGCTTCTTCTTTTTGCCTTGGTTTGCTTTTCCCTTTTTGCTTTGTTTGAACTATTCGAAAAACCCAAAAAGATTTGGCTATGCTTGTTTTTATCTTTTGGTTCTTATCTAAAAATCGAAAACACAAAAAATATTTGTCGTTCTTCTTTGGTTTTTGCGAGTTTGCTATAGGGTTCGGCAGTCCTCAGTGGATATTGGTTTCATATTATTATTCAAGCCACACAAGTGAAGAGCAATAATGAGGATCAATGACAACTTGAGGCGTGGTAAGAGGCTGGTAACGAACTCTATTTGTTTTCATTTTTGTACATATACTTATCACTGTGGGCATGCTTAGTCCTTTCATGTAGAGTGTATGTTTTCTTTGGATGCTTAATAGTTCTTGCTTTCTTATGATCAGCTCCAGCTCGCTAATAGTTTGTAGCATGTCTCATGAATGTTTGCTTGCATTACTCTATTCATAAATTGGTATGACATCGTGGTATCCTCCTTTGAATGTTTTCATTTGATTGACTTGGCACATGCTCACGCATGCACATGACTATAATAGACAGTTAAGGCTCGATGAATTATTTTGCCTTGAGGATCTTGAATCACTTTCATGCCATGAGAAGTCATGTTTTGTTGGAAGCATGATAATGACAGCTATTGCTCTCTCGTTTGTCGCTCCCTTACTATTGCTAGCCTTCACTTCTACTGAGTGTTTTACTCATGTTTCCAACTCCCTAAACCGAATATTTCCAAAGTGTCCACCATACCTACCTATTAGCATCATTTGCTGCTCCCGTGCATATTCAATATGCCTTGTTTTCTTCTTAATAAAATGTTTGCTTGTTATGGGGAAATTAGTTAGTAAAGCTTTCACAAACTTGATGGCACACTTTATTTCCTGCACTTAATAAACCTGAACCATTGTGAACTCTCCATGAAAGTTATATGCTTGCAAATTATAAGCTGGGGATTAGCAGAACCGTGCTGTCACGGGGAACGCTTTCAACACTTGTAAATATATACCCAGTTGATTCCTTGCTCTTTTGTTTGCGGATGTCGTTGGTGTGAAATAAAAGGGGAGCTTGTAAGTCCATGGAGTTATGTATGTGTGTTAGAGAAACGCCTGGGCCACTGGTCTAATCCATGCTGACATGGTGGAAACCTGCAGCATAACCATAATGATATCTATGAAGCATTCTTCTTATAAAAAAATAGAGAGATAGCTATTGAGAAAAAAAGAGGGAGTTTTATGAAAAGAGGAAAGAGAGAAAAAAGCACCATTTTCCCATGGTAAATAAGAAGATTGCTAAGATACTCATTGTCTGCTTGCCTTGTCATTTTGATATGGGGATTCTTCCGTATCATCAGGCAAGGGGTACCCCGTTGGCGGTTCTCAATGATACGCACATACTTACGATGACAAGAACTTACCGGTAACTAAAGTTGAGTAGCATGAGGAGCGGCCCTCGTACTCAAGGGACTTGGGATTTTCAGTTTATAGTCTGTCAAGCATATAACTCAGATTGGACCTCACTTTCACCTTAACCACATTAAAGATGCTTATGATAGGGGCAATGAGAGCTCAAAGCTAATGAGTACCATACTTTCAGCATTTGGAAGCTTTTCAAAATTATTCAAAACATTTTTCTTCTACTTGTTGAGTCTCCACATATTCTTTGAGCACCTTCTTGAGAGCATAGTTGTCATTCTTTATGTTTGTTCCATTACTTGATTATTTGTGTTATGACTTTGATGCTTGTACCCTTGATATCTTTACTTCTAGTCATCACTTGAACTTCAGAGGTGCCTTGGAATTCATAATCAACGGCAAGCGAGATACCACTCTATCATACCTTTTTATGAGCATTGCAATGTTGCTTATGTTTGTGCTTCATGCTACTTATTATTCTTGAGTTGGAATCTCTTCATAGCTTGCAAAGACTATTAAGTAGACTTGGTTGCATACTCTTTATTATGAATTGTCCAAGTAGTTGATCACATTGCTGAGAATATTTACATCACATGAAGCAAATGTGTTCGTGAAAGTTCTTTTATCGCACTCAGTTTTCAACTGAATTGCTTGAGGACAAGCAATAAGCTAAGCTTGGAGGGAGTTGATACCTCCAAAACATATCTACTTTCCCGAACACTTTTGCTATTGTTTATCCTCTAAACTTGTGTGATTTGGATGCAACTAATGCGGACTGACGTTGTTTTCAGCAGAACTGCCTTGGTGTCTACTTTTTGTGCAGAAAACCAACTATCAGGAAAAATCTCGGAAAATATGCCAAAAATCCTATTTCACCCGAAGACTCCAGGAGCCAGAATACGAGACGGAGAAGAGCCAGGGGGGTGGCCACACCACCTGGTGGCGCGGGCTAGGCCAAGCCGCGCCAGGGGGTGGTGTGGGCCCCCTAGGCACCCCCTCAGCCTCTCTCTTCGCCTATAAGGAGCCTTCTGACCTAAACACTTCGGGGGGTTCGACGTTTTTCCAGAAGGAGTTCCGCTCCGCCGCCACCACCAGATTCCACGAAACAACTCCAGAAACTCCGTTCTGGCACCCTGCCGGGACGGGGAATTGGAGGAGATCATCGCCATCATCATCACCATCACTTCTCCATTGACCATCCATGTTTCCCCCATCTATGAGTGAGTAATCCCCCGCTGTAGGCTATGAGGATGGTAGGGATTGGATGAGATCGTTCATGTAATGGCATCAGATTGTTAGGGCATGGTGCCTAGTATCTTTTATTACTGCTTTATGACTTTGTTGTGACTTGTTGTGCTTAATGCTTGTCACTAGGGCCCGAGTGCCATGATTTCAGATCTGAACATGTTGTTGATTCATTATGATAGTATTGTTCTTGGTCTTATCTGCAAGTTGTATACACACGTTGTTGTCCGGAACCTATGGCCCCGAAGTGACAGAAATCGGGATAACCGGAAGGGAATGGCTTTGATGTGAGGATCACATGTGTTCACGGAGTGTTAATGCTTTGCTCCGGTGCTCTATTAAAAGGAGCACCTTAATTGCCAGTAGTTCCCTAGAGGCCCCACTGCAAACGGGCTGGCAGGACAAAAGATGTTGTGGAAGTTCTCCTTGCGAGCACGTATGACTATATATGGAACACATGCCTAGGATTGTCTAGTACTTGGATGTTTTATCTTATTTATCTGCAATTTCCCTATGTTCTGATTGCTATGTGAATTGTCTTGTCCATGCAATGCCCGTCCATCCATCCCTATGCCTACCGCACTCGAATCCCAATGTTTACTGCTTTTGTTACTACTGTCTTTGCTTTACTACCTGTTACATTGCTATTCCAACTATAAAACTGTTGCTACTGATAAACTGCTGTGAGCAAGATTGTTTCCAGGTGCAGCTGAATTGACAACTCAGTTGTTAAGGCTTATAAATATTCTTTGGCTCCCCTTGTGTTGAATCAATAAATTGGGTTTCACTTCCCTCGAAAATACTGTGATACACCCCCTATACTTGTGGGTCATCACCCCCTCCAGTATTAAGTTGCAAGCAACAAATTATTGCTTTACGAACCGCGTGTAAAGTAAACAATACAATTGTTCTATGAACAAAGGATTGTTGTTTTCTCCCTAGTAGCAACAACATATCTAGTACCTTAGAGATTTCTGTCACTTCCCCAGATTACCAGAGGCATGAACCCACTATCGAGCATAAATACTAACTCTTGGAGTTGCTAGCATCTACTTGGCCAAGATAGCTACTAACAACGGAAAGCATGCAAGATCACAAATAACAAAGACATGATAGAATCAATAATCAATCTGAAATAGCATCTCAATATCCATCGGATCCCCGCAAACACAACATGCAGAATTACAAATAGATGATCTTGATCATGAACGGAGCTCACAAGATCTAGACATGAAAGCACAAGGGAGGAGAACCAGCCATCTAGCTACTACATGGATCCGTAGTCCAAGGATGAACTACTCACGCATCACACCGGAGGCTTGCATGGTGATGAAGAAGGCCTCCAGGGTGAATTCCCCTCTCCGGCAGGGTGCCGGGAAGAGCTTCAGATCCCTCTCGATCTAGGGATGGAGATGACGGCAGCTACAAACTCTTTCGTGGATTTTTGATCGGGCCCTTAGGGTTTTCATCCCGAGGGCAATATATAGGCGGAAGGAGAGGCCGAGGGGGTGCCGGAGGCAGCCACACCACCCCCTGGCACGGGCCAGGCTGGGCCGTGCGGCTAGGTGGTGTGGTGGCCCCCTGGACCCTCTCCGTCTCGTATTCTGGCATCTGATGACTTCCAGAAAAATAGGCACTTTGGCTTTTGTCCCGTCCAATTCCGAGAATATTCATTTTCTGACTTTCTAGAACCAAAAATAGCAGAAAACAGGCAGCTAGCACTGTGGCTCTTGTTAATAGGTTAGTCCAAGAAATCATATGAAAAGTACTCCAAAGTGTGGACAAAACACAAGAAAGTGGATAAAACCAATCATGGAACATCAAAAATTATAGATACATTTGCAATGTATCAACATCCCCAAGCTTAACTCTTGCTCGTCCTCGAGTAGGTAAGTGTTAAAAAGAAAGAATAATTTTTGAGGTGACATGCACCATCAAAGACTTGATCAAAGTATTTGTAAAACATTCAAAGCTGGGATCATAGTACTTCAATCATAACATGAAAGACAAAGTTCTAGCAATAAGACAAAGAAACTATGATGCAACATGAAAAGGCACAAACAAAAATTCATGAATAACAATGCTTTGCAAGACGTTTGTTTGTTTCAAATAAAGAAAACATAGCACAATAGTATTCATCTTGTCCCTCATAGAGTAGCAAATATAAATGCATAGGACACCTTCAAAGTTCATAAGAGTGACTAGATACAAATAGTTTAAAACAAGCAATATCAAGTTATGCATCAATCAACTAGTCTTGGGACAATGCACATAGAACTAAGAATGGCCACTATGCTCTCAAAGTAGGTGCATAAAGGTAGAAGGTGGAGACACAATATAATGGTGGAAGAAGGGCCTTTTTATAAAAGGAAGTAGGGATTTAAGTCTCATAAAGAGCTTCCAAAAATTATGGTACTTATAGCTTTCAGCTCTCATTGCCCCTATCATAAGCATCTTGAAGTGATTAAGGTTAAAGTGAACAAACTATGGTGTACATGCTTGACGAAGTATAAGTTAGAAATCCCATGTCCCTTATATAAGAGGGCCGCCCCTCATGCTACTCATGTTTAGTCACCGGTAAGTTCTTGTCATCGTAAGTACATGTGTATCATAGAGAACCGCCAACGGGGTACCCCTTGCCCGATGATACAGAAGAATCCCCATATCAAAATGATAAGGCAAGCAGACAACGAGCATCTCAACAATCTTCTTATTTACCATGGCAATATGGTGCTTTTTTCTCTCTTTCCTCTTTTCATAATCTCTTTTTTTCTTTTTCTCTTTTTTTCTCAATATAGGACTCTCTTTTTTTTGTAAGAAGAATGCTTCATAGACAACTCATTATGGTTACGCTGCAGGTTTCCACCATGTCAGCATGGATTAGACCAGCAGCCCAGGCGTTTCTCTAACATATATACATAACTCTATGGACTTACAAGCTCCCCTTTCATTTTACACCGACGACATCCATATACAAAAGAGCATGATATCAAATAGGTACAAGTACCAAGTGCAATGTTGAAAGCGTTCCCCATGAAAGCATGGTTATGCTAATTCCCAACAAATAAGTGCAAGCATATACAACATAGACGACACAATGGTTCAAGTTTATTAAGGGCAAGAAAAGTAAAGTGTGCCATCAAGTTCGTGAGAGCTTTAATCACTAGTTTTCTCATAACAAGTTTAATTTGGAAGGTAAACAAAAGCATGAATATACTTGGAATAGCATAAGCTAGTAGGTAGGTATGGTGGACTCTTTGGAATAACTTGGTTTAGGTAATTTGATGCATGAGTGGAACTCATACTTGGTGGTGGAGGCTACCAAAAGACTGGGAGCGACAAACTAAGAGAGCAATAATGGCCATAATCATGCAGAGCGACAAAACATCATTGATAAAAGCATAAAGTTATACTACAAGTTGAAAACTAAAGGATCATGCAGGCTATGGTGACTTGAAATAGTCATAACATGGTGTGAGCATGCGCCAAGTCAACCCAAATAAAGCATCAAAGGAGAATACCACTATACTATGCTTTAATATGCTAAAACAACGCATGATTCATCCAAGGCACATTAAGCAATCTCAATTGTTTATAACAAGTCATGCTACAACAAATAATACTAAGCATAAAGCCAAAACAATATCAAGCATGGCATGACAGCGCATAGGCCACAGTCAAAAACGAGCTCTTTTTACCACATAAGTATGAACTTTCCTACTCTTTTCCAAACCAAACCAAACTATTTGCAAACCAATGTATGAAAGAGGGGGTCCAGCCAATTTATTCAGAAAACTAAGAAAACCAAAGCAAACGAAAACGAAAAAGAAGACGCTCCAAGAAAAACACAACTCTGCATGAAACAATAAAAATGAAGCGTCTGGAAAAACCTGGGATTTTTATTGATGAAGAAGGGGATGCCTTGGGCATCCCCAAGCTTGGACGCTTGTACTTCTTGGATATTTCTTGGGGTGACACACGTGGCATCCCCAAACTTGAGCTTTAGTCCATCCTTCATCTCATTACTCATTCCTTCCATACACCTAAATTTTTTCGTTCATACAAAACTTCACACAATCTTTATTAGCAACATTAGTGCACTTAGGATAAATAAGTCTTAAGGTTCAGTTCTAACACCAAATAAACTTTCATTAGAACACTAGATACTGTAGCACTTCTCTCAAAAAGCTCAATTCCCCAAAAGAACTAAAAAAAGAACCAACAAGAAGCAAATGCAGAAAATGGCAGAAATCTGTCAAAACAGACCAGCAAGTAAAGATGAATTTTTTCGAAGGCCTTATGTTGCTCAAATCAAAACGTGTTGAACTAACGAAAGTTAGATAACAACCTGGGGAAGAAGCACAAAAATTCAGGCCTCAAAAATATGTTCAGATATTTACACGAATGTTTACGGTGAAGCACAGAAATCTATTTCGAAACAACAACTTTCCCAATCATTACTTCTCTCTCATTAGAGGTTACTCTTGGCAAAAAAAGCAAATAAAAAGGATAAGGAGCGGTTATTAAAGAGATAATAACTTCCAAGACTCATCTAAAACTTTTGGGTTATCTCCCAATAAGTACTTTTCTTTAACGCCTTTAAGTTAGGCATAAGAAGCAAGAAAAAGAATCAAGTGTTCTCGAATGAAGAAGCATTAAAACCAAATTTCTTGCCCTTGCCTCTCTTACTTTTATTCTTAACCTTGGGGAAAATGTGATTGTTTGGTGGAGATGAAAGGTGCATGGTCCCCTTTCCCACATATATTATTGCTCCAAGAAGTTCTAATAGGGACCTTCCAAGTGTAATTTGTCCTTTTCTTGCACATTCAATGATAAGATAATCAGTAGAAATCATTTTCCCAAGGATCTTTGTAAACACTCCTTCGGCTATTCCAAGAGGTAATATGGTAGCGTTGTTAGCAAGAGATATTTCTTTTCCTCCTTTAGTAAGCCCCCAAGTATTCAGAGATTCATAAATATCTTTGGGCATAAGACAAAATTCAGACATGATATCATAGCGAGCTTGAAAAGTTTCAGTGTTTATCTCAATCTTTACTATAGGGAGCCACTTTGATAGTTCAGAATTTATTGGAACATAATTGTGATGCTCCCTAAGCGTATTATAGCAATCTTTTAAGCTAGCAGTGCCAGTCTCAAGAGTGTTCAATCTAGCAAATATTTTTGCGAAAGAAATATCAGTTTGGCTAGGCAAGTTGTAAGTGAGGATCAATTTCTTTATAGCATTAATAGAATCATCCTCATTACATTAGAGGAAATCTCCTCCCACAACAGCATATAAAGCATATCTATAGCAAAGAGCAATTTCAAGGTAAAAATTGCTAAGGAACAAGCTTTGAGTCATTTTAGGCTCAGTTTTTTCATGTAGATCAGAGATTCTAGACCAAGCTTCTTTAAAACTTTCCTCAATTCCTTGTTTAAAAGTGAAAATCATTTCCTCGGGTGACATAGTGACTGGAGCAAGGCTAGACATAGTGGCAACTCAAGATAGGAACTAATTTTTTTGTGTTTTCAAATAAGAAAGCAAACTAGTAAAACTAATTTTTTGTGTTTTTGATAAAGAAACAAGCAAACAAAACAAAAAGAAACTAAGAAAAACAAAAATAACAAAGTAAAGAGATTGGTTATGAGGGACTCCCCTTGTGAAGATGTCCTTGACTCCCCGGCAACGGCGCCAGAAAAATGCTTGATGGCTCTGTAATGGCGCCTGGAAAATGTTGGTGCGGTGTTGATGTAGAGCTTGTTGGGAACCCCAAGAGGAAGGTATGATGAGCACAGCAGTAAGTTTCCCTCAGTTATGAAACCAAGGTTTAATCGAACCAGTAGGAGCAAGGAAACACCCCAACGGTGTTGCTAGCTGAGCCTTGGAACCAGTAGGAGCAAGGAAACACCCCAACGGTGTTGCTAGCTGAGCCTTGGCAGGGCGCACTACCGGTGCTAGTAGCAACATGGAGACCTACACAACACAACCACAGAACTTTGTCCCCAACTTGCGATGAGGTTTTCAATTTCACCGTGTTTTGTGAAAAACAAAGGATTAAACGTATCGAATGGAAAGAAGTAATAGTTTGCAGAAAGTAAACACAAAGCAGTAAAAGATTGTAGATTGTATGTAAAAGACAAGGACCGGGATCCATAGTTCACTAGAGGTGGCTCTCCTTAAGATAAATAACATGCTGGGTGAACAAATTACAACGGGGCAATTGACAAACACCGAGAAAGCAATACATGCATATACTAATCATCTTGACTCCTTTGAGACTTGATTGGGCATTACAACATTATACATAGACCGCCATCCAACTGCATCTATGACTAATAATCCACCTTCATGTTATCATCCAAACCCCCTTCAGTATTAAGTTGCAAGCAACAGATTATTGCTTTACGAATTGCATGTAAAGTAAACAATACAATTGTTCTATGAACAAAGGATTGTTGTTTTCTCCCTAGTAGCAACAACGCATCTAGTACCTTAGAGATTTCTGTCACTTCCCCAGATTACTAGAGGCATGGACCCACTATCAAGCATAAATACTAACTCTTGGAGTTGCTAGTGCTTGGCCAAGATAGCTACTAAGAACAGAAAGCATGCAAGATCACAAATAACAAAGACATGATAGAATCAATAATCAATCTGAAATAGCATCTCAATATCCATCGGATCCCCGCAAACACAACATGCAGAATTACAAATAGATGATCTTGATCATAAACGGAGCTCACAAGATCTAGACATGAAAGCACAAAGGAGGAGAACCAGCCATCTAGCTACTACATGGATCCGTAGTCCAAGGATGAACTACTCACACATCACACCGGAGGCTTGCATGGTGATTAAGAAGGCCTCCAGGGTGAATTCCCCTCTCCAGAAGGGTGCCGGGAAGAGCTTCAGATCCCTCCCAATCTAGGGATGGAGATGATGGCGGCTACAGACTCTTTCGTGGATTTTTGATCGGGCCCTTAGGGTTTTTGTCCTGAGGGAAATATATAGGCGGAAGGAGAGGCCGAGGGGGTGCCGGAGGCGGCCACACCACCCCCTGGCGTGGGCCAGGCTGGGCCACGCGGCCAGGTGGTGTGGTGGCCCCCTGGCCCCTCTCCGTCTCGTATTCTGGCATCTGATGACTTCCAGAAAAATAGGCACTTTGGCTTTTGTCCCATCCAATTCCGAGAATATTCATTTCCTGACTTTCCTGGAACCAAAAACAGCAGAAAACAGGCAGCTGGCACTGTGGCTCTTGTTAATAGGTTAGTCCAAGAAATCATATGAAAAGTACTCCAAAGTGTGGACAAAACACAAGAAAGTGGATAAAACCAAGCATGGAACATAAAAAATTATAGATACATTTGCAATGTATCAGATATACATCCATAGAGAACTTACCCTCGAAGACAACAAAGCTTTGTTAACGAGTTGGAACTCGTGGATGATGTAGTCGTACATTTGCTGATCTCAAGATCGTGATGAAGTCCAGCAGGTCCGGCTCTAGCATGTCCTTCAGATCCAGCTCCAGCAAGTCCAGCACCACTGATACATTGCAAATGTATATATAATTTTTGATGCTCCATGCTTGGTTTTATCCACTCTCTTGTGTTTTGTCCACACTTTGGAGTACTTTTCATATGATTTCTTGGACTAACCTATTAACAAGAGCCACAGTGCCAACTGCCTGTTTTCTGCTGTTTTTGGTTCCAGGAAAGTCAGAAAATGAATATTCTCGGAATTGGACGGGACAAAAGCCAAAGTGCCTATTTTTCCAGAAGACTCCAGGAGCCAGAATACGAGACGGAGAAGAGCCAGGGGGTGGCCACACCACCTGGTGGCGCGGGCTAGGCCAAGCCACGCCAGGGGGTGGTGTGGGACCCCAGGCACCCCTTCGGTCTCCCTCTTCGCCTACAAGAAGCCTTCTGACCTAAAAACTTCGGGGGGTTCGACGTTTTTCCACGAAAAGTTCCGCTGCGCCGCCACCACCGAAGGGGAGATTCAGGGGACAGAAAGTCTCTGTTCCGGCACCCTACCGGAACGGGGAAGTGCCCCCGGAGCCATCTCCATCAATCTCCACCATCATCTTCATCAACCATCCATGTTTCCCCCATCTATGAGTGAGTAATCCCCTGCTGTAGGCTATGGGGATGGTAGGGATTGGATGAGATCGTTCATGTAATGGCATCAGATTGTTAGGGCATAGTGCCTAGTATCTTTTATTAGTGCTTTATGACTTTGTTGCGACTTGTTGTGCTTAATGCTTGTCACTAGGGCCCGAGTGCCATGATTTCAGATCTGAACTTATTATTGATTCATTATGATAGTATTGTTTCTAGTCTTATCTACAAGTTGTGTACACACGTCGTTGTCCGGGACCTATGGTCCCGAAGTGACAGAAATCGGGGTAGCCGGAAAGGAAAGGCTATGATGTGAGGATCACATGTGTTCACAGAGTGTTAATGCTTTGCTCCGGTGCTCTATTAAAAGGAGCACCTTAATTGCCAGTAGTTCCCTAGAGGCCCCGCTGCAAACGGGCTGGCAGGACAAAAGATGTTGTGCAAGTTCTCATTGCGAGCACGTATGACTATATATGGAACGCATGCCTAGGATTGTCTAGTACTTGGGTGCTTTATCTTATTTATCTGCAATTGCCCTATGTTCTGATTGCTATGTGAATTCTCGTGTCCATGCAACGCCCGTCCATACATCCCTATGCCTACCGCACTCGAATCCCACTGTTACTGCTTTTGTTACTACTATCTTTGTTTTACTACTTCTGTTACTTTGCTATTCCTACTACAAAACTGTTGCTACTGATAAACTGTTGTGAGCAAGATTGTTTCCAGGTGCAGCTGAATTGACAACTCAGTTGTTAAGACTGATAAGTATTCTTTGGCTCCCCTTGTGTCAAATCAATAAATTGGGTTTCACTTCCCTCGAAAATACTGCGATACACCCCTTATACTTGTGGGTCATCAACCACCAAGTCCAGCACCGCAAAGCAGCAGTGCATCCGTGATCGCACATATGTCCGGTACCCCGACAACCTATGTCCCTCGCTCCAGCAAAGTAGCAGAAGCAGCAACTCCTTTCCAGATATAGCCACCGGGAACATGTATCTCGCTAATCCAAGACCATGGGGGAAAATACTAGAGGGGGAGAGAGATCCTTCACGAGGAGGTGTGAGTGTGAAGGTGTGAGAGGGGGCCTTTTATAGGAGGAGGGGGGTGCCCCTCCCCATGGCCGGCGCCCAAGGGGTGACCCCTCACCTCCTCATTCATGTGGTGGTAACTCCCTCCACATAAATTTTCCCCTTCACATTCTCTTTTAAAGTCTCCACTTTAAATGCATTAAATTTCTCCAAATTTAATGCTCTCTCATTTAATAAAACTATTTTATTAATTTTATTCAGAATTATGTTAATTACTTTAATTAACAAACATTCACATAAAACCCCTGCAATATTTCAATATTACATGCAGAACCAATTTCAGCAATTTCACCCGAAATAGTTTCGGTGTCTATTGAAATAATTCCAGCGCTTTCTTAAATCTTTATCTAAAACATATTTGCTCCAAATGGTGTCGGTATCCCTTAAATGTGTCACCCTACGGTTCACGAATAATGCAGACATGATTGAGACCCCTCTCCGATCAATAATCAGCAGCGGGACCTAGAGATCCGTACTGACTCCCACACATTCAACGCTGACTTATGTGATCGTGAGAACCTTTAACGCTAGTAACTAAATCCCTTTGTCTCGCGATATATTACATGTCCGAGATTGGATCATCGGTATCTCCATACCTAGTTTGATCTCATTGCTGACATGCACTCTTTTCTCGCTTCCGTGATATAACATTCTAGTGATCACATCACTTGCTTGCAAGCTATCTTAATGTGATATCACCGAGAGGTCCCAG
The DNA here is from genome assembly GCA_910589775.1 of Avena eriantha. Classification (NCBI taxonomy): domain Eukaryota; kingdom Viridiplantae; phylum Streptophyta; class Magnoliopsida; order Poales; family Poaceae; genus Avena; species Avena eriantha. The sequence continues at coordinate 130,168,647 of OU342745.1, forward strand.
AGTATATCTATCCTTCATCGGGACGGACAAATCCCACTCTTGATCCATGAGCCTCAACATAACACCTTTGTAGCACTAAACCCACCTTTATAGTCACCCTGTTACGGTGTGACGTTTGATGTTATCAAGATACTCTTCCGGTGTCAGCAATTAACATGATCTCATGGTCTAAGGACTAAGATTACTTCCTATGATATTATAGAAATATAAACATAATGACTTTGATCGTAATGCTATACTTCGGTTGAATGTTCATCACATCATTCCACCAATGTTGTGACCTCGTTATTAACAACATCCAATGTCCATGATCAGGAAACCTTGATCATCTTGTTAATCAACAAGCTAGTTTATATGAGAGGAAGTACTAGGAACTTTGTATTTTGTTTATTAAACACACATGTATTAACGTTTCCAATTAATACAATTATAGCATGCAAAATAAACATTTATCATAAACATGGAATAAGATAATAACCACTTTATTATTGCCTCTCGGGCATATTCCCTTCAGTCTCCCACTTGCACTAGAGTCAATAATCTAGTTTGTAAACTTGTATATACAACACCTAGGTGTTGAATATAAGCGTTTGCTAGTGGTTAACATAATCTCCAGATCTGGCACTTTCAGGTCCATGTGTATTTGCATGTCTTTGCGTCTCTACGCATCACTCATTCTCAAATGAGATGGCATTGTATAAATTTGGTTCTTTGGTGAGACCTTTAGTTCGTTCAGGTTAAAATATGTTGATATTATTGTCATACAATATATCTTCATAGTATTAGCCCACTTTGAACCACACCTAGTTTGATAGCAAACTTCTTAACACAAATGCCCTCCCTTGCTGCTACTATATCAGTCATATACTTAGCCTTTTTGTTGTAGTATTTGTCACAATGTTTCAACTTTGGAACTTATCCAAATCTATCATGGAACATCCTTTCCATTGCATTGTGCCACCCATAGTCTAAATTGAGATAAATTTAATTTGTATCTTGTGACAAAACTAGTATCAATGTATCACTTTACAATGAACTACCTTTAACTATTTGTCACTTATACATGATATATTCTTAGTTCTTCCAAAGCTCATAAGAATATCTTTACTATTGTCCAATGATCACCTTATGAATCATTCTGGTATGTGCTCATAACATTTAGAGCATAGGACATTCTGGATATATACATATCATGGTATAATCGATCAAAATCTTCATGTGATTTTACTCACCAAGTGTTGAAACACTTGAATCTTGATACAATCCTTTCCATGTAGCAAGAACCTTTCTTGTTGTTTACATATTGAACCCTTTCAATATCTCATATATGTATGTCTGGCACAACCATATTAGCGCCTCAATCTATCCATATAGATATTGAGGCCAAATATTTTGGGTTTGCCCAAGTCTTTCATCGGAATCTTATTTTAATGAAATTCTTAACTTGTGTCAATACAATATACATCATTTCCAATCAACAATATGTTCTCTACATAATGTATTATAAATATGTCTCAGCGCTCTATTTTCTGGCGCCGTTGCCGGGGAGGTAAGGTAAAAGGTATTCACACCGGAGGATTAAAGAATAAGAACCTCCCATGGCAAACGCCTATTTTCTGGCGCCGTTGCCGGGGAGGTAAGGTAAAAGGTACTCACATCCTCCGGTGTGAGTGCTCGAAGTTATTTCCTTTAGATTCTGCAATTTTGTCTTTTTGTTTCTTGTTTTCACTAGTTAGGCTTAATGGAAAACAACAAAAAAATTAGAGAGCTTTATAGTATATATCTTGAGTTAGGACATGAAGTGTTTGAAGAGAATATTAAAAAACCTATGGAACTTTATTTGCATGCTAATAGCAATGTTGTTAGTATGAATTCTTTGGACACCATTATTGTTAATGCTATGGTAAAGTCTAAGCTTGGGGAAGCTAGTTTTTATGAAAATGATCTTTTTAGTTCCCCACCTTTGGAAGATAGCTATTCTATTGCTTATGATGATACACAACCTCCAATATATGATGATTACAATGATCAATATGATATTTTCAGTCCACCTACTATTGAGGATAAAATTAATTATGATTACAATATGCCTCCTATATTTGATGATTATGGTGATGATAATAATAATGATAGCTATCTTGTTGAATTTGCTCCCACTATAATTAATAAGAATAACTATGTTTATGTGGAGAGTAATAATCATTTTATGCATGTGGCTCATGATAAGAATGTTTTATGTGATAGTTATATTGTTAATTTTATTGATGATGCTACTGAAAGTTATTATGAGTGAGGGAAACATGGTTTTATGAATCTCAATAATATTAAGTTTCCCCTCTTTATGTTGAAAATTTTGAAGTTGCACTTGTTTTTCTTTACTATGCTTGTTACCTTGTGCTTTCATGACTTGTTTCTTTACAAGATTCCTATGCATAGTAAGTGGGTTAGACTTAAATGTGTTTTATATTTTCTTCTTGATGCTCTCTTTTACTCTCAATTCATATTTCTTATGTGAGCATCTACTCAAACTATCATGCCTAACTTAAAGGCGTTAAAGAAAAGTACTTATTGGGAGATAACCCAAAAGTTTTAGATGAGTCTTGGAAGTTATTACCTCTGTAATAACCGCTCCTTATCCTTTTTATTTGCTTTTTGTGCCAAGAATAACCTCTAATGAGAGAGAAGTAATGATTGGGAAAGTTGCTGTCCCAAAACAGATTTCTGTGCTTCACCGTAAAAAAATTCATGTAAAATCTCTGAACGTCCTTTTGAGGCGTGATTTTTTTTGCTTCTGCCCCAGGTTGTTATCTAACTTTCGTTAGTTCAACACTTTTTTATTTGAGCAACAGAAGGTCTTTGAAAAAATCGTCTTTACCTGCTGGTCTGTTTTGACAGATTTCTGCCATTTTCTGCATTTGCTTCTTGTTGGTTCCTTTTTGAGTTCTTTTGGGGAATTGAGATTTTTGAGGGAAGTTCTACAGTATCTAGTGTTATAATGGAAGTTTATTTGGTGTTATAACTGAACCTTAAGACTTATTTATCTTAAGTGCACTAATGTTGCTAATAAAGATTTGTGAAGTTTTGTATGAAGGAAAAATTTCAGGTGTATGGAAGGAATGAGTAATGAGATGAAGGATGGACTAAAGCTCAAGCTTGGGGATGCCATGCGTGTCACCCCAAGAAATATCCAAGAAGTACAAGCATCAAAGCTTGGGGATGCCCAAGGCATCCCCTTCTTCATCAATAAAAATCCCAGGTTTCTTCCAAACGCTTCATTTTTATTGTTTCATGCACAATTGTGTTTTTCTTGGAGTGTCTTCTTTTTCGTTTTCATTTTGGTTTTTTGTTTGCTTTGGTTTGCTTAGTTTTCTATATAAATTGGTTGGACCCCCCCCTCTTTCATACATTGGTTTGCAAATAGTTTGGTTTGGTTTGGAAAAGAGTAGGAAAGTTCATACTTATGTGGTAGAAAGAGCTTGTTTTTGACTATGGCCTATGCTTTGTCATGCCATGCTTGATATTGTTTTTACTTTATGCTTAATATTCTTTGCTGTAGCATGACTTGTTATAAATAATTGAGATTGCTTAATGTGCCTTGGATGAATCATGCGTTGTTTTAGCATATTAAAGCATAGTATAGTGGTATTCTCCTTTGATGCTTCATTTGGGTTGACTTGGCACATGCTCACACCATGTTATGACTATCCCAAGTCACCATAGCCTTTTTGTTCCTTTAGTTTTCAACTTGTAGTATCACTTTATGCTTTGATCAATGATGTTTTGTCGCTCTGCATGATTATGGCCATTATTGCTCTCTTAGTTTGTCGCTCCCAGTCTTTTGCTAGCCTCGACAACCAAGTATGAGTTCCACTCATGCATCCAACTCCCTAAACCAAGTTATTCCAAAGAGTACACCATACCTACCTACTAGCTTATGCTATTCCAAGTATATTCATGTTTTGGTTTACCTTCCAATTCAAACTTGTTATGAGAAAACTAGTGATTAAAGCTCTCATGAACTTGATGGCACACTTTACTTTTTTGCTTCTAATAAACTTGAACCGTTGGCTCGTTCTTTGTTGCGTATATGCTTGCGCTTTATAAGTTGAAATTAGCAGAACCATGTTTCATGGGGAACGCTTCCAACATTGCACTTGTACTTTGTACCCCGTTGATATCATGTTCTTTTGCTTACGGATCCCGGCGGTGTGAAATAAAAGTGGAACTTGTAAGATCATGGAGTTTGTATGTGTGTTAGAGAAATGCCTGGGCCGCTAGCCTAAGCCATGCCTAATCATGGTGGAAACTTGCAGCATCACCATAATGAGCACTCTATGAAGCATCCTCAATAAAAACCTATGCAGATAGCAAATAAAAAGATTGCTGAAATGCTCATTGTCTGCTTGCCTTGTCATTTTGATTATGGGAAAGCTCCTGTATCATGTGCAAGGGGTACCCCATTGGCGGTTCTTAATGATACACATATACTTACAATGACAAGAGCTTACTCGTGACTGAAGTTGAGTAGCATGAGGATCGGTCTTCGTAAGTAAGGGGCATGAGATTTCGGTTTATAACTTGTCAAGCATATCCTCTTAGTTGTGTCACTTTAACCTTAATCACCTTAAAGATGCTTATGATAGGGGCAATGAGAGCTGAAAGCTATAAGTACCATAATTTTTGGAAGCTCTTTATGAGACTTGAATCCCTACTTCCTTCTATGAAGGCCTTTCTTCCACCATTATATTGAGTCTCCACCTTCTACCTTTATGCACCTACTTTGAGAGCATAGTGGCCATTCTTAGTTCTATGTGCATTGTCCCAAGACTAGTTGATTGATGCATAACTTGATATTGCTTGTTTTAAACTATTGTATCTAGTCACTCTTATGAACTTTGAAGGTGTCCTATGCATTTATATTTGCTACTCTATGAGGGACAAGCTGAATACTATTATGCTATGTTTTCTTTATGTGAAACAAACAAACGTCTTGCAAAGCATTGTTATTCATGAATCTTTTGTTTGTGCCTTTTCATGTTGCATCATAGTTTCTTTGTCTTATTGCTAGAACTTTGTCTTTCATGTTATGATTGAAGTACTATGATCCCAGAATGTTTTACAAGTACTTTGATCAAGTGTATGATGGTGCATGTCACCTCAAAAATTATTCTTTCGTTTTATCACTTACCTACTCGAGGACAAGCAGGAGTTAAGCTTGGGGATGTTGATACATTACAAATGTATCTATAATTTTTGATGTTCCATGCTTGGTTTTATCTACTTTCTTGTGTTTTGTCCACACTTTGGAGTATTTTTCATATGATTTCTTGGACTAACCTATTAACAAGAGCCACAGTGCCAGATGCCTGTTTTCTGCTGTTTTTGGTTCCAGCAAAGTCAGAAAATCAATATTCTCGGAATTGGACGGGACAAAAGCCAAAGTTCCTATTTTACCGGAAGACTCACGGAGCCAGAAGCAGAGACGGAGGAGGGCCAGGGCCTGGCCACACCATATGGTGGCACGGGCTAGTCCTGGCCGCGCCACCAGGTGGTGTGGGCCCCCTGGAACTCCACCGACCTTGTCTCTTCGCCTATAAGAAGCCTCCCGATGCATAAACCCTAGATCATCAATCAGAAATCCATGAAAAGTTCCGTAGCACTGCCGCCACCGAAGGGGAGATTCAAGGGACAGAAAGTCTCTGTTCCGGCACCTTGCCGGGACGGGGAAGTGCCCCCGGAGCCATCTCCATCGATCTCCACCACCATCTCCATCACTGTTGCTGATTCCCATGATGAGGAGGGAGTAGTTCTCCCTCGAGGCTAAGGGTTCTACCGGTAGCTATGTGTTCATCTCTCTCTCTCTATGCATCATCTTATTGAGATCATGAGCTTGTAATCTATAGATCTACCTTGCTACTCAAGTGCTTTATTAGATCTCTGCTCTCCCCATGTGTGTGAAAGTGACAGCGTGCACACCATGGTGGCACTTAGGCTAGAGATTACAAATACTTGTTATGAGTTATATTTGGAGTTGGATGTTTCTATGAAATTGTGGTGTTTGTTGGACCTATCTAGTGCTCAAGGTGACAGTGTGGGGTTTTCTAGATGGGAAAGGCTTACTTTGAGGTGTGCTGTTATAGCCCTACCATTGATTAGAGTGTTCAACCGGAGAGTAGTTAAGAGTAGTATCATGGAGATGATATATTTATATGAGAGTGTTCACTAGTGAAAGTATGATCCCCAGGCCTTGTTTCTAAGCATTGATACACCGTTTGCTACTAGATCTGTTACATGTTTGCTTGCTTGCTTCTTTATTTCAGTTTGTCTTTAGTATTTTCCACGCCATCAAGCTATTTTTTATCACCGTTACCACTTATAATTATCCATACCACTTGTATTTTACTATCTCTTCGCCGAACTAGTGCACCTATACACCTGACAAGTGTATTGGGTGTGTTGGGGACACAAGAGACTTCTTGTATCTTGATTGCAGGATTGCTTGAGAGGGGATACCTTTGACCACTTCCTCCCTGAGTTTGATAAACCTTGGGTGATCCACTTAAGGGAAAACTTGCTGCTGTTCTACAAACCTCTGCACTTGGAGGCCCAACAACTGTCTACAAGAATAGAAGTGCGTAGACATCACGCTCCCACTTAATTTCTTGCAAATGCAAGCATCTTCATCATCTCCGATGAATTTAAACTCTTTTAACAATTTCATCATGGTGAAGATTCCAACTCCGCTATGCTTACTTCAACTATTGAAGTTCGCATGCCCTTTTAGCACCCTTTGAATTAACAAAACCCTTCGGACCGTGTCTTGTACACGTCCTAGGTAACCATTCTATTAGAAGAACATTGTTTTGTTTGTTCAACTACCATACATCAAATTATATGTAGTGGTTGCTACATTAATCCGTCAAGACTAAATATAACTATGAAAGATCAAATCTTGCCATAGTCAACTCCTTGAACATTGTCGTAAACTTCTTTTCGACATGTCGACTATTTCATAGATGTTAAACATCCATGTCTATTTCTTTATAGATCCAAACACGACTGATAGGCTTCACGCCGTTTCGGAGGGTCTTCCAAGTTTAGAAACTTGATTTCTCGTGTATGGATACTATCACGGATTCTATGACTTCTAGTCATTTTATGGAGTCAGGGCCCATCATTGCTTCTTTGCATGTAGTCGGTTCATCATTGTCAAAACAATAACGACTTTCTTATCAAATCACACTATTTGATTCTTACCGACCCACGTGGTCCAATAGGAACTCTAATCTCCGAGATCACAACCTTTGTAATCACGAGAGCCATGAGCATTGTGGCCGCCACCAGGACACTTTCCGGCACTGCGCTACTTAGCACATATAGCTAAGGTTCAACCTTATCAAAGTTCTACTGTCCTCCCACTTAACTTTTCACGAAAAATTCCTTCTCAAGAAACTTGACGTTCCAAGTAACAAACTCTTTTGTCCTTGGTGTTATAGAGAAATTCCCAACAAATTCTTTGGGATAACCTACAAAGACGTGCTTATCCAACTTTGGTTGTAAACATTTTACTTATGCATAGCATACCAAAATTTAAGAAAACACAATTTGCGTTTTATCCCAAACCATAGCTTATATGGTGTCATTTCAACGGATCACGATGGTGCTCTTTTCAGTGTAAAAGCGGTAGTCTCTAAAGCTTCAATCCTTAAAACATAATGGCAGTTTTATAAATGACACCTTTGATCTTACCATGTCAAACATGGTTTGATTTCATCTTTCGAATATGCCATACTCCTATGGTTTATCGGGAAACACAAATCATGGAACAATTTCTCAAATCTTAGGTGTTTTTGCTAAACATGTAACTCAAATATCTTCCTTTATGATCGAATCATAAACTCTTTATTTTCTTGTTACAATGATTTTCCACTTCATCTTGAAAGTCTTTGAACAATTTTCAAATGTTTCATACTTCTTCCTTATTAAGTAAATATATAGATATATTCACTTAAATTTCTGGAGAAAGCATATGAAGCAAAAAGATCCATCGCATATGGCTACATATAATGGACTATATACATCAATTTGAATAATATCCAATAAGTTAGTCATCCATTTCTCTTTGGCCTATGGACGGAGTTTCAATTATCTCGAGGAAAGTCTCACAAGCGTCAATTGATCAAAATCAAAGACTCCAAAAATCCATCAACATGGAGTTTCTTCATGTTTCCTTTCCAATATAATTTAAACAGCGATGTCACTACATAAGTGATCTTTCAATCATTTGTCTTGCGACATTTTAGCAATAGTGTTTATGGATGTGATTTCTCCAACTAGACTTGTAAAAGTTCATTCATCCTTTATGGAATACGGTAATTATTTGAACAACCATTGTTCTCATAATACCGGAACAAAATAACAATTATTAAAAAAAATCTTGAAGGCTAGGTTTGACGACAACGAAAAACACAATAACACTTTATTTGTTTTTGATGAACATCATCACTTATTCTTTTGCCAGTTACTTAGGCCGTTGCAGTTCATGAATTGTGTTGTTCTGTATGACACTTCACACCAACCAATTCGGTATCCAATACCGGTATCCAATACCTCAGAACCACATTGTTTAACAAGCAAGGAATACAACCATAACATGTATATCTTCTATATACCTAAGTTGGACATCTCCAACCTTTTCTTTTCTGCCAAATATTTTATAGATTCTCTTTCAACAATTCCTTTTCTTTTAAAAGAATCTATCAACATCAATAGTGGTGTCATTCATATGACACATAGTACAAAGTGTATATAGTCAAATACTAATACCTTTGGACTTGCACTTTGAAGTGGATCACCATCATCAAATGTTTGGTGTTCTTTCAAAAATCCATTCTTTAGTAATCTATTAGTGTAGTAAACATTTTCCTTACATCTTCTATTCATCCTTATTATGACAACTTTCATGATCAATCTACTATAGCCTGTAAGGAAGAATCGCGAGTATAATGTTAGTTCCCAAAACCTTTTTGGGAGATCCAGATGCTTAGCATCTCCATCCTTCACAAATTCTCATACAATATGAGAACATGTATTTTGCTAAATTATACTCTATCATAATGCAACCAAAAACATTGTTTCAGATATCACAATATCTTTCACACATGATGGTTTGTGAAACAATTTTCAGCTCCTATATAATCTTGATATTAAAACAACTTTTGAATATCAATAATCATGGAGGCAAACATGATACTTTAGATACTAGCATTGTAATTCTTACTCATGATTTAATACTACTTATTAAACTTCATGGAGTAAATAGAGTTTGCTGAAAGTTTGCAATAGGACTTATAAACTTTAAATTGACATTCAAAACAATACGATACCAGTTCGTAAAGTAAATATCTAGAATTCTATAGTTCTATTATCTCAATTAAAACTAAGCATAAGGTAGTGAACAGACGCAAATGACTACAACAAATTATGCAAATTCACTTCGATTTAGTTTATGACAAATTGAGTTCACCTAATCCAAATTAGAAATGAAATCCTACTCAAAAACGACATCCCTTGTGCCTTTTTGGTGATTACATGAACCAAATCCACTACACCAAGTCCGATCATCACGTGAGTCGGTGTAGCTTCAAAGGCGAGCATCAATATGGGCATCATATCAACTATATGACTCATGCTTAACCTTTCAGTCCGTGTTCCGAGGCCATGTCTATACATGCTAGGCTCGCCAAGTAAGAACCTTAGTACTCGCGTGTGTAAAAATGTCTTACACCCGTTGTATGAAAGCATGGAGTCAAGTACACCCGATCATCACGTGATGTCTCGAAACACGATCCATACAACGGTCCATACTTAAGGAAGAACACATTTTATCTTGATATTTAAATGAGGGGTCATCTTATAATGCTACTAAAACGCCAAACAAGCAATATAAGATGCAAACATCATATGTGTAAAGTGGAATGATATGGTACATGCATTTGATCACCATCATATGCATCGTGGTATGATCTCTATCATTATTTTGTGTGTAAGGCCAAGGTCTATGGAACTTACACGTTAGGTGTGTTGTAAGAGTATCAACTATACATCAACTTACAACATTATCATATCATGACACTAGCCCAGCAACGATCTAAACTAGACGCCTCTAATTTATCAATTGCAAGTTTTTACGTGGCTTAGGGCTTTTGAAGATAGAACCGGTCTTACCTACGAACATGGAACCACAACGATGATAACTAAGTTATTAGCAACTCGTTGTAAATCAAATATTGACTATAGTAGGAGAGACAGACACCCATCAGCCACTTATGCAAAACTAGTTGCATGTCAGTCGTGGAACCGGTCTCATGTGCGATGACATGTAAGGTTGGTCCGGGCCGCTTCATCCCACTATGCCACCAATATCCAAAGTACATATAAGAAGTAATAACATGATCATCGCCGCCCACATACTCTTATGTGTTCTACCCATGCAAAGCACCTACGCATATACCTGGCTCTGATACGACTGAAGGGTTGGCAGCATAGAAAACAAAAAAATCCTACGATGGGAACTATACGCCAAGATCTATCTACTAGATACAAGCAACAGGTGGATATACATCCATAGAGAACTTACCCTCGAAGACAACAAAGATTTGTTAACGAGTTGGAACTCGTGGATGATGTAGTCATACACTTGTCGATCTCAAGATCGTGATGAAGTCCAACAGGTCCGGCTCCAGCACGTCCTTCAGATCCAGCTCCAGCAAGTCCAGCACCACCAAGTCCAACACCGCAAAGCAGCAGTGCATCTGTGATCGCACACACGTCCGGTACCCGAAAACCTCCATCCCTCGCTCCAGCAAAGCAGCGGAAGCAGCAACTCCTTTCCAGATAAAGCCACCGGGAACATGTATCTCGCTAATCCGAGACCATGGGGGGAAATACTAGAGGGGGAGAGAGATCCTTCACGAGGAGGTGTGAGTGTGAAGGTGTGAGAGGGGGACTTTTATAGGAGGAGGGGGGTGCCCCTCCCCATGGCCGGCGCCCAAGGGGTGACCCCTCACCTCCACATAAATTTTCCCCTTCACATTCTCTTTTAAAGTCTCCAATTTAAATGCATTAAATTTCTCCAAATTTAATGCTCTCTCATTTAATAAATCTATTTTATTAATTTTATTCAGAATTTTGTTAATTACTTTAATTAACAAACATTCACATAAAACCCCTCCAACATTTCAATATTACATGCAGAACCAATTTCAGCAATTTCACCCGAAACAGTTTCGATGTCTATTGAAATAATTCCAGCGCTTCCTTAAATCTTTATCTAAAACATATTTGCTCCAAATGGTGTTGGTATCCCTTATGTGTGTCACCCTACAGTTCGCGAATAATGCAGACATGATCGAGACCCCTCTCCGATCAATAATCAGTAGTGGGACCTAGAGATCCGTACTGACTCCCACACATTCAACGATGACTTATGTGATCGTGAGAACCTTTAATGCTAGTAACTAAATCCCTTTGTCTCACGATATATTATATGTCCGAGATTCGATCATCGGTATCTCCATACCTAGTTTGATCTCATTGCTGACATGCACTCTTTTCTCGCTTCCGTGATATAACATTCTAGTGATCACATCACTTGCTTGCAAGCTATCTTAATGTGATATCACCGAGAGGGCCCAGAGTATATCTATCCGTCATCGGGATGGACAAATCCCACTCTTGATCCATGAGCCTCAACATAACACCTTTGTAGCACTAAACCCACCTTTATAGTCACCCTGTTACGGTGTGATGTTTCATGTTATCAAGATACTCTTCCGGTGTCAACAATTAACATGATCTCATGGTCTAAGGACTAAGATTACTTCGTATGATGTTATAGAAATATAAACATAATGACTTTGATCGTAATGCTATACTTCGGATGAATGTTCATCACATCATTCCACCAATGTTGTGACCTCGTTATTAACAACATCCAATGTCCATGATCAGGAAAACTTGATCATCTTGTTAATCAACAAGCTAGTTTATATGCGAGGCAGTAGTAGGAACTTTGTATTTTGTTTATTAAACACACATGTATTAACGTTTCCAATTAATACAATTATAGCATGCAAAATAAACATTTATCATAAACATGGAATAAGATAATAACCACTTTATTATTGCCTCTCGGGCATATTCCCTTCAGTTTACCCTTGCCACATGTCGACATCAACGTGCGCCACCCGTCTGGTAGGTTTTCTCCTGGCCATTGGATGGCATCTGCTACGAGGATAAGTAGAGGTTCACCGTGCGGTAATTTCCCCACATCTTCTTCTCGTTCGCGCACCTCCGCCATTGCTACTCTCTAATATTCCATTGCTCGCATCTCCCTTTGTGGCACTGGAGCAACTCCGTACCTTCCCTAGCTACTTCCTGTGCTCGCACCGCCAGTGCAAGATGGGAAAAAAGAAAGGAGCCTCTACCACTAGATCTATGGCTGCCGCTGTGGCGGCCAAGAAGAAGGGCGTCGCCACCACGGGCACCAGCGTCGCCGAAGCTGGGAAGAAGAAGGGTGTGGGGACTCGCATCACCAATGGGTCATGGCGCCCATCCATTGTCAAGCCTTCTGATCTGTTCACCCAGCGCTAGGATGGGGCGCTCTCTGCCGCGGAGGATGACTCTCGCGTTCCCGGTGATGAGGTAATCCCCAGTCCTCCTGTGGGTTTTCGAGTGATGTTCCTTGCATTCATCATTCGCGTTCGTTCTCTCCCCCTGCATCCATTTGTTAGGGGTATTCTTGGTTTCTATGGGCTCCAGCTGCACTAGTTAACCCCCAACTCTATCCTCCACATCGCCTGCGTCATCACTCTTTGCGTGTGCTGGCTCGGAATCGAGCCATACTTCGGCCTGTTCAAAAAACTCTTTAAGCTCAAATGTCAGTCGGTGTCGGGTTCAGTAGTCTATGACATAGGAGGCTGCGGGATCCACGTCAACTCCAACGTCACCTATTTCTCCATCAAGCTCACTGCGTCCATCCAAGGATGGAGGGAGAAGTGGTTCACTTCGGACTCGCACCCTTCGATCCATTGGCGGTCTGCAAAAGGAGGAGGTCCTAGAAGAACATTGTGATGCCCGCTGAAGTCGAGGAAATAGAGACCCTATATCAGCGTGTCTGTGACCTCGAAAAATGCATAGGCCAAGAAGTAGGCGGCACGAAGCTCATTCACACTTGGATGCATCGCCGGGTGCAGCCTCTTTAGGCCAGGGTGCACCTGATGTTCCACTGGACTAGTACTGGTGATGTCACTCGTATCTCTGTAGAGGGCATCTCTTCTGGTGAGGCAGACAGGAGGTTTTGACTGCTGACTAAGTACACCACCAAGGAGGATCTCCCGGGTGAATTAGTCATGTCTCCATTCTGCACCAGCAATCCTCCGCCTGAGGTGGATTTCTCTTTGAAGTTTCTTGATTTTCGATTGCATGTAGTTGCTTTTGTTTATATACTGATGTTTCTTCTGCTGTTAGGACTGGACCATGTCCACTAACTTGCCTCCTCAGCCCGAAGGAATTATTCCTCGTGAGGTGGAAGAAGAAGACGAGTCGGGCTCCACCGTCCCTATTGGGGAGGAGTAGGAAGCCCCCGAGTCCAGCGATCATGGGACTCGCAAGCGCTCCCGTAGCAAGGATTCAGATGCCTTCTCACCGTCGACGCTAGAGGATCCTCCTGCTGCTGCAAAGGAGCCAATCCCCACCATGCCTGTACGCGCCATGGCTCCTCCCTCTCGGAAGAAACTGAGGTTGCCGAAGGAATCGTCGGGAGATTCCTTTGACCTTGAAATTTGAACGGGCAAGTCTTTATAAGTTTGCAAGTTCGTTTTGTTTTCCCAAAATCTTCTCTTTTAAAGTAGTGCGAGATTTTTGCAGTCAAACGGCATCGTCGTCCTCTGATGACTACCAATTTTTCAAGGAATCTGGAGTCGCAGACTCCAGAGATGAAGAAGTTGCAGCATAGTCGCCTTCTCCTCCAGTGGCGACCCACTCCGGCGCCAATTCTTTGAGTTCCCCCCACACTGAGGGGCACCAGATGGTTGCACGGATGCCCACTCGATAGGAACCTTCGGAGTCCCTGGAGGAACATGTAAGTGTCTCTTTGTCGCTGGCAGTCGATTTTTTTGCTAGTGCTGATTCTTATTTTCTTTGGTGTAGCCTATCTTGAAGAATTCTGCTCACCTCGCCGAGCAGATCGTTTCCTTGGGTCCACAGCATGCCATGCTAGACAACCGACATAGTGCATTCGAAGGTTAGTGTTAGACTTGCCTCTCCGCTCTTCTTGTGTAGGGGCTGGTAAACTCAGGTGTTGCCATCCTCTCTCCTTTGTAGGTGAGCATAATGAGCTTCTTCGTCGTGTCACTTCCCTCGAGAAGGGACTTGCTGCCACGGAGAAGAAACGCGTCGAGGCAGTCGAGGCTCTAGAGGAGTTGCAAAAGCGCGAGGAAGATCTGCGTGCTTTCCACTGCTGAGAGGGAAAAGTTGTTCATAGAACAGCTTTTCTCTATCGCGAAAGCACTCTCAGGTATTACGCTGCTTCACTTGCATTTCCCCTATTTTTTGTATTCATATCGCTGCACTGATACATGTGTTTTCAGATGTTGTCGGCTTGAGCTTCGACGCCTAGGCCTTGACCCGTGCGGATGCCTTGGCTAGCGTCGTGGCTGCAGTCGAAGACCACAGTGTCTCCCTCCAAGACATGCTTGGGAAGGCCAAGGGCGTGCTGAGCCGCCATCGAGAGTATATGGTACCCAAGGCCAGCCTAATAAAAAATCTTGATGGCTTGGTGGCATCCCAATGGATTTCAAGAATGCGCAGCAGTCTGTCGGCGCCACAATGGCACTCACGATGGCGCAAGCCGACAGTGTGGAGCTGGATCCTAGCGTGATCTCTGAGGCGATGCCGGTCGACGCAGATGGCCAGCAGGTAGTGTTTGCTCCCTTCACTGGTAGTTGCAGTAAGTATGGGCCTAACTCATTGAAACAGTCGCCAAATATTCTGCGGAACTACAGCGAGTGAAGGCGGTGAAGGCTGTGGCATCTGGGGCTACAACTGGAAAATCTATGGCGTCAGAGACTACCACAAATTTGAGGAAGCCCCCAAAGTCAAAGTTGAAAAAGCAGAGCATGCCTTAGCTGCCTTATGTAATAGTTTAGCTTTCCTTTTGCAGAACCATATTTTGTGGGGGTACCCCTGTTGATACTTTGCTGAATTTGAATGCACTCCAGCCTTTATCAATGTATAGTTGGTCTTATTTGCCTCTTTTTTGGCTGTAATAGGGTCCTTCGAGTGGTCCTTCTGACTCTCCTCCCACCAATGAAACCGCGGCACAACCGTGTTCAAAGGTGGAGGAGCTGTCGCTGCTTGTGCAACTGCGCGATCGCATAAAGCAGTTGGAGCGAGAGTTGCCCATGATCTGCAGTAATGCGGACGTGTGGAAGTCGAAGGCTGAGAAGGCCAGCGCTCGCGAGAAGTATCTCCTGGACGAAGTGGCGCAGTTGAACGAGCAATTTAAGTCTTAGCTCTCTGTCTCCTTATATTTTTCTTTAGCCATTCGTGGTGATGCTCTGTCTTATGCTCTGGTCTTGCTTCTTATAGTTGTTAGCGCTCGTCATCCACAGGATGAGAGGGATTGGATTGCCATTCGAATGAATGACCTGACCTAGGAGTAGCTGCAGGCTAGCGGGTACTTCTGGGTGGACCACGATCGTGTAGTCGTGCTGGCAACCCTGCAGGATCGTGCATCGCGCGTGATTTAGTATTTGAAGAAGGCGCAGTCGTGTCTTAAGTATATTTTTCAGGCGATGTTTCCCCTAGACATGGTGCCTTCAAGCTTGTTAGCTCTGCTAGCGAAGTTTCAAGATATCAGTGCGGTTCGCAAGTGCGTGCGCCAACAACTGGTCGCAGGTGCCAAGGCTGCATTGGCGCTTGTTCGACTACATCGGCCAGATGTGGATATCGCGGTTGTTGCTGCTGGACCACCGCCGCCGCCAGAAGGGATGGTGCGGAATATGGTGCCGCATTATCAGGAGGCCGAGCGGCCAGCCGAAGATATTGTAGATTTATTTGAAGAGAAAACAAATGTTCTCCTTCTGCGGCAGTAGTGTAATATAGACCTGCACATAGATGTACAAGTGTTGTAAAATTTATACAATTGTGCCGGGTGTGTTTGATACCCGTTAATGTGTAAGGAGCTTGCTAGATTGTATATTTTTCGAGTGTATTGTAATCTGCAGTTCCTTTTCGTTAGTCTGACATGTATTTATCTCAGCACCTTGCTAACCTGTCAGGTGCATTGCAGCTGGGTTGGTTTTATCAAGGGTTCGGTTGGTAGTGCATCAACTACTCAAGATATTGCGTTGTTCGTAGAACGGAGTGTAAAGGGTGGTGCAATCCCCGAGTGATATAAAACAGAAAAACACAAGGTTTGGGGCACTTACCTTTATTTATTCGCAGAATATCACGTGGTACAATGTGTGGCTAAGTAGCCTGGCTAAATAGCCTTATTTGTAAAGTAAAAACATCTAAGGGTAGAAACGGCGCAGCTGCGTGACGTTCCATTGATTGGAGTATGTGACTCCGCTCTCTAAGTCTTTAAGGCGATAGGCGCCACCTGGGATTACTTCAGTAATCATGTAAGGTCCTACCCAAGGGGACTCGAGTTTGAGGTGCCCTTGCTGCTTCAGTCGCAGGACCAGGTCTCCTTCGACGAAGGATCTAGGGCGTAGCCTTCTGCTGTGGTAGTTGCGGAGGTTCTGCTGGTAGATCGTGGATCTCTTCGCTGCAATCTCGCGTGCCTCATCTAGGAGGTCGACGGAGCCTTCGAGTGTGAGAGTTGATTCTGTCTCGCTGTATGCTACCACCCGCGGGGCTTTGTAGCGCACTTCTGCAGGTAGCACCGCTTCGGCACCGTGTACCATGAAGAATAGAGTGTAGCCTGTGGTGCTATTTGGAGTTGTCCGCAGGCTCCATAGTACTGATTGCAGCTCGTCGGGCTAGCGCCCTGCAGCTCTTTCAAGTGGCCGAAGGAGCCTTTTCTTGATTCCGCTGCATACGAGACCGTTGGCCTTTTTGACTGGACCGTTGGTCTACGGGTGTGCCACGGAGGCGTAGCTGATGTTGATCCCCAGTTTTTCGCAGAAACCTTGGAATTCCTTCGTGGTGAAGTTTGTGTCGTTGTCCGTGATGATGCTGTGTGGCACCCCGAACCGGAAGATGATAGACTCAAAGAATTTAACGGTACTATCTCCTAATTGATTCGTCACCGGCATGGCCTCAATCCACTTGGTGAACTTGTCAACTACGACAAGGAGGTAGACGTATCCTCCAGGTGAGGACTTTTGGAGCTTGTCGACCATGTCGAGTCCCCATTGTGCGAAGGGCCATGCCACAGGTATTGGCCTGAGTTCCACGCCAGGTGCGTGTGGTTTATGCGTGAATCGCTGGCAGGCGTTGCAATGCTGGACGATGTCCTTGGCGTCACGCATTGCCGTTGGCTTGTAGAATCCAGCTCGTAGAGATTTGGTGACGAGGGCGCTATTGCCGGCGTGATGCCCGCAAGTGCCTTCGTTTATGTCGAGGAGGATGGCCCTTCCATCCCCGTTGGAGACGCAGCGTTGAAGAACTCATGTGATGCTGCGCTTGTACAGTTCGCCGTTGATGAGGGCGAATGCCTTGGATTATCACGCTATGTGACGCGCATCAGTCGAGTCATCTGGCAGCCTTTTGCTGAGAAGGTATATAATGTATGGCTGTGTCCAGGATGGCTCGATCATCATGACCTCCATGGGGCCTTCGAGTCCTGTATCTGGCTCCATGTTGTCGAGTGCCATGGGCTCGCTGGGTGGCGTAGCCCCTGAATCCTTTGTCGTGCTAGCTTTAGGCTCTGTAGCCTTTGGCTTGATGGAGCGCTCGCAGATGCGCTCTAGAAATACCCCAGGTGGCACTTGGGCATAGGTGGAACCAATGTTGGCGAGTATGTCCGCCTCCTCATTGCTCTCGCGACCGACGTGTCGTAGCTCGCAGCCGTCAAAGTCCCCCTCGAGTGTGTCGTAGAGGTCACAATAAGCGATCATGTTGTCACTGAGAGCATTGCACTCATTCATTGTTTGGTTGACCACCAGTTTGGAGTCTCCGTAGATGACGAGTCGCTTGGTGCCGCAGCCTTTTGCCATACGCATCCCGTGTAGTAAGGCTTCATATTCAGCTTCGTTGTTGGAGGCTGTGAACTGCATTCATTGAACTTACTTCATCTTGTCACCTTGAGGCGATGCCAGGATGACGCCTACGCCAGCTCCTTCCTTGCACTTGGACCTATTGAAATGCATTGTCCATAGGTTTGACATGTCTGGCTTGTCGGGGAGCTGGTTCTCCATCCAGTGCACGAGGAAGTCCGGGAGAACTTGCGACTTGATCGCGTTGCGCTTCTCGTATGTGATGTCTCGTGGAGACAGTTCTATTCCCCAGAGCATGACTCGCCCAATGGCATCGGGATTATTGAGTATGTGCCCAAGTGGCGCGTCGTTCACCACTACGATTGGGTGCTCCTGGAAGTAATGGCGCAGTCGCTTGGCTATCATGAAGACGTCGTACGCCAACTTCTGATAATATGGGTACCGTTGTTTTGTTGGCGTGAGCACCTCGCCGAGGTAGTAGACTGGGTGTTGCACCCCGTGGACTTTATTTTCTTCGGCTCGCTCCACCACGAGCATAGTGCTGACTACCTGGTTGGTGGTGGACATGTATAGTAACAACGGCTCCTTTTCTCGAGGTGTGACCAACACCGGCGAGGTGGACAGTAGACGCTTGAGGTCTTCGAATGCTTCTTGTGCTTCGTCCATCCACTCAAATTTGTCAGCCTTGCAAAGAAGCTGGTAGAAGGGCATTGCCTTTTCGCCCATTCGACTAATGAATCGATTGAGCGCCATGATTCACCCAGCCAGCTGCTAGACGCCTTTTACGGTCCATGGCCAGTATGGCCTTTATTTTCTTCGGGTTTGCCTCAATCCCTCTTGCGGAGATGAGATACCTGAGCAGTTGCCCAGATGGTACGCTGAAGGCGCATTTGTCCGGATTTAGCTTGATCCGCTAGCGGTCGAGGTTATCGAAGGTCTCACAGAGATCGTCGAGTAACGAGGCTTCCTTCTTGGTTTTGACGATGATGTCGTCGATGTAGACTTGGATGTTGCGACCAAGTTGGCTCTGGAGGCAGGCCTGCATGCACCGCTGATAGGTGGCTCCTACGTTTTTCAGCCCAAAGGGCATCATTGTGTAGCAGAAGACACCAAAGGGCGTTATGAACACCGTTTTCTCCTAGTCCTCCTCCTTCATTCGAATCTGATGGTAGCTTGAGTAGGCGTCGAGGAAGTAGAGGCGCTCACATCCTGCAGTGGAGTCGATTATTTGATCGATCCGCATCAACGGGAAGTGGTCTTTCGGACAATGCTTGTTTAGGGAGGTGAAGTCCACGCACATTTGCAGGATATCCGTGTCCTTTTTTGGAATAAGCACCGGATTTGCAACCTAGGTGCTTTCCTTGATCTCGCATATGAATTTAGCATCGAGGAGTCTGTTGACTTCCATACCGACCAATTTTGCTCTTGGTTCAGACAGTTGCCGTATTGTTTGTTTGACTAGCCTTGCGTCAGGATTCATGTTGAGTGAGTGCTCGGAAAATTCCCTAGGAATTCCTGGCATGTCCGCTGGACACCAGGCAAATATTTCCAAGCACTCACGGAGGAATTCGACGAGCGCGAGTTCCTATGCGGGACTCAAGTTGTTGACGATGAGGGTCGTCTTGGTCAGGTCCGTTTGGTGGACCTGGACTTTCTTGGTGTGCACCGATGTGTCGAAGGATTGGTCAGGTGAGCTTGGTTTGCTTGGGAAGGCAGACTGTTGTCTGTCGACTCCTTTAACCTCGCCAGTTCCTCTTGCATGCCGAAAGACTGGGAAATTCTATTGAATTCCCTATCGCAGCTGTCGGATTTCTCAAAGCTTCCATTGATTGTGATAATGCCGTTTGGGCCCGACATCTTCATCTGCAAATAGGTGTAGTGTGGTACTGCCATGAACCTCGCGAATGCGACATGTCCGAGGATGAAGTGGTACTGTGAAGGCCAGTCGACAAATTCGAAGTTGATGCGCTCTCATCAGACGTTTTGCGGCATGCCAAAGATGACGTCAAGGTTGATCTTGCCCAGGGGGTACACGCCCTTCCCTGGGATGATGCCGTGGAACATCGTGTCTAAAACTTCCAGACATGTCAGAGGGATCCTCATTGCGCGCAAGGTACTCGCGAACAGGAGGTTGATGCTGCTTCCGCCGTCCATGAAGACGCGACTCATCTCGAAGCTTCCAATCTGTGCCTCGAGCACCAGGGGATAGTGGCCTAGGCAAGGAACTTGACGCGGGTGTTCGCTCTTGTCGAAGGTGATGCAAGACTCGCTGTCACTGAGGTGCTCAGTGGTGGAGGGCAGAGAGTTCATCACCAGATTGACTTGGCGAGTGATCGATTTCTGCACTCGATCTGAGGGGCAACCTTTTTGGATCATCCCCATGTTCCCCAGTGGTCGGGGCTATGGCTCACCTCCATGGCTTTGGACAGATGCAACCGCAGGTGGTGGTGGAGGAGCTGCATGAGCCACAGCACCCGGGGTAGCTCCATAGCCCTAGTTAATCGCGCCGCGATTCATCTAGGTTAGGCCTTCGTGGAGCTTGAGTAATTCGCGGCAGTCCTTTAGGAGGTGGCTGGACTTTTTCTTGCCGTCGTGCTTGTCGATGTAGAAGTGCACGTTGCATGGTCCGAACAGTTTGTCCTGGATGGATGTTACTGGTGCCTCATCGCGAGTGCGGTGGTACCACACTTGCATGGTTTTTTCGTTGTCGCGGTATCCACTGTTGCGGTATCCGCTGTTGCGGTTGTCGTCGCATTTGTCGGTGTAGCTGGTTGCGACCATGTCGACCTCTTCATGGTCATCGTCATCGTGCATTCAACGTTTTCCTCGATGATTGCGTCTGCGGCCGAGGTCGTCGTCAACATCGGAGTGGACACGGTTTTTCACTGAGTCCTCTCCATAAGCCCACCTATTCGCGATCTCCATCAGGTGGTCGATTGTTTTGGGCTTTGAGCGGCCCAGCTCCTCCCTGAACTCTCTACGGCATACGCCGCCATTGAACGTGTTGATTGTGTGATCCTCAGAGATGTCTTCCGCCAATTTTTTTATGATAGACCATCTCTGGATGTACGAGCACAACGACTCTCCTGTCTTCTGGTAGCAGGCGCGCAATTCTTCGATTGATGCGGGCCTTTTGTAAGTGCCCTTGAAGTTGCGCACAAAGCTGCAAACCAGCTCTTCCCAGCTGCAAATGGATCTGTGCGGGAGATTGTTGAGCCACGCATGGGCGGCGCCTTGCAACTGCAGCTGGAGGCATTGCATCGCCGTGCTCGTGGTTCCGTCGTGCAGCCTAATGGAGGAGATGTGATCCTCTAGCTAGATCTTCGGGTCCTGCAGGCCGTCGAATTTCGGGTTCTCTGATGGAAGTTTGAACCCCTTAGGCATTCACTTCTACCTGATGGCTCTGCTGAAGTAGCTGCGCCGCAGAGCTCGATCCCGTTGTCTTCCGAGTTAGTTGAACGGGCATGTCTCGTGCGCATCTTATTGACCTTATGCTGCGTGATGTCATCGCGCGCATCATAGTCACGGCCGTGCCGCCGTGAGCGGCGATGTCGAGACAAGTCATGGCTATCATCGCTGGAGGAGGGCAAAGAATAGCATTTGGCCAGAGCCTTGTTATTCTTCGGCTCCGGCGTTGGATCCTTGATGAGGGCAGCTTCGACTAGCCACAAGCCTGTGATCGTAGATCAGTGCATGGCAGCTCGCGGATCCCCAGCCGGAGGCTGGTTATTGAGGAGGTACATGGTGGCTGCTGTCACCGCCGCCTTCAGTGTCTTTGGGAGCATGTTGCCCAGCGTATCCACCGTCATAGACGAGAATTCAAGGACTCGTGCTGCCTCTTCTCGCTCCTTGTCGGTGAGGTGGGCCAGTCGAGAGCGCCTCTTGGTGGCCACATGGTCATTGCCCTTAGAAGAGGATCCTCCCATGGAAGAGAGTTGAGCCTGCCGAAGGCTCGAATCGTCTGCGGCCTTCCTGCGCTCTTCGAGTTGCGTGATTACTTGATGTTGGCGCTTGTATTCTTCCTTGAGCAGCCAATGGTAACCCATCAACATGTCTTGCGATGAGTTCGGAGGCAGAGGATTGCCCCGCAGGGCTTCTCGACAGCGGGCCCACTCGTTGTCACTGAGCTTGATGAGCACGCACTCTTCGGTGCGCTCATTCACCGTGAGATGCGGGTCTCCTTCTGTCCCATTGTCGGTGGGTCCCCGCAGACCAGTACCCGTGTTTTCACGACTAACGCTGGTGTCGCCTGCGTTGATGATGGCGCACATGTAGTGATTGGGGAAGCTATTGCTTCTGCATCTTTCAGATATAGAGCCATAGGCTCCGTCTTCAGTGGCTAGATCTTCCAGATCGGATCCGCAACTATTGTCGCTGATCGCGTTCCCGACTGTTGTCGGGGCGCTGAGTTCGCCTCAGGGTGCCGATTGGCAGTGGAAACCACGATGCTGGAGCATCACGGAAACCGTTGGCTGGTCGGGGAGGCGAAGTGTGCCCAGTTGACCAACTTGGAAGCGTAAGCTCCCGATCGCCAGGCCGATCCCTTCGCCCACGGACTCAAAAGCTGGGAGTGGCCGGCGTGTGGACGGTGAAGTCGTAGGCACTGAAGAGGAGGCGAATCTATGTTGTTGCAGAGTTGTAGATCACGGTTGACAGGGCCGAAGAAGCTGCGACATCAGCACTCCCAGTTCCCAAAGATGGCGCCAATTGACAAGGGTTAAACTCATCAATGCCCATTGTTATGGACTTGGGTTTTGGAGAAGAAGGGAGCACTGGAGGCATCAATCGGCTAGCAAATAAGCACACAGGGACACAAGGTTTACCCAGGTTCAGGCCTCGTAGAGGTCCCTACTCCTGCTTGTCTGCTCTTGGAATTATCGAAGGAGCCGAAAGTTACAAGGGGTGCTCATATGCAATCTGGTGAGGTTGTGATTGTCCTCCTTGCTGCCCCTCCTAGCCTTTATATAGATAAGCTAGGTCTCAGGTAGCAGGTCAAGTCAGTTACAAGTTAGGGTTTATCCCTTTAAACTTT
This sequence comes from Avena eriantha, assembly GCA_910589775.1. Lineage (NCBI taxonomy): Eukaryota > Viridiplantae > Streptophyta > Magnoliopsida > Poales > Poaceae > Avena > Avena eriantha. Next base: position 130,191,906 of record OU342745.1, read on the forward strand.
CTATCTTAAGTTTGTCTTGTGCCGCAAGTAGTCGGAGTCTCCGTAGGTCACCCGAATCCTGGATTGGGCCCTGGTAACATCATGGGCTTCTGCCAGATTAGGTCGTATATACCAAACTCGAGTACCTGTAAGGTATGCCCACGTCACTATTGACTCCACCAAGGTAGGCAGGATGGAGGTGAGGCCAGGTTGTCTTGGACAATCTGCTGGATCTGCGCCATTTTTTCCTTAAGTTCTTGAACCTCGTGGTTTTCCTTGTCACTCCTTCTCACCACACATGTCCTCGGTGGTGGACCAAAATGATCCACCCAATTCTTACCCTGAAGCCAGCCAGACGGCCAGCCGACGATGGCTTCTTTGTAATCGACGTGATTTCCTTGGCCCGGTTCATCGCCCTGTTGAAAGGGTTATCCCACCGGGTGGCCCCTGTCGACCCCTAGGATGAGGAACCATTGGATCCCTGACTAGCAATTTCCTGCTCCTACAGAAGAAGTAACGTGAACCATTTAGAAATTCGACTTCATCGATTAGAATGCAATTGACTTGATCCACAGTAATTAAATTACTTACCGCAAGAACCTCGAAGTCCTTCACCTTACGATCCGCGATGATGAAATGGATCGTATGGGCACCTAGAGGGGGGGGGTGAATAGGTGCTACTTAAAATTTTAATGCTTATTCAATTTTAGGCTTGACACAAAAGGTAAATTCTCTAGATATACTATTATATAGAATTCCCCTATATACAAACCTAACTACTAGCGAGTAAAGGCGAGTGAGATAGAGGAACGAGTAAACCATAGTGGAGCACACGGAGACACATGGTTTGTTTTACCGCAGTTCCTTCCTTGTTAAGGGAAGTACATCTGCGTTGGAGGGGTGGGCGGTACTAAGACCACCACGCCATAATAGGCCTCACCCTATTCTCCGATGGATCCCGCCACCAAAGGCCTGATCCACCTTTACACTATAGGAACGCTTCGAGGCGGGAATCGGGGCCTTTACACAACTAGCAGGGCACAACTCCACAACCAAATTGGAGGCTCCCGTAATGACAACAAGCTGCCACAAGAAAAAATTATCAATAACAAAACACAAGATCTAGATATTGACGAGAATACTAGATTGGGGATTTCTCCAAGTGAATGGAGAGGAGTTGATGCGCTTGATTCATGATGACGATGAAGGTTGTATCCTCCTTAATTCCCCTAAAGATCAAAGCCTTCGGCTGGTTGAAGTGGGAGATCTAGAGAGAGAGATCTTGCAACATGTCTGGCCTTTTTCGAATGAATCAAGAGTACTGACTGAAGGGTATGAAGGGGCTTTTATACCCCCTATCCCAACTGAGCCGTTGGAGACTTTGGGGGCCGGATTATCCGGCATGGGGAAAACTCTGCCCCAGACTCGGATTATCCGGCACATAATCCACCCCACTCAGAGCGACGCGCCAAGCTGGCCGTTGCTTGTCTCCTGGGGGCCGGATTATCCGGCCCAAAGTGAGGGCCAGATTATCCGGTCAGGGGAAGAAAGTACGCCCCTTTTTGGAATTTCCGGGGGAAAATCCGCCCCTAGTCAGAGTGTCGCGCCTTGCCTGTCCTTGGTCGTCTCCTGGGGGCCGGATTATCCGGCCCAAGGCGTGGGCCGGATTATCCGGTCAGGGGAAGAAAAACCGCCCCTTTTTGGAATTTCCGGGGGAAAATCCACCCCCAGTCAGAGCGATGCGCCATGCCTGCCTTTTCCAAGTGAGTCCGGCCGGATTATCTGGCCCCTTCGGGGGGCGAATAATCCGGCCCCCAAACACAATAAATTTGCCTGCACACTTAGCACACATGAGAAAACTCCACGGTATTGTTATCTAACACGCAAAACACAGGGAACCATGAAATGTTCTTTCAGGTGAGTTCTTTGGTTTGGGGTCCACATGGTAACGAGCCCTGATAAAGTTTCGAAGCTGCCTGTTTCGAAGATTATCCCCTTAGCTCTATACTCGTCGTCCTCCTTATCCCATTTGGGTTCCACAGCTCTGTAACCACCAGATCCGAGATGATGGTGACCTATATTCATCGCCTACAAAACCTTTCTCCGCCTACTCGAGGCCTTGGCTGCTTTAGAATTGCACTTGACCTTGAACTCCTGGAATTGATCTTCGGTGATCTGCGGGTTAATCTTCTGGATCTCCTCGAGACTTTTCTCTTCTTTAAAGATCTTCTTTATCCGGGTTCTCTAGCCAGCCAGGATGGTTCTCATCTTCGTGAGGGCGGATTTATTTACTTCATTCTCATGATAATTTGTGTTCCAATACTAAGTGGGGAACTTGTATCTTGCGTGCAGCTTCTCAAAGAGGAGTGTAAGCAAATGGACATTATCTTTATGTCGGAGATTCTCGGTGTTGATCGAGATGGTGGTCCGGGTGATAGCCGCCACTTGCCCACCGTACCCTTTGACGACATGGTCGGGCGCCAAAGGAACCCCTATTGGGCTCACTTCGGTAATTTCCTCTCTAATAGTGCTGACCATGTTCGGGCGCCTTTCCTTCTTATTCTTAGGCGGATTACTACCACTTGTTGTGCCCTCGCCGCCATCGGTGGTTTCATCATCCACCGTTCCTTCGGCCGCTTCTTCTTCCTCCGCGTCTTCCATCGCATCATCGTCTCTCTCGGAAGGGTTGTATTCTTCATCGTCCTCTGTCATTCTTTCTAGCCGCTCGACCTCCTCCCAGAATGACAACTTTCTCTTTTGAGGTTTCACTTCTCCTTCAATGTTGATGCGCTGAGAAGAGCCAGCCTCGTCGTTGTCACACATGTTTGCAATAATAAAAGCCAAATAATGGTTAGTAAAGTGCGCAGAAAAATCCGGCATGACCTTTGCTAATTTTTTAAAAATAGGAGTGCCCGATTTTGGCCGCAACGGAAGTTAATCAACATTTTGGCGAAAATCGGGACTCATTTCATACAAGTACCTGCATACACGACATAAGAAAGTGCTTCATACAAGAACAAGCACAATTTCAAGTGCTACAACAATAACAAATAGGAGTGCCCAAATTGCTAACCTGCTAACCTACTAGAATTTCTAACCTACTAGCAGATTCATGTCAACATAAAACATATGATCTAGTATTTCATGCAAATCAGATTTATGTGTGAATTGGCAGCGTAGAAGCAATAGCATAAACTAAATTAGAAAGCAATTAGATATAAAGCAGAATAAACCTCAACTATAGAAATATGCACCAATCAGCCTTTAGTTCAGACATAGGATTTAGGCATTTAGTTTAGACAATCAGCCTTGATTGATTTGTTGCTTCCCATATACTAGGGATTCAGTTCACACTATCACAATCACACAATTAGGCCTGCAGTCAGCATTAAAGATTCAGAATTTTAGAATAAAGAGTAGGGCACATAGAGCCTACTAGTACTAGGTAGCTCGATAGATCTGCTGCTGCACTAGAGAATCAATCGGAGCCATGAGGTCAAAAATCACTAGATAATCCAAAATAAAACTTTGTAACAGTTGTCTGCGGCCTGGGCATGGAGCCTTCCGTAGATAGATCCAAGATAGGCAACGATGTTCTTGATCAGAGAGAGGGGAGAGAGGGAGAGAGGGGAGAGGGGACGCTCACCTCAAAGACGACTGCAACGAAAAGCGCGCGGACAACGACGAAGAGTGCGGACAGAGCTCCTCCACGGACGCGCGGCAGCCTCCTCTCCTCCTCCTCAGACGTGGCGGCCTCCTCTCCTCCTCCACGGACGTGGCGGCTTCCTCTCCTCCTCCACGGATGCGGCGGCCTCCTCTCCTCCTCCTTGGTAGGCAGCGGGCGAGCGGAGGAAACAGATCGAGCGGCGGCAGCGCGTCGGTAGCTTAGGTTTCTCTCGATCTGTTTAAGATAGACAAAAGAGGACCGTGCGCAACAGTTAACTTGTCATGGCACTTAGCCGTAGTGCACCCTTACCTAGTGCGCTACGATTAAGTCGTTTACCCGTAGCGCACTAGGTAAGGGTGCGCTACGGCTAAGTGTCGTGTCAAGTCAAATAAGAGGGCTGCCGCCCCATTTGTTGACACTAGCACTGTCGTATCCCACTGGTTTTGCCCTAGCTGCGTATGCTCGCTAAACCTGGAGCACCCAGGTTCAAACCTTGGTGCCCCCTTTTTTGTTTTTATTTTAAAACTACTTTAAAATGTTAAAAAATATCCCAAAAATTATGTAAACTATATAAATATATGTTATATGTTTTATATGACAAAAGTGGTACATATATATCATCAAAAGTAGTACAAAAGTGATTCAAAGTAGAAAGAAATTAAATAATAATGTGTCCATTAATAATATGCCATCCATATGCATCAATACAATCTTTTTTGAGCATGCATTTTACAATCTTTTTTGAACTAGCGTTTTATCTTATTTCCCTTCTTTGTCGCGGTTGAATAATTTAGCCCCGGCACTTTTATGTTTCTTCTCTCGAACGGGCTACCTTTTTTGGGTAAGAGTGTCCTTTTTCTTCTTGTGATGTATGTTTCTTCATCATAGTCGTTGTCATGTTCAATCTTTGGATCGCCGTACTGGTCGAAGTCTTTCTCGTTGGCGACTCCATCCATTCCGATGATGTTTCTTTGTCCTCTCCTCATGACAACACGACTAGGATTTGTCGGGTCGGTAATAAAAAAACATTGGTCCACTTTGCTAGCAAGTACCCATGGTTCATTTTTCGCCGCGACGTTTGCACCGGTGGCCTTGGATTTGGCTGCTTCGGGTATAACCATGTTTTGAAATACCGGTCTTCTCTTTCGACGCTCTTGGCCCATCTGACACGGGACATCGGCACCTTTTCTCCATAGTAGTTGAGCTCCCAGATCTCCTCGATCCTTCTGTAAAATCTTCCCTTCATGCTGTCATCGATGTAGAGTTCCAACGTTACGCCTGAGTTCTAATAGCCACACTTGCTGTCCTTTTCCTCCGTGTAGAATGTGTAGCCGTTGATATCATATGCCTAATAGGTCACCAGGTTGTGCATGGGTCCCTGCGACAAGGTGAATATGATGTTTTTTTTCCATAGAATGCGATTGCGGGGGATTATCTAGGAGCGTCTGCCTAAACCAACGCATGAAATCTGAGTTGTGCTCTTTGATTGTTTCTCCATGTGTCCTCTATATGCCTCGGTCATTGTACTTCTTCTTGATTGACCTTTTGTGATTTTGTACCTAAGGATCGACTAGTTCTAAATGTTGGAGCGCAACCAGGTTTGCTCTATCGAAGCCCGCGCGTCGACAATCGAAGTCTGCATGCAGTACGCGACGACCCTCTCAGTGACCCGATCCGTCGAGCTTGCCAAGGTGCCTATTGACGGGAAGACTGACAGGATTCTCGATGCCTAGATAATTCGTGTAGAAAGAGATGCACTCTTCGGCTAGAAAGCCCTTGGCTATGCTTCTATCTGGACGGGACCTGTTGCAAACATATCCTTTGATTTGTCCGTTCATCCTTTCGAACGCCATCATGCTGCGGAGGAACATCGGCTAGAGTTGGATCATATCCTCCATGCTATGGACCAGCATATGCACCATAATGTCAAAGAATGCGGGCGGGAAGTATATCTCGAGCTCACATAGTATCACCACAATCTCCTCTTGTAACCTCCCGAGGTGTTTCACGCTAATTGACTTTCGAGAGATGACGTCGAAAAACTTGCAGAGCCCAAACAATGTTTCTCGAACATGCTCGTCCATTATACCTCATAGTGCAACCGGAAGTATCCGCGTCATTAGCACGACATAGTCGTGAGACTTCATCCCACTGAACCTCTGGTTAGCCTCGTCTAGGTACCTGCTTATCTTGCCCGCGTAGCCGTAAGGAAATTTGACTCCTAGAAGGCACTTGAAAAACTGTTTGATCTCATCCTGGCTTAGTGTGAAGCACAAAGGGGGCAGTAATATTCATTCTTCTTGACCTTTTTACCCTTTCGACGACCTTGTGCCGCCTTCGACTAATGATCATCGTCATCTTCCTGATCATCAGGAGTAGTGCGTCCTCCATGAAGATCCTTTCGGATGCCCATGAATATTAAGTCATGCCTTGCTTTAGGACCATCTTTCATCCTATCTGGCATGTTGATGTTAGGGTGGTGACGATACTCTCGCACACGTTCTTCGTGATATGCATGATGTCAAGGCTATGAGGCATGCAGAGAAACTTCTAGTATGGCAACTCCCAGAAAACAGACCTTGTTTTCCATACCTTCATCAACGACTTGTCTTGCTGCCTCTTTCGCTTCTTTCTCGGCTTAGGACACTCTTTCCAGTTTTTCAGCAATTCATCCACTTCTTCGTTGCTCCTCTGCTCTGGGATTCCTCGGGTCTCAGATTTCCCATCGAACAGATCTCAATGTTTTCTCCATGCACCATTCTTTCCAATCCACCTCTAGTGCCCCATGAACACGGTTTTCGAAGACCCTGGATCTTTCTCTAGTTGGAGATAGGTCGTGTTATCCATGCACCTAACGCATGCGAAGAATCCTTGGATAACCTGCCCCAAGAAATATCTGCAACCTGGATAGTGCACCGTAGTGACCAACGCGGATCTCATAGTGAAATAATCTTGTGCGACAACATCATCCGTATTGGCTCCGGATTCCCATAACATGGCTAGCTCCTCTTTCAACAGCCCGAGATACATATTGATGTCAGTACCTGGTTGTTTTGGCCCTTGAATTAGCATACTCATTTGTATGTACTTCTTTTTCATGCCCAACTAGGGAGGGAGGTTGTACATCCATACAAACACGGGCCAAGTGCTGTGCGTGCTGCTCTGGCTACCGAACGGATTGAGTCCATCGGTGCTCGCACCTAGCCTGATGTTCCTCGAATCTCCATCGAATTCTAGGAATTTGAGGTCTAATGCTTTCCACTGGCTAGCATCTGAAGGGTGCGTCCGCATCTCGTCCTTTTCGGGGTCATCGTCATCTCCTGGCTTCTTTCTTTCCGCATGCCAGCACTGAGATTTGCTTCCTTAGGGTCTGCAAAATAGTGTTGTAGACGAGGAGTCATAGGAAAGTACCATACCACTTTTCGAGGAGCTTTCTTTCCTTTCTTGTATCGACTCACGCCGCACACCGGGCATGTGGTTTTCTCCGCGTCCTTGCCCTGATAAATGATGCAATCGTTGATGCAAACGTGGTATCTAACATGCGGTAGATCGAGAGGACACACGATTTTATTGATGTCCTCGATACTAGTTGGACACATGTTCCCCTCTGGGAGACGATCATGCCAAAATGTCATCATATTGTCGAAGCTTGTGTCGGTCCATTTTTGTTTTGCCTTCATCTCCGTAGCTTGAGAGTTACATTCAACTGGGTATCATCAGGCTTGCATCCTTCATACAATGGAGTAACCGTGTCTTTCTCAAGTTACGGAAGCTTGGCTTTCTCTCTAGTGGCAGCCCTGGTGTTACTCGTCAGCTTGAGAAGCAGTTCTTGAACATATGGGTCCTGCACCTAGCCTGGCGTTGTTCTATCGTCTGCTCTAGCATCTAGATCATCATCATCATGGTCTGCTTCTGCACCTTCACCATCTCTAGGAGACTCTTCATCTCGCCCGTCCTTGCCGTGATCATGATCATGTTGCCCGCCTTCCTCATTTTCTGCCGCCCCATTTATGGCATCATCATCTTCATCATCACTTATCCACCGAGTGTAGCCATCCATGAAACCATGTCGGAGTAGGTACGCCTGTAGATGTCTGGAATCTGGTCGATCAACCAATTGAGTTTGCATCTTCTGCACGACATCTTATCTCCGTCATGTTATTTCGTATCATGTCGGCCGTTGCGCATTTCAAAAATCTAGCCACATGCCTTCGCTCATTATGCGGACCATGGTTACCTGCGCGGTGTATACGGTAGAATTAGAAGTTTATTAGAACCACAGAACCAATGCATGCATGCAATGGTCGATGGAAAATTTCGGCATGACCTATCCTAAAATTAGGACCTCTGTGAAATGCCAAAGTCTTGCCAAAATGGAAATGAATCAACATTTTGGTAAAACAATGCCAATATATGAGAGAGCATGCAATGCATGCTCTCCAAACACATGAGAGCATCGATCCTCTCCATAGATATGTGACCATATCATCCATACACATAAACACATCCTCTTACATAGACAACTTACTGAGATGAGAGACAGATAAGATCTCGAAGGAGAGGTGAGAGACCAAGAGGATGGTGGCCGGAAGGAGAGCTTTCCTCTATTATGTATGTAGCATCCAAGGTAAGTTTTACATGCTACAAATGGTGAAAGAGTGGAGAAATTGAGGTGGTAAGGAGCAGGGGGGCGAGATCCAAGGAGGAAGAAGGAGGGGAAAGTGAAGTGGGAGATGCTGAGATCTAGTCAAATGTGCAAAGGTTATCTTCCAAAAAGTAGCAGCCAGAACACACATCCATGGCGCACATGGAGCGGTGCGCCATAGGCGTAAAGAACATCCGTGTCGTACATACCAGCCATGTGCCACATATGTGTTTTCCCAGTTACACAGCAGGGTGACCCAATCTTGCCTGTAGCGCATGGTGGCGATGTGCGCCACGACTACCGGCCACACCCGGAGCACACTTCCCACAGGTGCTCTATGGATATGTGGTCTACGACTGGCAGTGCCCTGGCCCACACTCAGCCGTGGCGCACCACCCACATGTGTGCCACGCTTACGGTAGTTAGCCGTAGGGCACCTGTGGGCAGTGCGCCACACTTATTTTAGCCGTGGGGCACCACTAGCACATGCGCCACAGATGTGCGGATTACCTATAGCCATTTTCCTGGTAGTGAACAGTGGTAAAATCTCGTTACCCTAGCACCCTTCGAGGCTTCATCACTTGTACGCCACGGTAGTGGCGATGGACGATGAAGCCGATCCGGTATACTACTGGGTGCGCTTTGTTCACTACGACTTAGGGTGGTGGGTGGTAGGGCATCATACCTCATTTATTATATCGTATGCAAAATAAGTTTAGATTTAATTTCTTAAAAAAATTATGCTTGAAGCGGTGGCCTTTCGATGTTGAGTCACGCATACACCGCAGCGGTAACGGGCGACGAAGTTGTTAGAATAACTTTTAAATTATATCTGTGGATAAATTTTTATAGTGGTGGATCACTTACATGTTATTTGGTGGATCACTTATATGCTGAAAGGCCGTATAACTATCCTATTACTAGTGGGTAACTTTTGGGGTAAACAAAGTCGTGTTACCCACCCCTAACACGTGATTTATCCATATCATAGTAGTAAAGGTATCCATCATGATACATATAAGTTATCCGCCATATAAACGGGTTGGGTGAAGACGTTATCACATTTCTCATGTGGGTAACTTTTGTATTTTTTTGCCTTGGTTGCCCCATGTATCTTAGTTTAGTTAATTAAATATTAATTATAAGCTAGTTTAATTGAGATGCGGTAGCCTAGGTGTTAGCATCGATGACGACGAAGTCTTGGTATTGTAAGACCCTTCGAGACCTCATCAATTGTATGCCGCGGTAGTGGCGACGAGTGATAAAGCCGAGCCGCTAAACTACTAGTTGCGCGTGGTGGGTGCGATATAAGACCCCATTTACTATATCATATGAAAAAACTTAGATTTTGTTCATTTAAAAAATATGCTTGATGTTTGATGCACTAGACTTTCGAGGTTGAGTAGCCCGTACGTCGTGAGAGTGGCGACGGGTAACGAAGCCGAGCCGCTAGAATAACTTATATATTTTATCTATGGGTAAATTTTGGTAACGATGGATAACTTACAAGTTATTGGGTGGGTACCTACATGTTGAATCCTGGATAACTCTCGTGTTACTTATCGGTAACTTTTAGGATAAAATGTCGTGTTATTAGCCAGAGAACGCATGAGGAACATCACTAGTGTAGGCTGTCGGAACATCCGCCGTGTAATTCCCAGAATGAGTACTTTTCTTGAAATCCAAGCAAACAATTCTTCACACAACATGTTTTATAGCGTGGGTAACTTATATACTATGGCCTGGATAACTCACGTGTTATGAGTAGGTAATTTTTGATCAAAAAAAGTTGTCAGAACATACCAATTTGGGATCTAGTTTCGAAGATATCGTCGTGACTAGCCCAACGGTGAAAACGGATCCAAAATCAGATAAAATGTTTAATCTACAAGATATTTTTGATTTTTCGCATGTGAATTGAGCTTGCTAATAAAAATCTTGTCGTCTAGTGCTTGGGCACAAAATTCAGTCATGCCTCGCACGGTGGAGCGATTCTAACCGCTCTTGTCGGTACGCCCGCCAGGATTCATATTTTTTAGACTGGTCTGAACATAGCACAGTCCTATTATTTCATCTATTCGAGTTGAGAAGGCCAACAAAGATAAACATGTGAAAGAAAAAGGAGAATAAAGCTTTTCCCGAGTAAAAAAAACTTGTAAATCTATGCCAGGTTATTTGCATTTGTCTCAGCCGAGGATCAATCCATTTCATCAGGTTTATCGAGTTGCACATGATTTATTCGAATTGTGACGTTTTCTAATATGATTTGAGATTTTTTTAGGCTTTATTTTTTCAGTTTGACTTTGACGCTTTGCTGTTTTACTTTACTTTTTTTTAGCAAAACATTTTGATGCTTTGCTATTTCTTTGTTAGCAGTAACTCAGGCTTGGACACATGCGTTAATTAAGGAGGAAACCACATGAGCAGTCCTAATTCTTTCGCCGTTGCGCCAGTTTGGTCCTTATACTTTAAAACGGAACATTGAGGTCCCAAATCTTTATTATGTGCTGCACAGCAGGTCCTAAACTGCTCTGACCCGCTTTGAGTGTTGCCACGTCGGCTGTGGGGTCCACGCTGCTTAACTGCCAGGGGTGTAAACTTGCAAAGAGGCCCTGCAGGTACATTCCTGTTCCTTCGACACTCCTGCTCCCCTTCTCTTCAGTCCCGTGATAGTGGAGGCGATACTGGCGACAGAGGTGCTGTTCCGGTGATGACCGGAGGAAATCCACCAGCAATAGCCGCTGCAGGGATGCAAAACACGGGGAAGGATCCCAAGAGCAAGGGGACCAAGATACGGTGACCCAAAGGTCCTCCTGCGTGATACAGTGAGTAACCCTAACCCTAGATCCCTAGTTCTTGCAGTGATAGCTAGGTGGTAGCTTTGTAGGTCCAACCGGCGATTGAATTTGACGAATTGCATCATATTTAGGACCACTTGAGGAGGAATTCACAGTATAAATCAATTATGGTGGATTTTTTGCGGTTTTGGCCTACGAAGAGCTACGTCAATGGCAAACAAGCTAGGTTTGATGGTTGTGAAGCAGACACTTGGTCACCTCTGTGGATGACATATTTTATGGAGCAGATAGGTTATATTGAACCAGACAAGTACTCTATCTATTGGCTTCTCCCTGGACAGGACATGGGATCAGGACTACACATTATCGACAGAGATACTGACACACTGCACATGATTGCAGTTGTTCCTAAATTTCAATATTTTTAGATGTATGTGGACCACAAAGGAATGAATTTAGGTAGTGTTGTTGTAATTGATGATGTTGTGATCACTGGCTCCCCTACTCTGCCTCCTATGTTGAGCCCAACATGTGGCAAGCATAAGTCAGCGTTTGCAACCAGTAGCAGTGTTCCATCTAGGCATCAGCAACATAGCAATGGGCATGAGCTAAGAATAAGTAGGAGGGGCTTGATGTGGAAGAAGAAGCAGAAAATTGCTTAGATGATGGAAGTGATAGTGAATGTGATGAAGACTGGGTTGACTCTGACAATGAATTACCAGTAGATGATGATGATCTGTTTGAGGAATGGGTAGATGAGAAATTTGAGTCAAAAAAGAAGATGAAATCCCAATGGGAGTAGAACAATGATTATGATACAGATTCAGATTTAGAAGAGCTACAATATTCTGACATTGAAGCAGCAGATTCAACAGAAGAAGTGCTAGTTGTGGACACACAACGTAGAAATAAGATGAAGAAGAAAGTGAAGTTGAGAAGGTGGAGGCCAGAGAACATGAGAAAAGTAGAATTTAAATTTGGCATGGTGTTTTTATTAGTGATTGAGCTTAGAACAACAATACAAGAATATATTGTGCAACAAAGAGTGGGTGTGCACTACAAGAAGAATGATCTGCAGAGGGTTAGGGCTTGTTGTGAGCCAAATTGTCCCTGGTACTTATATGCTGCACCAGACACCAGGACAAAAGCTTGGACTGTGAAGAAATATGAGGGTGTTCACAAGTGTGAAAGATATTTCAAGATAAAATAGTTCACAACCAGGTATTTAACATGACATTACTTAGAAAAAAAATTAGATGTGATGACAAGATGTCACTGAAGAACTTTGCTAGGATGATTGAACAAGGTTTCAACATGACTGCTAATAGAAGCAAGCTAGAAAGGGCTAGAAGATGTACATTGAAGCAGATCCATGGTGATGAACTAGCACAATACATTTTGCGGTGGGATTTTGCAGCTGATATTAGAAGATCAAATCCAGGAAGTACAATGTTTGTCAATGCAAATGCTGGAGTGTTTCAAAACTGTTATATGTCACTGGATGCATGTAAGAGAGGTTTTATGGCAGGTTGTAGGCCCATTATAGACATTGATGGGCGCCATATTAAGAATAGATTTGGTGGAGTGATTCTAGAAGCTGTTGGTGTTGATCCTAATGATTGTATTTATCTTATTTCAATTGCCATAGTTGAGGTGGAAGATACAGACTCATGGAAATGGTTTCTTAGCACACTAAAGGATGATCTGGGCATAGAGAACACAACGCCATGGACATTCATGAGTGATAGGCAGAAGGTAATTTGTTTCTGCATTTTCTCATTTGTTTGTGCATATTTTCATTTATATGTGCATTTTCTCATTTATGTAGGGATTGATCAATGTTGTCAATGCTATATGGCCTGATGCACAACAAAGGTTCTGTGTAAGACACTTGCACCAAAACTTTGCAAGAAATGGGTGGAGAGGTGACATATTCAAGAACAAACTATGGAAAATTGCAAGAGCCACTAGGGAGTGTGACTAGCAGAGACACATGGATGAGATGAAAGTATTAGATGTGGCTTCATATGCATACTTGGATGCAATTGATCCAAGGCAGTGGTGCAAATCATTCTTTGAGGAATTGCCCAAGTGTGATCTATTGCTGAATAACATATGTGAAGTATTCAACATGTTAGTTCCTATCAACTTTGTTTAGCTTGTGATCTGCTGCTGCAGTAACGGACCAGTTTAGCTTGTTTCTATGAGTTGTTCATAAATATAGTTGCAACTGTAGGTACATACTTGATGCTAGAGAACTATCAAAAGTTACCAATTTGAAGAAAATCAAAGATCAGATTATTCTTAGGTATTTCAACAAGAACAGAAATAGAAGAAATGTGTGGTAGCATTTGTCCAAAAATTTAGGAAAAAGCTGGAAAAAACATTGACTTTGCAAACAATTATGAAGCAGTGCTTGCTGCTAAACATTTGTTCAAAGTGAATGGTTTGCATGGTGAATATGAGGTACACATAGACAAAATAGAGTGCTCATGTAGGGCCTGGCAGTTATTAGGTATCCCCTGTAGACATGCTTGTGCTACTTTTAGGCATGAAAGGATCAAGCCTAAATCAGTTGTCCATAAGTGCTACAACATAGATGCATTCAAAGCAGCTTATGGTGGGGTCATAATGCCATGTAGTGATCCTAGAATGTGAAAGAAAACAAATGATCCTTCAATCAGGCTACCTAAATTTGACAAGCAAGTTGGTAGGCCTAGTAAGAAGAGAAGGAAAAGTCCACTAGAGGAGAAAGGTGGCACAAGGCTTAATAGACATGGCATAGTTGGGCATTGTAGTGTTTGCAATGAACCTGTTTAACACAAAAGAAAGAGCTCAGCCCCTGGTAGAGCTGCAGGAAAAGCTCAACCACTTGATGCAACAGCTAATGAATAGGAAACTGATACATCACAAGCACCTGATGATGAGGAATAGGCAACTGATGCAGCACAAGCACTGATGATGAGGAACATGCAACTGATGCAGCAGAACCACAACCAATTCAGGTTGTTCTACCTAAGGATGAACATGAAGAACATGACACTAAAATTCCAACAAAAATGCCAGTGAGAAGAAAGATTACTAACAAGGTACATTCCTGTGATTATTTTCTGTCATTACTTTCATTTGTTTAATCTTTACTTGTTCAGAAAAAGAAACTACCACAGATGGCCAGAAGTGCAACAACTAGTATTGTGGATTCTATTATGAGTTATAGTGTTACATCTTCTAGTGTGATTCAGGTTCTACATGAACAAGTGATTCATCAATGTACATAATCTGGTTCATTCATACTACATCACCATGATCATTAGTAACTCATGTAAACTTGTTTTGCAGGCATTAGCAACTCAGCAATCTCATACTACACCACTAGGTCCTATTCCTGAGAGTCAATTCATAGCAAGCTAGAGAGATGAGCTACCACCCCCAAGACCACCTATGAAAACACTTGGTTTGAAGAAGACAAAGAATAAGAAGCTAGTGTCAAGGAAGGAGAACAAAGTACCAAATGTTTAGATGATGGAATGGCAATGTGTGCATATTTTGGAACATTTTAGTTCATATTTTGGCTAGGTTTGATAGAAACCTGATGCTCATATGTAGCTCTGGTTTCAATCAAACCGTGTAAGTGCAAACTTGTTTATAGTGCACTTGTTAAAACTAGGTTGTTTCTTTTGGCTGAAACTTATTAGCTTGTAAAGATCTGGAGTCGATCTAGAGCTAGTTTCATTGGTACTGTGATGTATGACTGGAACTTATGATGTATGACTGAACTTATTAGCTTGTTTCATTGGTACTACAACATCATAGCAAGGATTGGTACTACAATTTCCACTACATAGATCTACTTCCAGATGGCTACATACAACATCACAGCAATCATACAGATAATTGCAGCAAACACATGCTTGCAAATCACTATTAGCTCATCCATCTTATTCACCACATCAAGCATGTTGTTCTGTCCACCATCTACTTCTCCCTCCTCTTTTTCTTCCAAGTTGTACCCATTCCGAACAAGAAAATCTACATAATTGTCTTTTCCATTCTCCCAGTAGTAGTGGTTGCAAGGTTCGAGACCAACCTATGAAGAAATCAAGAACAAAATGAGACATTGGATTGAATCGAATTTGAAAATCTTGTGAATCGAATCGAAGCTACAACTTACGCGGTGGTTAGGGCATTTGTATAATACATGCCCTGGATTGGCGGTCGATTGAGAGACTAGGCGAATGGTTCGACGAATCTGACAGCACGAGCATGGCACAAGCGGCAGTGTCCCCGACGGGAGAGGTGGCGGGAGAGAAGTTACTACACCTGCTTTCCACGGGGAGGAGAAGCTGCCTTCCTCCGCAGTCAATTCCACGAAAAAGAGCTCCCGGATGTGCTCATGGCGGCGGGCGACGGCTGGAAAAGAAACAGAGAGGGGGAGAAGAACTAAGGGCTGGTAGCTGAGAAGCTGAATACTTATAGGGGTTCATTTGCATATTTCCTATCAGCCAGCCTACGGGAAATCTCCCTCCTGATCACAACCGACGTGGCAATGGTCAAAGCGGGTTAGAGCGATTTAGGACCTGGCGTGCAGCACATAACAAAGATTTGAGACCTTTTTTTACCATGACTACGACGGGCTTACGCCAGCCTGAACCATATATGTCGGGGGGATTACCCCCGGGTAGGCCAAGACGGGACCAACCGACCGGATCCAAGGAGCTCTAGCCGTCTGGGCCTAGAACAAGTAACCACAACCAGGTGGAATCCCTCACCCAGTCCACATCCAAGTTTCCCTGGCTAGCCCGTCTAGCTGGGTGGACAGAAGAACCGACTGGGAGGCTGCTCCCAGCCGGCCGCCTCGGATCCGCTGGCGATGGTACAATGGGGATGACGCTCCTTGCTGAGCGCACCTTTGACCGGACAGGCTGGCTAGCCTGGCTGACGCTACTAGACAGCAAGAGCTAACGAGTAAAGCCCCGGTTACGCATAAAGAGTCGGCTGACGGATAAAGAATCGGCTGACGAGTAAAGCAGGGGCACTGGACTATAACGATGTCCTTCCCTGTACTGGAGGCTTGACTGGACCCGGGCCTACCGTTTGGCCCTGTCCAGCCAGCCCACTTTGTAAGGCTCATATCCAAACAGTAAACCCTAGAACCCATCTTGTAAACTGCCCTCTCAACCAGTATATAAGGGGGTAGTGCTAAGATTCTAGGTAGACAATGAAAAGTTAGAAGTTCTCCATATTGGATAAGTTGAATAGTTCCTTCTTCTTCTTATAGCAAGGAGTAGTCACGAAAACAACTCAAGGAGCATCTGTAATGGGCGTTCGCCCCTTGATAGTAGATCCTTGCATGAGTAGGAGTTTTACCTCGCCAAGGGGTTCTGAACCTAGGTATATCGCTGTGTTTGCAGTATCTGTGACAAACCCTTTGCGAGTAGCCACCAATAGTATCCTGATTGTTCCCTTCATGCCATCCTGATGGCCCTACCGTGTTCCACACCACGACAATATATTTCTCATCACAAACTCAAGATTTGAGATCTCGATATTCCTTTTTAAAGTACTAGTTAATTGCCCTTGCGTTGCAACAGGAAAACAAAAACATAAAAAACGATGAATTTATTTTGCTCGGTGTGGCATGCACAATGTCTTATAGTTTTTGAATAGCACACAATCTAGCGATTTCAGTTGGCGGAACTCTATATCAACAGAATTGTCTCTCTGTATGGAGTTCCTCTTGAAATCAGTTCAGACCGTGGAAGCATCTTCACTTCCAAGTTCTGGGGAAGTTTCCAAAATGCTTTGGGAACAAAACTAAACTTCAGCACAGCTTACCACCCTCAGTCGCAAGGACAAGTTGAAAGGATCAATCAGATTCTAGAAGATATGCTCCGTGCTTGCGTTATCTCTTTCGACATGAAGTGGGAAGAATGTCTTCCTTATGCTGAATTCTCTTACAACAATAGTTTCCAGAAAAGTCTAAAGATGGCACCATTTGAGGCTCTCTATGGTCGCAAATGCAGAACTCCGATTGGTTGGTCGGGCGCAGGTGAAAGAATATTGTTTGGCCCCGACATTGTAACTCAAGCGGAGGAGAAAGTTCACATCATTCTTGAAAATCTGAAGATTGCTCAAAGTCGCCAGAAGAGCAATTATGACAGAAAGCACACAGACATGGAGTATGTCCCTGGTGATCTCGTTTACCTTCGTGTCACTCCCATGAGAGGTACGCACCGCTTTGGTATTAAAGGAAAGCTGGCTCCTAGATACATCGGTCCTTTCAAAATTCGTGGAAGAAGAGGAGAAGTTGCTTATGCTCTTGAGCTCCCTGAACAACTCAAAGTCCATGATGTTTTTCACATCTCTCAACTCAAGAAGTGCTTCAAGGATCCTGGCAGGACCGTGGACCATGAACTCATTAATCTCCAAGAAGATCTGTCTTATCAAGAACACCCCACAAAAATTCTTGAAGTCGCAGAAAGAAGGACTCGCAACAAGTCCATCAAGTTCTGCAAGGTGCAGTGGTCGCACCATTCCGTTGATGAAGCAACCTGGGAACGTGAAGATGAGCTCCGTGCCAAGTATCCTACCCTTTTTGAGTCTTCTTCTTCCTAGAATCTCGGGGCGAGATTCCTGTTTAGTGGGGGAGAGTTGTAGCACCCCAATTGTCTAACAATTGGAATGCTACTTGTCCTAGTAAGATATTGGCTACTTTATATGTATTATTGTTGCATCATAATGATATCATGCTCATGTCATCATGCCACCTTGCATTTGAGCATCATATAAAACCCTCTTTCTTTTGGTTCTTCTCTCACATACATTATAAATTGTATTTGCCTCTTGACATTGTATTTGGTTATTAATATATTGTTCAATGCCCAAGTTGAGTTGGGGGCATATCTTTTATTTCCATTCCACCACATTTCTTTCCACCACTTTATAATTCCACCATCCTACTAGACCATGAGCTTGTTTGTCTTTATTTTGGATTTCTCTAGCTCATGTGCAATAGGGTGGATCTAGTCCATTAAATTCCTTTGCTTGGTTTAATCTCCACTTCTTGGATAAGCATAGAGTAATGCCATAAGATTCATATTGTTTTCACAAATAATCAATGGCATTATTATTTTTGCATGTGCCATGCACTAGTCTTCACTATCTTCCTCTCCTTTGATTTTTCTTTGGTTTTGTTGGTTCCTATCTTTGTGGAAAACATCTCCTACCACTCCACCATTCTCATATCCTCTCCCACATTCTTTTCTTTTAATTTATTTTCTACATGCATGATCATATGAGCTTATCTTTTTCCACCTAATTTCTTTTCTTCCTCTTTCTTTCTTGTTTCTCCTTCCCATTGTCTCAAGCAAGATCAAGTCTCATGCTTCTCCTTGGTTTAGCCTCATAATCAAATTAAAATATAAATGCTTCATAAAAACCTAACCTAATTCTTTCCTCTCTCTCTCTTTTCTCCTAAACCCTAAGCTTGCTCTCTCTCTCTCTCTAGCATGACCTCCTTGCTCTCCCTCTCTCTCTAACCTGTTGAGCACCACCTGGCCACCCTTCCCCTGGCCCACACCCAGCCACCCCAAACCCTAACCCTAGACATGCCCATCTAACCCTAGCCGATCTACTCCCTCTCCTCTCTTTCTTTCCCTACTGACCGAGCTAGCCCCACCTGCCCTCTCTCGCCCTCAGCCCCACTGGCAGCCTCTCCTGCAGCCTCAGGTCCAGCCCCAGCCGGCCGAGCACGTGCTCGAGGAGGAGAGAAAAGGTGGCACGAGGCCACCTTATCTCTGCCGTGCCCCAGCTGCTCTCCTCCCCCTCTCCCTTCTTTTCCCTTCCTTCCCACGCCTCTCTGGCCTCCCCAGATCTAGACGAGTCGCCCCTCCTCTCCTCCTTCTTCCTCCCCGACGACAACCACCTGCCGCCGTTCGCCGCCAGCCCCACCTCGCCCCGACGTTCCTACCGGCGTGCTCGACCTGGAGGTGGCTGGGAAGATCGTGGACGATCCCCTGCGTCGCTCCGTGGCCGCTGACGCGAAGGAGGAAGCCCTGCACCGCCAGTACCATCGCCGCCGACGCCAAACCCTAGCCGCCGGAGCGCCTGCATCCCCGACGATCCGCCGCATCCCCGTCCGATCCGAGCCCGCCGTCGAGCCCGCGGTGAGCCTCCCCTCCTCCCTGACATG
Source organism: Avena eriantha (assembly GCA_910589775.1). NCBI lineage: Eukaryota > Viridiplantae > Streptophyta > Magnoliopsida > Poales > Poaceae > Avena > Avena eriantha. Next base: position 130,211,186 of record OU342745.1, read on the forward strand.
GTCCGCCTCGCCGTACAGCCCTAACGCCGCCGTGCGTTTTGTCGAACACCCACCGCGCGCCAGAGCTCGTCGGCATCCGCAGCTCTTCCGCGCCGTAACAAGCTTACCTAAGCCCCCGCCCCTTCCCTGACAACTCCCCTCACCCTACCGCACCGGCTAGCCCCTCCGCGCGCACTCCCGCGACCCGGGTTCGAGTCCTCGCTCGCGCCGCGCGCGCGCGTTTCCTCGCCAGACGAAGGAAAACGATAAACAGTATCGGGCCCGTGGTCATTTTCAAAAAGCCCCCCACCTTTTTGATTCCCTCAACCCATGGTACCGCCTGGGCCACCAGTCAGCCGCGCTAGAACTCTTGCAGAAAACCCCTCCGTTTTTCTCAGACGCAAACCCGCGGTCCAGCTGACGCCCCACCAGTCAGCCTCTGGGTGCATCCCCACTGGCGCGTGGGCCTCCAGCCGCTGGCCCCGCCTGTCAGCCTCAGTGGGCTAGCCAGAGCCCGCGTGGCAAAAGTGTTTTCGCGCGCATGGCCCCGGTCAGCGCAGGCCCACCCGTCAGTGGCTGGGTCTGAGTCCGCCCGGGTATAAAAAGTTTTTCCCCTGAGTCAGTTTTAAACAAATCTTTTCAAATTGATTTAAATTCAAATTCTTTTCAGATTCAAATAATTTTTAAAATACAAATCCAAATAATATAAATAATATATGTTTTGGAATCAGAAAAATGTGAGGAATTCAAATATGCCCTCCAAAATATATTTTGAACACTTTAAATTTCGAGATGACTAAAATTACAATAAAATGCCATTTTCCTTATTTAAATAATAACTTTTGTTTTATAATTCCAAATTTGACAAATAATATGTCTAAATCGATCAGTGCGACGAGCCCGTTCTATTTATGCAGTCCTTGTTCTGAATTAAAGCATGCATCATGTCGTCATTTAAAATCTGAACTGTTTAAGACAATAAAACTTGGTCAGATGAATAATAAAATGTTTTATTTCTTGTATCTACACCTCACCTTTGCCATGCTACTTTAATGCCATGTAATTGTGCATCATTCATCATGGCATTCTTGGTTGCTTGTTGCATTTCAATTCAGATGCTTACGCACTTTATTTATGTTGGCCCTTGTTTGTTTGGTTCTTCTTCGAATAGACGCCCAGCAGGAGAATTACCAGGAATCACAGGAGTACTACCCAGATCCATCTCTCGCTTCAACTGAGCTGCCAGGCAAGCACTACCACATGCTTGCATACATACAGTACCTATTGCCTCTATCTTATTCTTGCATCATTGCGTCGTGATTGCATTAAATTGAATCCCAAGTACTGCATAGCCTTTACTTTTAAACCACACCAAGCTTGTTCTGGTCCCATGAGCCATTACTACAGGAGTTGTTTGAGCCATGCGAGTCGTAGAAAAGCATGAGTAGGGTATGTGAGTGTCTGATGGATAATGAGGTACCTAAACAACATAACCTGAGTAGTAATGGGATAACTAATGAAAGAGGCACCGGTGAGCAATATCTGCTATTTGGTTTTTCATGCTCACTTGTGTCCCGTAGGACCCCGAGTACTTGATTCCTGTTCCTTGACTATTCGCACTATCCACATCCGGGAGGCCTTATGGACCCCCCTGAGCCAGAGCTTGATTCATTCTTATTTCTTGGGGCCACAATTAGTTTGGGGCTTTATTACTATTCTGTACTTATGCCATGTTACTGCTTTATTTAAGATTGTGCGAGGAGCACCTGTACTGTTTTGGATCGTGACACGTTTTCGCTGTATCGACAAGCCCAGTCACATTTTCGGGTTCCCAGTCGTTTACCGCCGTCCACACAAACCTTGGGTCCGTCTCGGAGCCGACCAACTTCGTTGCGGGTAGCTTAATGGGGTGCCTCCCTGAAATGTTTCTGAATCCTGTGATTGCTTTGTCGTGAATGCCTCGTTCGGTTTTGATTTGGTTTTTCCGAGGTTGATCGAGTGTGTGTTGCTATTCGTGCACCCCTGCAGGGTAAATCTTTCTGAAAGCCGTCTCCGCGGTTATGGACGACTTGGAGCACAGTTTCTCGATCATAGACAAGTATAACTAAAGTACCGTTTTTAAATTGACTAAGTACTTGACTAGTAAATAGTGCAACACTCATGGAATGGTTAATAAAACTGCCAACGGATGATGGGGGTTGTTCGTCCGCTTCCTCGTTGGTAAGCGAGGAGGAGAATGGATCTGTTAATTATACTGTTATAACCGTTGTTCTTAATTCACGGACTTCCGTCTATCATTGGTTAGGCGGAAGGTTAGCGAGTCTCTATAGAATTGTTAGGTATTATCTTTTGCTGCAATTGCGTCACCCCAGGTTGTGTCCCCTTTAGCGGCATAAAGACTTGCTGAGTACCCCTAGGGTCTCACACGATAAATTGTTTGATTCAGATGAACAGGTGTACCCGCAAGATGGATACTGGGTGGAAGAGACAGATGATGTTGGCAACGATCATTCGGTGTAGAGATTCCGGGAACGGGGATCCGTGTGATCTGTGGGCGGGATGTGTTTATTTATGGGGCATCTTATGCCAATTTGCTTCTTATCCGTACTCGGATCTTGTTTACCGCTTCCGCCTGATACTCTGATGTGTGATGTATGAGGAGCTATCCTAAATTATTATATCTATCTAGGACATTTGGATCTTGCCGTATGGCGTTGCAATATTTCTATTTCTTTTAGATGGAATGGCTCTGAGGACTGTTGTATGTGGCTTGCATACATACTCATTTGTGTATGTAGTTGATCCCTTCGCCTGCCGATTACGCCGCTCATTCTTGTCCCGTTGTTTGAAAGTGGTTAGGACGGCCGAAAGGTCTACCGTGAGTGGCCCTGGGCCCCACCGTACTATTTTAACCACTTTCGTTCATCCAGGCATTAACTAAGAGCGTAATTCACCGAGGTAGTTACAGCCCTTAACCACGGTGCCACCAATCTCGCGCCGCTCTAGTCTGGTCTCTCTCTCTACCGGATTCGGCCAGGGAAAACTCAGGGCGAGCAAGCAAAGTCGGTGCCGTCAGCCGTGTGTGAGTGGTGTGGTGCAGAAGAGATCTACACCCTCGTATATGGCCGCCAGTGCCCTGTAGTCGAACTGTTTTTAAAATACTTAAAGGTAGTGAAAGCAGTTATCTTTCAGTGGAGGCAATTTTTATATGAGTATTGAGATATCTTCAGGCATATAATGACAGATACAAAAAATTCTTCTCGAAAAGGGGGATGACTGAAATATAACATGATGATAGTGGTTCAATTGAGATGCTTCAGAAATAGGAAAAATATGCTTAAGTTTTCAAACAAAAAGGAGAAAGCTAATGCTAAAGATTGAAGGTGAAAGCAGAACGAAGACAATAATTCAATTTTTTATTGATGTAATTGTGCAATACTTCCTCTAGCGCGTTATCTGCCAAATACAAATGTATAATTGTATCTTGTATAACTCATGTATAGTTACTATATGCACGCAGATGTAGAAATCTAATTAGGAAATATTTCGTCTTCAGCAGTCTGCACCTAAATACTATAACATGCACTATTTCAAATTAATACTTTGAACGAAACTAAAATTCTCTTACATTGTTGTACACTGCAGGTGTTGGTGTTGCTATTGCTTTTGCTGATAGAGATGTCCCTGACAATGTACTAAACGGGTCCTACTTACTGTTTTCTAGGACATTCTTAGACAGGGTTCTGTAACATGATAGTTCAGTAAAGCAAATAGCAATAGATGAGAGAGGACTATGCAGACAATACTATGTAGTACTCCCTCCGTTTCAAAATATAAGATGTTTTAGCTTTGTGAATGAAGTGTATGTAGATCTCTTTTAGTGTCTAGGTTTATCTAGGTTTGGAGTGAATCTAGACACTAAAAGGGGTCTAGATACACTCATTTCACAACGCTAAAACATCTTATATTTTGAAATGGAGGGAGTAGAATGTTTTACACAATCTTATGGTTTGCTGCTAGGAAACTAACATGGAGACCAAAATGAAACTAAGGCTGAGTGCATTTTCTTCTAGCAATCAAATCTTCTGGTATGCTATAATTCTACCATGAATGATCTAAAAAGGAAATGTTCATCTATATATTGTGTTCCACTTGAGGCCTAAGTTGACCACTGTGTAAAAGAATCCCGATTCAAGTATAAATGGAGAACTCGTATTGCATTCTCTTGCTCTGTATGTGGTCAAAACCAGCCAACAATGCTCACTGAACATACGTGTCCTAGATGAATGCCTCCGGAACATTTGCAGTAAGCATGTTCAGTAGTCGGTACAAAATGATCTTCTAGAAAATGGGATCAACTAAAAAAATCTGGAATGCACATGAAAAATTTATATGAAAGCAGTTAGCATGTTCAGTGGTCACTACAAAACGATCTTCTAGAAAACGAAATTAACAAAAAAAATGGAGTGGACACGATAAATTTATTAGTTCAGTGGTCACTACAAAATGATCTTCTAGGAAAACAGAGTGCTACAGCATAAGCAATTTGTTTGTTGTCTTTTTCAGAACCAATGCAGAGCATCATAAACGAAATGTAAAATATATCACCTTGAGAAGCATCAGCTGCTTTTTATGAATATAGATACACACTTGGAGTGCCATCAAAATTTATGTTTCATCCTTCTCCACTCTCCATCTTATCTCCTAACTCGTGGTTTGTTCGATGATGATCATAATTAAACATGCCTCTTGTTTCACATGGAAATAATCAAAATACCATTTGCTGTAATTATTGTCTTGAGAATGAGCTCCCGAGAGGGTTACAACAATCACTCCATGGTCTGGAAGGATAAAACTATAAGTAAAAGTTGGCAAGTTTAAAAAATATTATAAATCAGAACTAAGACCATATATAAAACGCTACTATCCAATTGGAAATCCGAGATAGGCAAAGAAAAATTAGCCCATTTTAGAATTCATGTGTAGTTCACCATACCGTTTACGGTTGAGCGAGTCTGCATATACATGGTTGATTTTCTTAGAAAAGAGAAGTGAAAAATATGGTTCGTGTAAGTCTAGCCGAATAGGGATCATAGGAATGTCCATAAATACTCCGGGTCTAATTTTCTGAACTGAAGATTAGCTTACTGTTTTATTACCTGAGAAGCAGCCTGCGGTTTAGGTCCGTGTGCCAAAATCGGCGGTATCAACAACTTGCGCTTTCCACCTGCAATCAGTATCACAGCAGACATCACACAGTCAACCAAAACACTGACATTATTTGGCATACGGATAAGATGCCAATGCTTGCAATGTATAGTTAATTTCAGAGTTTTGGATGTACCGTCGAGCATATATTGATCCCTTATTGAAGCCCACGAAGGAAAACTGGGTTTAAGGCCAGATCGACTATCACAGTATGCAAAGAAAATATGCATGCCTGTAATAGAGATTGTATTTGCAATGAGAGCTTCGCACTTTGCCTGCACCGATGCACATCATCAGTGACGTGTCACGCTTGTAGATATTGTAGAACACCGCCCCATCGGCGAACCTTGCACACCAAGCTGGAATCCCCTAAGAATATCGAAGAGCACAATATTGTTTAAATCATGATAGTGATAAGAAACAAATAGTAGTTACTAAACTAACCTCAAGACTGCCAGCAAAATCTTGTACTCTGTTGGATCGCTACTTTTCATCGGACTTGTCATGTCTATCGACGAAAGCAGCCTGAAATATTGGCAACTGGCTAGGCTCTACTTAAAATCACGCCATGCTGATTGCAGATTCAGTGATTAGAGACATGATAAAATCGACGAAATTTTACAAAGCCAAAAACATTACATTTCTTCAAAAGGTGAACTATAACTACAAGAATACAAGCAACACAAGAAAGCCACTGTCCGTGGCTGTAAACATGAACAAAATATTACCAATGTAGCTACATATTTACAAGCAGCTCACTTACTTATCAGAATGCACATCGTCTCCAAATCTAGGATAGCATGTGTGACCATGGAGTACTTTAAAGCTGCTATCTAGAATGTATGGGTAAAACAACATCCCCAAAAGTATAAGCATTCGGACTCATTACTTCTGATGTTGTTCAAATCTGAAACTCTCTCTCTTCTTGAACAATCAAGATACATCAAAATTCACAGAACTTACGCCAAATCTACTCCTGCAATGACCGAATTATGGGAAAACAATAAACTGTATGCCCTTTAAACATTTTATCAAGCGTCTGGTTTGCATCAAACAAGGGAAAAAACATCTTGGCCCCCCCACTTGCCTAGACCAAGCATTTTATCCTAGACAGACGGAGAGAGATCATAGGGGTGGAGTAGTCACCTGGACATGGATGTTAGCCTGCCGCATCTTGTACATGTCGGCGGCGAGCCCTACCTCCTAGAATACGACCTCTACCACACCTGATGTTCATCTCGTCGTCGCCTACTGCTGCTCCTCGCATGGAGACGTGGGCGGGATGTGTCATGGGAGGGGATGTGCGCCGGGGTGGGGGGGTGTCGTCAGCACGGGAGGGAACGCTGTCGCCTTCATCGTCGGCATGGGCGGAAGGGGCTATAAAGCAAAGGAGAGGCTGAGGCGCAATGTACAGCCGCCGCCAAGGTCACGCCGGCATGGGGATTAGGGAGAGAGCGAGATAGTTTCCGGGCGGCGTTTGGAAGCGACAAAGGGCAAGTTTCATTGTGCCTGGCCCATGTGGGCGACGACCAAGCGCGTCGATGAAGCGATCGTTTCGCTCGGTTCCCAGGAAACAGAATACTTCGTCCAGGGTGGCGCACGGATCCGTCCATACGCGCGCATGCAGAGACGGAGGCCGTAATTTTAGAGATTAAATGGACCGGAGAGCAATGAGAGATTAATGATAGAGGAATTTTGCTAGTAATTGCTGCGAGTAATTGCCGCTATTAATTGGTAGACGTGTAAATTAGGGACATCGCGTAATGTCATTGAGAAGTCCTGGAGCGTTAGATCTGATAGATTTAAAGGCTGAGATCAATTGTTCCTGTCTAGTTAGAGGAAACAGAGGAAATTCGTTATTTTTAGATAGTAGAGATAGAGATAATTGCTGCGAGTAATTGCCGCTATTAATTGGTGGACGTGTAAATTAGGGACATCGCGTAATGTCATTGAGAAGTCCTGGAGCGTTAGATCTGATAGATTTAAAGGCTGAGATTCCTGTCTAGTTGGAGAAAACAGAGGAAATTCGTCATTTTTAGATAGTAGAGATATGGACCAAACTGACGCAACAGTAAAGAATTAGGCGTGCGGTTTCCTCTTAATTAAGCAAAGCCCAACCCATTGTGCGCATGCCTCCTCCGTCGCGTTCGCGTCTCAGCCAAGTCCAAGAAATACCACCGGCCGAGCCAAGACGCTCACAACCCGTGAGAGAAGCGGACGGCCGCAGCCAGCCGCCGACAGCCCCATCTTCCGTTGCCGGCAGCAGCCCCCGCCTGCTGGACACCGACTCTAGGTCCCTCCCTGCGCGTCTGCTTCCTCCCCTACCGCGTGCCCACAAGGACACAAGGTCCGTGCCCCGACTCCTCCCTCGATCACTCTGTGGTAGTTTGACTGATCAGTGGATTCTTTCTGAATGTAATTTGTGTAGCACTATCCCCTACGCGCTGCCTATTCCTCCATGCGCCCAACCATTCATAGGAAATCCGGTATTTATTCTGGTTCTTTGCCATGGAAATACGAGATGAAGAGGGCCAGGACATCTGGATTCTTGACACGGGTAGTATGAACCGTAGTAGAAAGTTGTGATAGTTTAAGGGCCGTGGCCGCAGAAAAGACTAAGCCAAGTGAGAAAGACTAGTAAAAATACTGTGCGTTACACCGGGAGGAAAAATATTTAAGCACGTGAAAAAATGTATAAGATGCTAACACAGTGGTAGGATTACATCACAAAATATCATAGAATAAACATTAAATTAATTTCAGAGTCACTTTTGACAAATTAAAGATGATGCCTCGCACCTCCTCTTGTAAACCTAGCACTGTGCTATATATAATTAGGCAATAATTTGTTGGTTTTCTAGAATGCTTGAGATTTGTTGCATGATTCCAGGGTTCTCTTTGTTTCGGATAAAATATGCACAGTTCCGCGTCTGCACTGTATTCGGTCTGTATCTGCTTCCGACTATATTTGCTTCTGTTTTTGTTTCCGGGGTTTCTGTATTTATTTCCGCTTCCGCTAAAAAATATGAGAACAAATGTGGCACCACTTAGTTTCGTTCTTTCCGTTCCGTTTTCATCTCTATTCCAAGCTCTGGACCTAAATAGCCTTTTATCATGTAAACAAAATAGTCGTGATCCCACACCAAGCCTGATTTACTTTTATGCTAAGGGAAACGTTTGGGTATTTTCTGCAGACAAACTCAACAAGACAATAAGCACCAAGTTTTCAAAATTAAAGGAAACGTTTAAGCACAGCTTACCACCGGCAACAACTACTCCACTAAGCATTTCATAATCTGTCAAAAATATCCACACAAAAAAAATCAATGAATCAGAAAAGGACAGGTCTCCATGAACCAAAGCCAATACTTAAAAACCGAGAAGACAAAACAGATTGCCACGCATGGGAGAACAAACTGGGATCTAGAACCAGGATCTAGAACCAGGACTCTGAAGCGATGGATCCGTATAGGTGTGCAGTATGGATCTCTTGTGTCTTACGCCCACAAATTTTATTTATTTTGACATGGCATAGTCTCGTGCAGTAGTTGCCACATAGAATACACGACAATATACACGTAAATAATAATAATTCATATCTATCTATCTATCTATCTATCTACACGCAAGCCAATGGATTGGGTAGTGTCAAATCACCGGTAGAGAAGAGAAAGGAGATTTTTTTACTCTCTTTTCAGTGAAGAGATGTACATATGAGTATGGTACGGATATGTAATTTACTCTTACAAATCCGTTGGCAAAGGTATAAGAGGTGGACGAGGAGCATGCTTTGAACGAATAATTGAGAATTTTTTGGATAGAGTATAAGTTATATGTATATGAACCGTCTTAGGAAAATCAACCACACTGTGTCAAATAATAAGGTAAAGTGGAATGTGAGTTAAATAGAACTAAATCTATACTTCTTGTATTAATAGATCGGTGGAATTTCTGGAAAAAAAACAAAAGCTGTCCATATCATCTACTCCATTAGCCAATCAAATTTTCGTGCCATCCCACTAACATTCATTAATAATAGTGTATGTTCACATCAATGTGACATGTTTTTTTATCCAATTGTCAACATCATCAAACTTTATCAGTCAAATGGACAATAAATTTTTATCAATTAAATTTAGCATCTCAATTATTTTAGCCAATTGAATCTTGCAGTTTCCTATAGACCCGTGTTTCATGCCTACTACATCTTTTAATTAATAACAACATATTTTATTTTAATTTATATTAACCAGCTGGGTTTTTCCACACACACATTAAATTGCTTAGGTCGGTTTGTGGTGACTTGCTTCGCGGGAATAATTTAAGGTAAGAGAAATCTTAATATTTATAGAATAATGCACGTGCGTCAAAAGGGGAAAAAATCATGGCAACACAAAGATATTTAGCTATTAATATGTTTAATGTGTGAAAAAACCGTGGCAACGCACATGCATTCCGCTAGTAATGTATAAAAAGTATATAAAATTAAATCATTAGCAATTCAAATATTTTAGTTGATGTAGTACTATCGATCAGTTTCGCTACTTAATCTTGATTACCCTTTTATTTTATCTATTTAGCAGACAAAACATTCATATTTATTGTAGTGTACAAGATTTCCTACAACACCACACTAAGGTCTGTGGTTGTGCTTGGGAAGGGCGTAGTGGAAGGGATGGGTTGCCGCCCTGGCAAGATATTGATGCCATGCTTGCCAGTGAGTATAACCAAGGTCTGAATATTCAGACTTCATCCAGACCATGCAACAACCTTCAATAGGTACACAATTAATCGTGCCTTGCACTGGAGCTTCAAAGTAGAGAAGCTTTTGCTCGATCTGCGCCTCAACTGGTGCGTTCGAGTTGAGCTCCAAGATCACCATAGAGGAGCCGATGGAGAGCATGCAGAGGGAGATTTGATGGCACCTGGACGGGGTTTGACCGGACGCTGTTGGCCCAACCTAGCTGCCGAGTACTTTCCGATGACCACGACGACGAAACTCCGGTAAACACACGCACGTATATGAAGGTAGAGCTAAATTACTTTCCTGACCATAGCAACTCACACACGCACATACGGAAACAATATGATCGCTACACGCATGTATCGTGCGTCCTCTTTTTATTGCTTTGAACTCACGGTGTGTTTACAACCCGGGGTACATGCATATATATACTAAGATTCTATTATGTCCACTCGACTACTAGCCCAACTCTAATCCTAGTAGTACTCAGTTATATGCAAGTATACGGATTGGACTCAACACACACACACATCGGTGTAGTGCAATCCTATACGTATACAACTCGTATACGTGACACCGTGTCGGTGCTGGACACGGAGTGCTTATTCCTAACAATCACCCCCTAAGCACGACGTGCTCTTCAATATCCACATGGATCCCAAATATACACGCTGCTTCTCGCGGGCGTCATCCACGGTATTGCTTTCCCCGCTTTCTTTCTCAACACCCATATCATCGATTTTGCTTTCGTCGGCTTCTCCATGGCTTCACGCCGACAACCCTTTTTGTCCGCACCCTTCTCCACGCCTTCACGCTGACTGTCCTTTTTGTCCGCGACTTGAGACATTATACTTGGTTCGATGAAGTACTTTCTCATCGATGTTTCACATATTTGATCTTCTGTTTGCCGGTACTCTTGGATGCAATAGAACAAATACGTAGGAGCTAGCTCACGTTGGTTGACTAGCAAAGCTAGCTTTCTACCGTGACTAGCAATTCTGACTTCTACCTGCTCCTGACCAACATCGTCTTCTGGCTCATCCGGAGTAGCAAGGCACGGGTTGTCTACCTGTAGCGATTCATCTTTTCTTTTTAAATCCCTTTCTGGCGTGTTTTCTTCTAGCTTCTCTATACCACGTGAAAAGCCTCTTGATGGATCTTTACCCCCTATTGTTGTGTCTCCTCCATTTGTCTGACCACCAGTCCACACTCTTGGACCATCGCCTTCTAGCCTTGCTGGCCTGTTTGCTGGGCTCGCTTCAACTCTCCCTCCTCCTCTAATTGCTGGGCCAACAAGTGCAGGTATCACTGCACATGCGCGCCCTTCCACCTCCGTGTCTTCTGGCCACAGACTAGCCTTATCTTCAGACTCTTTTTCTTCAGGAAGAATCCCTTGTGTTTCTGGCCTGGTGTCCACGCCTGGAGCACCTCCTAGGCCTTCAGCGCCTTCTGGGCCCAAACTTGCTGACAAGGATAAGCTTGGTTGATCCATATTTTCTTCATACTCAAGATCTCACGTGACGTGAAAAGTTGGATATCCCGGTTCGTTGGAGCCCCAATTCCATGACTCGCCTTCCTTAAAGATTGCGTCGCCCCTGACAACCACCTTATTGGTATAAGGATTACACAAGCGGTATTCCTTTGAGATTTCGTAGCCTGTCATGATCATTGGAGTCTTCTGCTCCGCCAATTTACTCTTATGGTCGGACTCCGTTTTGACATGCGCCATGCACCCAAAAGTGCGAAGATGATCAACCGAGGGTTTCCATCCATACCATTCTTCATACGGTGTTATACCAACGCCACTCTCAGTTGGCTCCATGTTTAGCAAATACACAGCCGTATTGACTGCCTCACCCCAGAACCCCCTTGATCGTAGGGCTCTTATCTTCGCCTCCACCTTGAACTCTTCAGCTTCCTTGATCTTCTCGAATGCTTGTTGAGCTTGATCCTTAGTTTTCAGCAACACAATCCACATGTATTTACTATGATCATCTACCACAAGCATGAAGAACTTATTGTCGGACGGAGTTGCGGGTGAAATTCCAACGCATAGATCACCATGTTCCCGAGGCTTCACTTGCCTCAAACGTGGCTTCACATGGTAACGGGACACTCCGTTCCTCGTGATCCACACACGGTAGATCGTGATCCACTTGCGCCACAATCTCCGTAGCCGGTGATGGAGGATCCTCCTCATCCTTCAGCTCAGTTACTTCGAGCATTAGCATCATCGATCCATCATCTCCTTCTTGGGCGATGAGAGCCCTCTCCTTTTCCTTTGGTGGTTTCCGGCAATCAGCCTTGAAGTGACCGAGCTCGCCGCAGTTATGACACCTTACTTTCTTTATGTCAAACTTCCTCCGCGGCGGGGTGTCATCTTCGTCCTCCTGCCCCGCGATGTACTTTTTCGCTGGGCGTTGCTTCTCCTTGCCGCTCATGGAGCCTCCTTGCTTTTCTTTCGAAAGAGTCATCCACTGCTGCTTCGTGAGCATCAGGTGCTCAACCTGTTCCGGATCACCAAAGCTGATCCGGATTCTCTTGTCGTGTGCCTTGAATCTTCCGACGAGATCCTCAACCGTCAATGTATTCAGATCGAGACATTGTTCGATCGATGTGACGATCTGCATGTAGCGCGCCGGCGCCGCACGCAGGAACCTTCTGACGTTCTTGACCTCATCCAATCTCTCGCCATATCCCCTGATTGTGTTGATGAGGGTAACGAAACGGACGACAAACTAATCAACCGTCTCGCTCTCCTCCATCTTCAGATCTTCATAGCTTTTCGTCAAAGTTTGAAGATGCGCTTCCTTCATGCAGGCATGACCTTGGTGCAAGATCTTGATTGTCTCCTATGCATCCTTCGCCGATTTCTTTCCGACGAGGTGTTGCATCACGTCCTCCGGCACTACGGAATAGAGCGCCGTTAACGCTTGGCGATCCTTCTGATACTTCGCGCCTCCCTTGACGTACTCGTCGCCTCCTAGATCGACGGCCTCCCAAACCTCCTAAGCCTCCATGGCCACCTCCATGTTGAGTGCCCATAGCCCGTAGTCCTTGCGATCGAAGCGCGAATACAAAGCCGCCCCCACCGTCTCCGTCACCGGTGCCGCTGACGAGCTCTCGCCAAACTTCACCATCGCCATGACCTCCTAGTACTTTTAGCAGATCACGAACGACGACCTTGGCTCTGATACCAATTGTTGGCCCAGACCCAGCCGCCGAGTACTTTCCGGCGACTGCGACGACGAAACTCCGGTAAACACACACACGTATATGAAGCTAGAGCTAGATTACTTTCCTGGCCATAGCAACTCACACACGCACATACGGAAACAATATGATTGCTACACGCATGTATCGTGCGTCCTCTTTTTATTGCTTTGAACTCACGGTGTGTTTACAACCCGGGGTACATGCATATATATACTAGGATTCTAGTATGCCGACTCGACTACTAGCCCAACTCTAATCCTAGTAGTACTCAGTTACATGCAAGTATACGGATTGAACTCAACACACACACCTCGGTGTAGTGCAATCCTATACGTATACAACTCATATACGTGACACCGTGTTGGTGCTGGACACGGAGTGCTTATTTCTAACAGACGCCACATAGCAGCGCTAAGAGGCACACCCGCAGATCCACAACTCTTGTACGATTCGAGCTGCTTGTTGTGCTCATCGTCCTCAACCATGAGGGTGGCCCAGACGGCGTCGTGGATCATGTCTTCACCATCAGGGTGGCTAGGACGGCATCATGGATAATGCCGTCACCATGAAGGCGGCCAGAACAGGCGCGTGCGATAGTCGCTGATGCCGCGGACGGTCAGCAGAGAGATTGGTCGAGGATGATGTTCTACAGCGTTGTCTGATCCACTTTGACAATCTATCGTCCAAGCCCCACAGGTCATACTTGCCGGACGTGGTTATGACAGCGGAGCTCGTTCCTCGGGTGCCGGTGGCATCCATGTTGCCACACCACGGGCCATGGTTGCACACCCTCACGAATCGATGCCGCACGCACAAGCCACCAACATGTTTCGCTGATCGCTCCCTGCAATGCATGCATCAAAGATTCAAAGATCAAACTTTTTCGCTGATTGCTCCCTGCATGCATGCATCAAAGATCAAACCTCTCGCGCTTACGCATCAGACCCCAAGCTAGCACGGACGCACTTGCACAACTATGCCTAGCTGCTTAGGATCTCTGCCACCGGACGTCGGCGGCTGTCGTCTAGCTTGCCAATGCTCTTCTCCGCGAACTTCCATCGGTCCTCCAATCTTCTTGTTCCCTATCAGTGGACACCCACGTTGCCGAGCCGCCGTTTCTACCACGCGGGCAGCTGCAAACATCCTTCTTCTAGATCAATCGCAAACCGTAGAGGAGAGGCTGGATTGTATTACATCTGTTGCCGCGTGGGGTTTGTGTCGTTTGGAGAGGAGACGTACGGGGGCCGGTGACGCTCCATAACATTTAAACATGCCGTTCCGTGACTCAGGTAGCTAGCTAGGCTAGTGTCCCGATCGGACTCATAATGACTGACTTGGGCGGCGCAAAATTAGCGATGCCACGGTGCAAGAAGACCGAGGTAACGACCGAACAAAGAAGTAAAGCCAGGACGGACGAAAACTTAAGGCGATGGACCAAGAGAGAAACCTTAGCCCTTTTATTATTAGGTATAGATAGATAGATGTGGTAGCTTAGGGAGTCGCAACGCAATTTCAATTTCTGAAATCAGCTTGAGAATATTCCCCTTGTTGCTTGGTTGTTAATTTTAAGGCAATGCAAAGTGTGGAAACAAGCTCAAGTGCAGTAGTATATATTGCATGCCACTACAGCATTTTGTAGATTTCCGTACAACATTTTTTCTTATGGCAAGTTGCCATACATAAAGCATATGGCTATGATAGTTGACGTGGAAAACAAGAAGAAAGAATTACAGCTGCGTATGTGACTCGGTAGAATACAACGCTCAACACTCAAAAGCTGTCTATTTTACCGTCTTATCTTAAAGTTTGGAAGGGATCGGCCAGTCCGCCCAGTGCCCAGAGGCCAGAGCTATGGATGCTTCCCTGAACATTATATGCTTATCCTAAGATATTACTCCATTTTTCTAAGTCTGATCTGTGGTGGATGGTGTAACTTCAGAAGTGACAAGTCAAAACCTCTACTCTACCGCGTCACAGTTTCTTCTTCTTTGCTCTATGAACAACCTGTAATAGGCAAGTCTCTGGCGAATGCCAATGGGACCAAGACTTGATTCTTAGGTAAACCTTGCTTTTTTTTCATGAGCTACTTTAAGATAGAAATAGAGCTCTACTCAGGACTCAAGGCTCGAACAGATCATGAACTTCCAGCATGTCGTATAACTGTAGTTGAAATTTGATGCACTTAAATATGTATTGATCTAGGGCCACGGTAGACAAGAGGGTGCTGGTAAGCATGGTCGTTAAAAACATGACACTTATGGATTGTACAGTGGTGTCTTCATTAATTGGTCATACCCTGAACTTACAGTGAGAAATCTCCAATGGTATACAAGGGACTAATATCCATGATAACACCTTTTTAAGCGTCATGGAATCTAGAAAGTACCTTTTTTTTACTCTACCAACATTATAGGATACTGCACTGATGGCAAAAAGTTCGCAATGTATATATTTTGTGTATGAAAAAATATTATAGATTATTCCTGGGACAATATTATTTGGTGTGCCATGATATTTTGCCTTGTTGCCTGGAACCTAGTCTGCCAGCCCAAGGGCCTGGGCGGATTGGGTCTCCACAACCTGCGGCTGCTCAACGTCGCCCTTCGCAGTAAGTGGCTTTGGCTCCAGAAGACAGACGTGTCACGCCCGTGGTCAGGGATCTCCTTCACGACCATGCCGCATGCGGCGGCCCTATCCACAGCCTAAGCTCCTACCAATAATGTTCAGCACTATCTTAAGATCTGCTACTATCTCCTACCATTAGTAATCTTCTTTTGTGTAATATTGTGTGGAAATCTTTGTGAGCCAACACAAGTGTTGTTCCAAGTTGGGGCCAGCAGACCAGTTTTCTGCACGAACTGGTTCAAGAATATACTGAGCTTGAATCAGCAAAAAGACCAGAGTAAAACTCTGGCAAGCTTATTTGAGCTTGGATTGCTTTGCAGTGGTAAGGCAGCCAGAATCTCCAAACGCAGCAGATTTGCCTCGTAGTTAATTCCTCGCAGCACCCAGCGACCAGCTTCCATCGTGTTGAGAACATCTATTTGGAGATAATTACCCACTGCCACTGGATAACAGTTTAAGTCATACTGGTTTGTCTATTTTCCTCCCAGACCCGAGTGAATCCCGTCCGTTTCCCCTGTTGTGCGTCGGGCAGAGAAACGAAATAGAGGGCGTCAGGGTTCGGTGGCTCCCCGGCGCCCCTCCGGCAGGCCTGTCGGTGGCGAGGCGCTTGGCCGGCCGCCCCTCTTCTCCGCCCTTCTAGCAGCCTAAGCTCGTTTCCCCCGTCCCCCGTCTCAGCTCGAGCTGACCGAGTCGCCCCCAGACCGGCAAGCCAGCGCCGCCACACGCCAACCTGTCCGTGCCACCCACCGCCGGTGGAGGCTCTGCCTGAGGTACCTGTTCCCCTCCATCATCCCTGGTTCCCCTACGTCATCCTTGCTCTCTCCCTCTCTCTCACATGGAAAATCCATCATCAGTTCATCATCTTCTCCCTGGCATGATTTCCCCCTTTTGTATGTTAGTTTGTATATGGATGGCATATGATTGTTATTGATTGATTGTATTGGAGAAAAATCATGCCAGGGTATTTAACTCTCGTTTTGGCTCCTGACTGTATGATTCCTGCTCAATTTTTACAAAATATAAGAGTGGCAGCTGTTTGATATTCAACCTGCAAGATCTGGAGTGTTTAATGCCATTTATATACACTTGTGAACTTTGACCCATCCTTTTTGTCGTAGAACCATCAGTAGTATAGTTCTGATAGCGATGGTAGGTTGCTCACTCGAGCTGAATGTTAGAACCTGGTGGTTTTTTCCTTCTATTTTGCAGTACAGTTGTTGAAGCATTTGTTAGCCTCGTAGGTCTGGAAGTGAAAACTCTTGATTTTCTTGTCTGTTTTCTTCAGCAATTAGAAATTCTTAATGATATGAATAAAAAATGTAGGATACACTGGCAACATAAAATATTTCTTCAAGCCACAAGTGAGTGACTGTACTTTTGGATAAGAATTCAAATTGAGTGGGTTGGACCCGCACACTGCCCTTTCAAATGCCATTAATACATGCAGCTGGCAACTCATGGAGCAGGCACCATCCAACATAGTAAAACATGCTGTAGGCCTGTTTGATATATGCCATATTTTTTCTCCCTCTAGTGATGTGCTGAATTGTGGAAACAAAAAGGAACAGTATGGGTTTGTGTTCGCATGTTTTTCATTCTTGCTTGTATGGCCTTGCACAATTTTATCTGTGATAGCAAATTGCGTGATGAGGAGTTCGATAAGTGTGATGAGGAGTTCTTTCTAGCAATACGATGATGATTATCTACCTAAAGCGGCACATGCAATACCACAAACACAAGGGGATGATGCCTGGAAGTGGAGAATGAGGAATCCATGAACTATATTCGGATTACGATAGTTCATTCTTTGCATATCGCAAGAGGGGAATAATATCTATGTTAATCGAGGACAATGTCATGTGAACCATGTCATTTCTGTGATCCATATTTCTTTTGTAATTATTTGAGGGCATCACTTTCTATTCATATTATCTATAAATATGGAACACTACGGAAATGAGTTTTTTTTAAATTGTCCCAAAATAGAGATTTTACATATAATTTGGTACACATATCGTTGTTTTCTGATTAATTAGCATATAAACAGCCTCTATGGGCCCCAGGGGCATTACAAACAACCAAATCCACAGTTCACAGTTGCTACAACCGAACAATTTCCAGAGAATCCACAGTTCTCATCTTACAACAGCTTTTATACAGCTCACAATTCACAACAGCTTTTTTCAGAATCCACAGCCTGGTATACTAGATTGTTCATCTAAGACCACGAATTTGGAATGGCATGGTTCTTGCTTGATAGTTTAGTAACTTGCAATATGGTAGAACCAGCTAATCTACCAGGTCTAGGTCGTAGATTGTATGGGTGGAAGGGAGGACGGAGAGGAGCTGGACGTCGCCGACGGCGTGTCGGCGCCGTGGTTGCGAGGAAGAGGAGGCGGCGGCGCTGGAGAGGCGGCGGCTAGGGTTCAAGGCCGACTCCTCAAGGAGTCGGCAATAATAACTTCGATTATTGCTTAATCTGAAAAGTCTGATTACAACTCTTTATATAATAAAATAAATGGGCTAAGCCCCTAATTTGGCCCACTAGCAGGCTTCCGCCGGCTATACGTGAGGCCGGTCATAACAGATCTCCCTGCCTCGACAAATAGCTCGTCCTCGAGCTGAATATCTGGAAACTGCTGGCGGAACTCGTCGAAGTTCTCCCAAGTAGCGTCATCCACCGGAAGGCCTGTCCACTGCACCAGGACATGCCAGACATCACGGCGCTTCTGCACCTTCAGCACCTTCTCTGGGCTCGGCAACAGACGGCCCTCGGCCGTAGGAGGTAGAGTCGGCGGCGCGGCAGGTGGGTCGCCACGGTAGGCCTTGAGCAAGCCCACATGGAACACATCGTGAAGGCGAGAGCCCTGCGGCAACTCCAGCCGGTAGGCGAGCGTCCCGATGCGCTCCAGCACATGAAAGGGCCCAGCTTAGCGAGGTCCCAACTTGCGCTTGGCGCGCGGGTCCAAGGACTGCGTCGTCCTATGAAGGAGGCGCAGCCACACCCAATCACCCTCTGCGAACTCCGCCTCGCGATGATGAGCATCATAGTACTTCTTGGCCATCTGCTGTGCTTGGAGAAGGTGTTGGCGCGCCTCGGCCAAGATCTCGTCGCGGGTGTGGAGCAAGGCACCCGCAGCCTCAGTCCGGGCCGTCCCGTCCTCAAACGACAGCATCGGCGGAGGTGGACAGCCGTATACCACCTCGAAAGGCGTGGTGTGCAGGGCGGCGTGATAGGAGGTGTTGTAGCAGTACTCCGCCCACGCCAACCAGTCCACCCAAGCACGTGGACGATCACCTGTAACACAGCGCAGATACATCGCAATCACCTTGTTGACCACCTCCGATTGACCATCCGTCTGCGGGTGGAACGCCGTGCTCAGGTGGAGCTTGACACCGGCCAGCCGAAAGAGATCCCGCCAGACGTGACCAGTGAACACCGGGTCATGGTCGCTGACGATCGACGACAGAAACCCATGGAGGCGCACGATGCCGTCGAAGAAGGTGCGTGCCACGGACACGGCGGTGTACGGATGGCCGAGCGCAATGAAGTGCGCGTACTTGGAGAAGCGGTCGACCACCGTGAGGATGACAGACTTGCCCCCACCTTGGGCAGCCCCTCAATGAAGTCCATGGAGATATCCGCCCACACCTGCGAGGGCACCTCGAGGGGCTGAAGAAGACCCGCTGGTCGTTGCGTCTCCGTCTTGTTGCGCTGGCACGTCACACACGTCCGCACCCAATCTTGCACCAGCGCTTTATCGCCCGGAATGTAGAAGTCGGCGCGAAGACGATGGAGGGTTTTCTGCACACCCTCATGGCCAGCCGAATGCGCCAACGTCAAGACCTGATGGCGAAGGTCGTCGTGGTCGGGCACAAAGAGACGACCCCCATGGAGGAGCAGTCCGTCAGTCAGGTGCCAGGGCGCCTCCAGCTCGCCGGCGTCCAGGCGCTGTCAGAGGCCCTGCGCATCGCCGACGGTCGCCGTGGCCTGGCGTATGTCGTTGATGAGCGCGAATGATGGCCCGGAGCAGATGCACAGGACCGCTCCCGAGGTCTCGGCGTCCCCCGCAAACACCTCCGTGTCGCGACGCGACAGTGCGTCGGCAACCGTATTGAGACGGCCGGGACGGTACTCAACCGTGAAGTCATAGCCGAAGAGCTTGCTGATCCACTGGTGCTGCGGAACCGTGGAGAGACGCTGGTCCAGCAAGAACTTGAGGCTATAGTGGTCCGTGCGCACGCGGAACGACCGCCCCCAAAGATAAGGCCTCCAATGCCGCACGGCCTGGACCAGCCCGATCAGCTTGCGCTCGTATGCGACAAGCTTGTGGTGGCGAGCGGCGAAGGGGCGGCTGAAGAAGGCCAGCGGTCCTTCGCCCTGGTGGAGGACGGCGTCGAACCCGATGCCGGAGGCGTCGTAGTCAACCACGAAGGGGCTGTCGAAGTCCGGCATCTGCAGCACCGGTCCCGTCGTGAGTGCCCGCTGGAGGGCCTGGAATGCCTCCGTGGCCTCCCCGTCCCATGCGAAGGCGTCGTGGCGCAGAAGGCGCGTCAGTGGCGCGGCGATGAGGCCGAAGTCCCGGATGTATTTCCGGTAGTAGCCCGCGAGGCCCAAGAAGCCGCGTAGGGCGCGCGGCGACTGCGGAGTTGGCCACGCAGCAACGGCGGCGACCTTATCCGCGTCCATCGCAACGCCCTCCGCTGAGATGACGTGTCCCAGGTATGCGACGGAGGTCGTGCCGAACGAGCACTTCGAGCGCTTGAGGTGAAGATGATGCGCTTGAAGCTCGTTGAAGATGATGGTGACGTGCTGCAGGTGTTCCGCCCAAGATGCACTGTAGATAAGAATATCATCAAAGAAAACCAGGGCAAAGCGGCGTAAGTAGGGGCTGAGCACGTCGTTCATGAGGGCCTAGAACGTCGCCGGAGCGTTGGAGAGGCCGAATGGCATCACCAAGAACTCGAAGTGGCCGTGGTGCGTCCGGAACACCGTCTTCTCAATGTCGTCTGGATGCATCCGCACCTGATGATAGCCAGAGCGGAGGTCGAGTTTGGTGAAGAAGCGAGCCCCATGGAGCTCGTCCAGGAGCTCGTCCACGACAGGTATGGGAAACTTGTCCTTGGAGGTGACGGCGTTGAGGGCGCGATAGTCGATGCAGAATCGCCACGTGCCACCAGGCTTGCGCACCAAGAGCACCGGTGCCGAGAACGGCGACGTCGAAATCCGGATAATGCCCTGCGCGAGCATCACCGCCACTTGGCGCTCGAGCTCGTCCTTCTGCAGCTGGGGGTAGTGGTATGGGCACACGGCGACAGGCGCCGTATCCGGCAGCAGGTGGATGTGGTGGTCACAGGCCCGCGCCGGTGGGAGGCCCTGTGGCTCGTCGAAGATGTCGCTGTGCTGCTGCAGGAGGTCGGCCAGCAGGGGGTGCGCCTCGTCGAGGGTGGCCGCCATTAGCTGGAGCTGCGGGGTCACAGGACCTGTACCGCCGATGCCCGTCCATTGGACTCGGCGGCCTCCCTCGCGCCAAAAGATGAGGGTCAGCGCGTCGAAGTCCCAGAGTATGGGGCCTAGTGTGGACAGGAAGTCGAGGCCGAGGATGACGTCGTAGCAGCCCAGGTTGATGCCGACGCAGTCGATGGCGAAGCGCTCGTCGCCGATGAGGGCCGGGACCTGCCGCGCCACGCCCTGGCTCGCCAGGCGGTCCCCGTTGGCGACGGTGACGCGGAACTGCTCGGCACCTGATGGCTGGAGTGTGAGGCGGCGCATGGTGTCCCCGGACATGAAGTTGTGCGTCGAGCCTGTGTCCACCAGGGCGGTGAGGCGCTCCCCATTGATAGTTACCGGAAGCAACATAGTCTTGGCCGTCTTGATGCCCGCCAACGCGTGGAGGGAGACGACGAAAGCCGTTGCGTCGACCGGCCCGTAGGTTGTAACGCCGGCCTCGGAGATAGTCGTGGCCTCGAGCTCCGCGGCTAGGGCCTCCACCTCCCCGTCGTCGACGGTCTCCAAGTAGAACAGGCGGGCGCACACGCGACCCGGCGCGTAGGTCTTGTCGCAGTTGAAGCACAACCCCTTGCGGCGCCGATCGAGCTGCTCGGCCGCGGTCAGGCGACGGAAGGGGCGCGTCGGCGCCGACGCAGCCGCGGGGGCGGGTGGCAGGGCGGGACGCGTCGGGGCAGGGGCCGCCGGGGCCGGGCGAGGTGGGGGTCGCGCCCCACGGCCCGGGAAAATCTGCTGCATGGCGATGGCGCGCTGCTCGTAGGCGCGTGCGTAGTACATGGCCGTCTGCAGATCTTGTGGTTCGCGCATCTCCACGTCGACGCGGATGTGGTCGGGTAGGCCCCCGATGAAGAGCTCGGCGCGCTGGCGAGCCGTGACGCCAGGCGCATGGCACGCCAATGTGTGGAAGCGGTCGGCGAAGTCCTGCACCGAGCCGGTGAAGGGAAGGGGTCCGAGCTCGGCCAGCCGGCTGCCGCGTACCGGGGGTCCAAAGCGCAGGAGGCACAGGTCGCGGAAACGCTCCCACGACAGCATCCCGCCCTCGTCCTGCTCGAGGGCGTAGTACCATGTCTGGGCGGCGCCACGAAGGTGGTAGGAGACGATCCAGGTGCGGTCCGATGCTAGTGTCCGCTGCCCCCGAAAGAATTGCTCGCATTGATTGAGCCAGTTCAGGGGGTCGACGGTGCCGTCGTAGGTGAAAAACTCGAGCTTGGTGAAGCGGGGTGGCTGCTGGACGTGCGGAACAGCGGCGTAGGCTCCCTCGGAACGACCCAGCGCTGCGGGGGGAGAGTAGGTCGGCGCCATAGATGTATACGGCTCGCCGTACCTGGTGAATCCTCCGAAGGCGGCGTCCGGCGCCGGCGCGGTCGGCGGCGGCGCGGTCGGCTGGGCGGGCGCCGTCTTGTACGTAGACTGGTCGAGCCAGGCCGGCAGCTGAGACGGCGATGGTGGGAACTTGATCTGCGTGATCAGGATCCCGTGCTGCGAGGTGACGGCTGGCGGCGGCGGTGGTGGGGGCGGTGTGAAGGGCGCGGTGGCCGGCGGTGGGGGCGGCGCGGTGAACTCCTGGAGGAAGGTCTGAAGGTTAGCGACTGCCCAAGTTAGGTCGCGGACAGCCGTGGAGACCTCCTGCTGCGAGAGGAGAGGGGCGGGTTCGGAGGGCGGCGCGGTCTGGCCCGCAGCGGCCGGTCCTGACGTGGCCGGCGGCGACTCCATGGAGTCGAGCGCGTCGGAGGTGGCGATCGCGGCGGAGGCGGTGGGCAATCCCGTAGACATCGAGCCTGAGCTAGCTGATACCAAATTGGTAGAACCAGCTAATCTACCAGGTCTAGGTTGTAGATTGTATGGGTAGAAGGGAGGACAGAGAGGAGCTGGACGTCGCCGATGGCGTGTCGGCGCCGTGGTTGCGAGGAAGAGGAGGCGGCGGCGCTGGAGAGGCGGCGGCTAGGGTTCAAGGCCGACTCCTCAAGGAGTTTTGAGGAGTCGGCAATAATAACTTCGATTATTGCTTAATCTGAAAAGTCCGATTACAACTCTTTATATAATAAAATAAATGGGCTAAGCCCCTAATTTGGCCCACTAGCAGGCTTCCGCCGGCTGTACGTGAGGCCGGTCATAACACAATACTACCTTAATCTTAATATTGTACTCTGTTTTATTTGTGGAATCTGGTTGGTATTATTTTGTAGTCCGAGGACATAATTTATAACTTACATTTTATTTCTTCAGATTCTCATATACAGCTATTTGTTTACATTTAATACAGAGCACGTTCTCTTGCATCATGGCCAGTGAAGAGGATGTGAAGCAGCGGCAGATTGTTGAAGACCGTGCAAGAAATATTAGTCACAATGTTCGGTGCACTGAGTGTGGCAGCCAGTCCATTGAAGATTCGCAAGCAGATGTTGCAGTTCTTCTTAGAAGGGTACTTTTTCCTTATCTATACCTGGCAATGATTGGTTGCTTGATGTTCTTGGTCAACTTAGTTGTCAATTTTTTAGTAGCAGAAATTTGTTCTTTCATGTTTCCACAGCATCTAACCTTTGCTATGTTGTTCTCTTGATCTAAACCAAACCTATCTAAGATTGACATTTCGAAACACCTGTAACTGAGGTAACACTTGTACAACCTTGTACCGATCAGTGACGCAATAAAAAATAAAACGTGTACCGTTTTATTAGAAATGGTGTAGCCATGTCTTGTAATTCAAAGATGTTTCCAGGCACCCAATATTTTACTGCAAAATAGCATTGCAAAACTTCAAGTGTTAACATCTTTTATTGGTAATACCACAACTTGTTTGTTTCATTTATTATGTGGTGATATTTTTGCAGTACTGTGCCTTTTCAGCTATCTCACATCTATATCACTTTGTCCTGGAACACTGTTATCTGATCCACAAGCATTTATTTGCACCACGTACCTCGTATACATGTACACACATTTAATATTGAGAGAAATAAATGCCCTAGTTTTATATGCTTTAAAGGATTGAAATTATTATTGTCAGGCAGTTTGTTCCAGTATGTCTTGGAATCTTCACTGCCTCAAGTACTCACATATGTGGCATTTTTGCAGCTAATTCGTGATGAAATAAAATCTGGAAAGAGTGATAAGGAGATATACAAAAAATTAGAGGACGACTTTGGAGAAACAGTTCTATATGCGCCTAAATTTGATCTTCAAACTGCTGCTATATGGTTATCACCGGTGAGCCTTCTAATAGCTTTTTTATGGGACCCTTATTCATTTTTGTGTGGTTTTAGTTATGATCTTAAGAATTTATGATTTGATATTCAAACTGGTGCTATGTTATATTTGCACCTCTTTAGCACATTCTTTGTTCGTTTTATGCATGCATTTATGTGTTGATGAACCAAGCATATTCCATCATCACAAAGTTTTGCGTCAAGAGGTTTTTCATAAGTAATAGGTAGCATTAACATAAATGTTGATGTTATCTTTCATAATTCTTGGGCATATTTGTACCTGCGGAAGTAAAAAAAGAGAATAATCTCATTTCTGAAGAAGACCAATCATTTAGTCCAGAGTTACAGATGATCCATTGTTGTAACTGAACTTAGTCTGTGTAGAGATAGCAATACTTATTTGTACTGCTTTTGTTCGTGCTGTATAAACTAGTATAATTTTTGCTGTAGCAGAACATGATAGAATGAACACTTCCAAATACTTAAAGTATCTAGTTCCCTGAATTAAATATTTCATGTAGAATCAGCAGTTCTATCTAGAGTAGGTAGTTCAAAATCTGATCTAGTAAATTACGTGCAGGTCATCGTGGGTGGTGTAGCAGCTGGTATGTGGGCTTACCAAAAGCACAGGCAAAGGACCAACGTTCACATTATGGCTCTGAACCTCGTCCGAGGGGTTCCCCTGACTCCAAGGGAGAAGGAGACCATGATTGACATCCTTACACCGCCTCCACCACCAAGGAGGTGGTGGTGGCCTGTCAAATGATGTTCATGTCCTTGAATGCAACATAAGAGTCCCTCATTTCCAGCGGTACCAGTATGCGTATACTCAGGATGGCTGTTTTCTGCGCGGGGCTTCGATTTACATCTCACGCACTTTGAAACTTTGATAATGAAAATGTTTGCGCCCGTCTTAGCAGTTTTACTGTGTGAACCTAGGAGCACCTGTTGGCTGTTGCCTTTCGCATGCAGGTTGTGAGACGTTGTGAGATTTTGAAAGTGAAAAACAGCCTTCTGTTGAACTGTAGTTGCTTCCCAGGTGTGCTGTCCAACTGACAAACAGGTGCTGCGTCTGCTGATTCCTCATGTAGCAGTATAGAAGAGAAGTACAGAACTTTGTTTCCAAAATAAGCTACTTACTGTAATTTTTAATTTTCCTAGTCTCTGTACATGTAAATTTATGTACTCCATCTACTGAAATTGTGCATGCGTCTTTGCCTAGGAGTACTTGTTGCCTCTGGCGTGCAGGTTGTGGGATTTTGAAAGTGGAAAGAGCCTGCCGTTGAATTGTATAGTTGCTTCCCAGGTGTGCTGTTGAACTGACAAACATGTGTTGGGTAGGTTGATCCTCATGTAGTATAACTTTGTTCCCAAAATAAGCCAAGTATTACAGTTTTTGATTTTCCTAGTCTCTTTACATGTAAATTGTTTATGTGCTCCTCCATGTACTGAAACTGTGCATGTTTCATCTGCACTATATTATCTAGGTATCTATATTCTGTGATGTCTAATTGTCAGAAAAATAATGCACTGCCTACAAGTTAAAGTTACCACTGGGTGGTTTCGTTGGTAATCTTGATCCCCCAGCTCACATCCTCACAGACCCGGATGTACGGCAGCACCTTCCCCACATCCACGTCCTTCCTCGCTGCGCAGTCGTAGTAGGACGGCGAGTGGAAGCAGGGCTCGACGGACATTGCTCGCACGCACGGCGGGTCTGGTACCTCGTCCCTGTCGGGCTCCCACATGGGTATGGCGGGCATGATCCAGGGCCGTATCCCGCCCAGCCCTTGCGCGACGTAGCCGAAGGTGGAGATCCCGGTGGTGACGAGCACGTCGCAGGTGCTGAGCAGGTACATCTCGCTCAGCGCCCTCCCGTCGTGGGAGGCGTCGCCCCACTTCTGCCGCCCCTCGTGGCTCGGCTGGTGCACCCTGCTGTCCCCGTACTCGCCCCTGATCCTCTCGTAGTACCACGAGCTCAGGGAGGTGACCAGCACGGCCTGGTCGACCGACGCGTTGCTGGGCTTGGTCTTGGACGACGACGACGACGAGATGGTGGTCTCCGTCTCCGGGAGATGAAGCAGCTTCTCCCTACGGACGCACGAGAGGACCTGGTCCAGGACGTGCTGCAGCGGCTTCTGCTGCTTGGGCCTAAACACCCTGATCTGTATGCCAACGCGCTGCCCGGCGCCGGCGAGGTGGTCGCGGTAGTACCCGGTGACCGCGCGCCAGACGTCGTTGGCCGGGTGGAACAGGTACCGTCCGATGTGGTGGAACGCGGCGTCCTTGTCGGGGAACATCCTGGCCAGCTCGCCCTGGAAAGACGGGAGGAGGAAGAGGCCCGGGACGAGGTAGCTGTCCGTCCTCATCAGCAGCCACGGCGCGCCGCGGAGGAGTCGCTGGTGCTCGTCGCAGTAGAAGAGCTTGTCGTGGAAGTCGAAGTCGCTGCTATCCAGGTGCAGGTACACGTACGGCGGCCGGCGGCGTCCGTCCGAGTCCGACCACGACGCGTTCCCGTGGGGGCCCACGGAGAGGACGTCAGCCTTGAGCATGTTGCCGAGGCTCTCCTTGGAGCCGTGGCCGTAGCCCCTGAGGTTGGCGAGCGGGAAGCCACCGCCCAGCCAGCCCGAGGAGGGGAGCAGCCACGTGGTCCCCGGGAACGGCTCGCAGAAGAGGGCGCCCACGTCGTGGCTGTACTGGTGCACCAGGAGCGCGCGCTCCGTGAGCACCGCGTAGACGAACGCCGACGCCGTGGCCACCATCCGGTTGCCCAGGCCGCGGTAGCTGATGGACACCAGGTAGCGGCAGTCCTCCGTGCCGGCGGTGATCGCGCCGTTGCCGGACTTGAGCTGCCGGATCGCCGCCCTGTACGGGGCCGTGCCGGGACCGCACCGCTTCTGGAGCGCCTCGTGCCTCCGGAGCTTGGCGAGCAGGTAGGGGGACGGAGTATGCTTCTTCTTCTTGTTCTGGTGGTAGCTGGCGAACTCGTACCGGCTACGGCATGAGCGCCAGCCGAATTCCGGGGTGAGCAGGCCATCGAGGAGCTGCTCGGCGGTGAGGTTGGTCGGAGGTACATCTAGAGACAGACAGACAGACAAACATTTCATTAGCAACTTCATTCCTAGAGTATACTCCAAATTTCAAAAAACGGATAATCAGTAGAACTACATTTCTGTTTCACACACTCGGCTATCCGTAGCTAAAACCCCTTGGACTCCGGCCAAGTTCTACTGTTAAAACTAATTTAACTAATCACTACTACGAGTAGTGCTGCAGCCACACCGATGTGAATTTGGTGGTCAGTCCGGTACAAGCGGAAATGTCCAGGAGTGTGGGGCTGATCCAAATTGGAGCGCATGCATGCTATACACCTTTTAAAACCCGAGTGATTAGTTTTTTTTCTTCTTCTTTTGGTACAACGGATCAGTCGTGTTCAGATGAGAGGAGTGAAAAGTTTCCGATTTTTTTTCAAAAAAAAAAATTGAATGAAAATACGGATACAAAAACAGAATTTTGCAAAACGAAAATAGAAACAAAAATGGAACGGTGTTTTCTGGCGGAACAAACGCGTTTCCACCTAATATGAAATTTTCGTTTTAGGGTTGATGTGCAAGACCAAATCCAAACGGGTCTTGTCAATCCAAACTTCCAAATCGGCTCATCCCAAAACTACCGAACACGTAATCCCTTCATATATTCGAGGAGACTTCCGCAATTTGATCTTCCCCCTATTCTCTTGTATACCTAGCACCATGAAAGAATTAGGGAACAATTTTATTGGTTTAGTTCAATGTTTGAGATATCTTTGCATAATTCAAAGGTTCTCGTGGTTACGGGTAGCATCCATATCACTCTGCACCCGCACCGTATTCGGCTGGTATGTATCTGTTTCCGACAACATCTGTTACCGTCCCTGTTTCCGAGATTTCTATATTTCTTTTCGCCTACGCAAAAATATATGAAAACAAATATGGCTTTACTCAGTTCCGTCAGTTTTCACTCCACTTTCATCCTATTCTTTCTGTTGCATCGAGGGAGAGACGACAAGAGAAGGGATTTCCCACACGTATGTTGGACCCTCGGCATCTTCTGTGTCGCACGATTATTAGAGATTCGTGCAGAGTCCACGAAGTCAACGACCGTCACATATTTACACTTAAACCCTCCTAGAAAGTTGGAAACAACTCGAGCTCCACCTGGCAGTGAAACTTGTATTATTTTGCTGAAACTTGTATTTATCTTCAAATTTTTGTTAATTTTGGTTATTTTTCTATTACAGAAACTTGTATTTTTCTTTTCTAGTTTTGGTTATTTTTTCTAATTTATCTGCCAAGATTCAAAGCAGTTTCAGTTCTCTAACAAATCTCGCATGGATCTAGACTGACGTGGAAGAGTCTTCTGTAAAATAGATTACACGAATCTCCAACAAACCGATAACGATAGTGCCAAACATACGTGCGAGATTGCATTTCCAAGACGACAAGGCCGATGGAGACTAGAACGCTTTAGGTGCCTACGAATTATTTCTGGCACGAGTGGTGAGTGCTCTTGGTGGATAGTTGCATCATATACTATTCATATATCTCAGATGGATGGCAAATGGGTACGTAGTTGGTTTGGCGGCCACAACGACGACCCAACTTGACCCAAAAGGCCCCGTCCAGTACGTCTTGATTTTGTCCGTGGACATGATGATCATGAAAGTAGTAACACTAGTGACACGCAGAGGGTGTGGAAGAGTGGATCGGGTCGTCCGTGGCGGCCGGGCTAACGTACAATTCGGGCTATTCGGCGAGGTCATCGTCAAGTACGATTATGCGGGTGTCTAGCTACCGCAGTTCGAAGGCAATAGGCGGCATGTGGTTTCTTTACGTAGTAGTATTTGCACGGCGGATGGGATGCATGCTACGGGTACGCAACCAGCAGGCACACTAGCTAGTGTGATCCAGCATGCCAGAAATCAACTTATTGTCTATAGTACCTTAGTGTTAGTTCCATCCCTGAGGGCAAATGAGAAATATTCATGGCTGTACCTGCTTGATTAGCGAGAGCAAAGTCTCCAAGTATGTTAAAGTGAATGTTGGTGGATCATTCATGGACAAGGATGGCTTCGACAGTGTACTCAGTAATGCTGAGACAGAGATTATTTTCTCGGCATCATGTCGATGTCGAGTCCTCCGGCCGGCAGTACTGTGGAATAATCCGAACAACATGCCCTGTAGCAAGGGCCGGCCGCCCGGCCGGCTAGCTCTGTACGTACGTCCAGGTCCAGTGGAGTGAGTCAAGTCACCCATTAATTGTTGAGGAGGCAGACAGCTTGGAGATTATTGTCCAAACAGTAATTTGTGGCTTACGTGTGCGTTCACTATGCTATCTGTATAGTATGGAAAAGTCGTACTATTACTTGTCGTATGTATACTACTACTTGCATGTAGCTGGCTAGGAAATTTGTACGTATCGTAACGAAACGAAGAGCAAGACGTGGCTAGGAAATATCCGATGAGACGCACTGTTTTTATCCGATCGATCCTTGTACTATTTGCTTCGAGTGGAACCTAATAATGAAAAATAAAAAAAAATCCGGCAACTTATGTTTGTAGGTGCTCCGAGGGACGCGCACGTTCTCTCCATAGTTTTGGGTACTTCCTTTTTTATCAAGAATGTATGGCGGCGGATGCGCATGCGATAGCTCCATCCCCCGCAACGGAGCAAGCGCAAATGCCCTATCCCAAGCTCCACCGACCTTATCTATGTAGTGCATACGCATATGCGGTATGCAGATACGCATATATATGCGCACACTAGCCTACAGCTTCATACAGTATATGTGCACACAAGCATAATAGCAGGAGTATTTTATTTGTATACTTGTGATAAGCATAAGCAGGAGTTTTTTTGGAAATGAAAAAAAAAAACCAAGCAATTCGATCGATCGATGTCCAACCATGGCGCCCGCGTTTTTTACGTAGCGTACCTTGCACGGGGAACCAGCTGCCGGACACCGTCGTCCCAGACCCGGAGGCGGAGAGCACGACGACTGCCAGCACGGTCGCTGCCAAAACGAAGGCGGCCGCCGAAGCCCTCCTCGCGCGGCTTCCAATCCGCCGCCACATCTTCACGGTGGTCTCCAGCAGCTCGGCCAGCGGCGCCGGGCTGCTTCGCTCGACGTCCATGCTCGCTAACACCGTCGCGCGCTAGCTAGCTGCCGTGGTGCCGGCCGGAGGGGTTTGGGGGCATGCGTAGCCTAGGGGCGTGTTTGGTAGCTCAGCTCGCCCTCTGTCGTCCCGCGCGCGGCAGCTAGCTGGAAGATGCACCCTCTTTATTTAGGCAAAGGAAAGGAATGCGAGTTGGAAGGTCATCGGAAGAGCCGTCGGGTTGTTTGGAGTGCACGTACGTACGCTGATTGAAACCAACGGCCACGGTTTTGGACTACACAACCATTACGGTTAATTGGTTTCCTGCTTGTTCCAGATTAAGAACGTATACTAGTACTACTCTGTTCGCTAGCTAGAGCGGAAAATAAAAAGTAGGTACTTCCTCCGTTTCAAAATATAAGCTGTTTTAAATTTATAAAGTGAATGTATCTAGACCCTATTTAGTGTATATGTTTACTCCGAACCTCTCCGAACCTATACTATAAAAGTGGTAGATACATTAGTTTCACAAAGCTAAAAAAGGAGAGAGTAGCTGCGTCTGTTTACAGATCGCTTCGCGGTAGTAGGGTTTCTCCGGACTGCTGGCCACGAAAATTTGGCCTTTACGCGTATTGTGAATGATAGTTTGGGAGAGAAATAACTTGTATTGATTTAGACAATATTACAACGTTTATATAGAAGAGAGGGAGGCCCTAAACCGACTTAGGCTAGAGTCCTACTCCAATACAAAACAAACTCTAATACCCCCCGCAGTGTCAACGTCGGGTGCCACGATGTTGAGACTGGAGCGAATGTCGATGAAGGACGAAAGATTTAGTCCTTTAGTAAAAATATCTGCAAACTGTGCACTCGTTGGAACGAACTTCTCCAAGAGCAACTTTTTCTCAAACAAAATGAATGTCGATCTCGATGTGATTGGTACGACGATGTTGCACGGGGTTGGAGGCCATATAGACAGCTGATATGTTGTCACAGTAGACAATAGTGGCGTGCTGGACGGGACGCTGAAGTTCCACTAGTTGGCGAATCCAAACTGCTTCAGCAACAACACGCGCAACCGCCCTGTATTCCGCTTCAGCCGAAGACCGGGAGACCGTAACCTGCCTTTTCGATGACCAAGAAACAAGATTATCACCCAAATAAACACAAAAGCCGGATGTGGGTCGTCAAGTATCTGGACAACCTGCCCAGTCCGCATCAGAATAAACTGTCAAGCTTGTTTGGGAGGATGAATTAAGAAGTAGACCATGATCAAAAGTGCCTTTTAAGTATCGAAGAATCTTTTTGACATGATCTAGATGGGGTAAACAAGGATCATGCATATAGAGACATGCTTGCTGAACATAATAAGAAATGTCAGGTCTGGTGAGAGTGGCGTATTGCAAAGCACCAACAAGACTACGATATAAAGTTAGATCGGGACATAATCACCTTCAGCTGAAAGTTTTGAGCCAACATCAGCTGGTGTACGACAAGGTTGACAATCTATCATGCCTGCTCGGTTTAAGAGATCAAGAATGTATTGACGTTGAGAAAGAAATAGAGTAGAAGATGTTCTAGTGGCGGTAACACCGAGAAAATGATGAAGTGATCCTAAATCAGTCATAGAAAATTCTTTGTTGAGAAGAGTAATGATATGTTTAAGAAAAGAATCAGAAGAAGCTGTAAGAACAATGTCGTCTACGTATAGAAGAAAATATGCTGTGTGAGAGAAAGAATGAAAGATAAAAAGAGATGTATCAGATTTGGAAGGAAGAAAGCCAATAGTTTGAATAAATGTAGCAAAACGTTGAAACCAG
This sequence comes from Avena eriantha, assembly GCA_910589775.1. Lineage (NCBI taxonomy): Eukaryota > Viridiplantae > Streptophyta > Magnoliopsida > Poales > Poaceae > Avena > Avena eriantha. The sequence continues at coordinate 130,243,627 of OU342745.1, forward strand.
GCACGAGGAGCTTGTTTGAGACCATACAAAGATTTCTTGAGAAGACAGACAAGATTAGGATTAGAGAAATCTTCAAAACCGGAGGGTTGTTGGCAATATACAGTTTCATTGAGAATACCATTAAGAAAAGCATTTTTTACATCAAGTTGATGAATAGACCAGGAAGAGGAGACTACAAGACTGAGAATAATGCGAATAGTGCTGGGCTTAACAACAGGGGAGAAAGTTTCATCAAAGTCAATTCCTTGTTGTTGAGAAAAACCTCTGCAAACCCAACGAGCCTTGTACCGAGCCAAAGACCCATCGAAGTTATACTTATGACGAAAAATCCACTTTCCCGAGACAATATTGGCGCCAGATGGTTTAGGAACGAGAGTCCATGTATTATTTTGAATAAGGGAATTGAACTCATCTCGCATGGCAGAGTGCCATAATGGATCGAGAAGGGCTCGTTTGTAGGAACTTGGGATAGGAGAAATCGATGGAGTAGCCGAAAGATTGAGGAAACGTCGGGGAATATGGAAGCCCCGTTTGCCACGAGTACACATAATATGATCATTTGTAGGAATGGGTATTGGAACGGCATGAGAAGGAATGTGAGTAGTTGGGGAAGGAGATGATTGAGTAGGGGGTGTGTTTGAGGCGGGAGAGACGGAGTTGGATGATGTGCTAACGGGAGACTCTGCCGCGGCAGGAGAAGGAGACGCGGCAGGAGGTGAGGCTGCCGCGGCAGGGGTTTGGGCAGATTCAGCTGCCACGGCAGGGTTTTGGGGGGTTTTGGCTGTCGCAGCAGGGTTTTTGGGGGTTTTGGCTGCCGCGGCAGGGGGATCGACGGGAACAAAAACATGACGCGATATAGTCGAAAAGGGAAAAGTATTTTCATCGAAAGTGACGTGACAAGATATAAGAACACGACCGGAGGAGGGATCAAAACATCGTGATCCTTTGTGATCATCGGATGGACCTAAATATATACATGGCAATGATCTTGGAGCGAGTTTATTGGCAGCAGTAGATGAAGTGTTAGGAAAGAAAAGGCAGCCAAAAACACGTAAATCAGAATAATCGGGGTGAGATAGAAAAAGAGATTGAAAGGGGGAATAAAGAGGACATGTTTTGGTTGGTCGTATATTTAGAAGATAGGTGGCGGTCCGGAGAGCCTCAGCCCAAAAACGCGGTGGAAGAGATGCTTAAATGAGGAGAGTGCGTAAGATGTCGTTGATAGAGCGAAGAGAGCGTTCAACCTTGCCGTTCTGAGGAGAAGTGTAAGGACATGAAAAACGAAATAGGATGCCTTGGGAGAGAAAGAAAGTTCTGTTTTGGTTGTTATAAAATTCTTTTCCGTTGTCACATTGGATGAAACGAATAGGGAGGCCAAAGTGTGTTAGAACATATTGTCGAAAATTAAGAAAAAGTTGATGAACATCAGATTTAGCACGAAGAGGAAAGGTCCAAACATAATGAGAATAATCATCCAAAATAACGAGATAATATTTGAAACCAGAAACACTTGGTATTGGAGAGGTCCATAGATCACAATGTAACAATTCAAATGGAAAAGAACTATAGGTTGAAGAAGTACCAAAAGGTAATCTAATATGTTTGTCGTATTGACAGGCATTACAAACTGAGGAATCATGCGAAGAACTATCACTAGATATGCAAAACTCTTGAAGTGGGGATGGCATGGTATGTTTATTGGGGTGACCAAGACGACGGTGCCAAAGGGTGATGGAGGCAATCATGGCTTGAGGTGTGGAGGTGGGTGCGCCATGGAGAGGATAGAGGTCGCCCAAACTATTGTAACGAGCGAGGACCACCGTCGTTTTCAGATCTTTCACAGACAAACAAAAGGGATCAAATTCTATGGAAACATTATTATCAATAGTAAATTGTCGAACAAATATTAGATTTTTAATTAATGAGGGAGCAACTAGGATATTTCGTAGAATAAAATTGGTGTTTGGATTAATGATGTAAGATTGGCCGGTGCAAGAGATGGGGATAGAAGATCCATCGCCAATGGTGATCGAAGAAAAAGGAGAGGAAGAACAAGCTGACAGAAAATCCATATTTGAAGACATATGCGAGGAAGCACCAGAATCAAAAATCCAATCCGTACCTTCATAATTGTTGAGTGTAAAATTGTTCATGGCAGCGATGCAGGCGGCTTGGTCCCAGCTTGGTGGAGCGGTTGACGGAGCGGGAGACGCAGGCATGTACTGAGGAGCTGGAGTAGCATTGTACATGTAGGGCAGCAACGTCGGCGAGGCCACGTATTGAGGTGGCACCATCTGGGCCATGTAGGGAGGGGGTGGCACCTGCGCGGTGTAGACTTGCTGAGGCTGTCGTCCAAGGAGCCCAGGGGAACCGATTGCAGGACAGAGCCTGGGACTCCAGGTTCCGGTGTAGGCGGGAGGGGCCCGTAGGGAGATGGAGCGGACCAAGGCATGGACCACGCCTGAACAAGTCCAGTGCACGGATCGTGCGGAGGTCGCCATGTCGGAGCCGATGATGGTGCTTTCGGGGGCGCCGTAGGTGGAGCAGGAGCAGGTGGTCGAGGTTGAGGCGGTCTATACGTGGGATTCTTCCCGCGATAATTTGGACTTGGACGCCATCCAGGTGGGGGCTGCGGGGCAGCGTGGGGAGGGCCGGTGGAGGGGGCCGGAGAGGGAGGCCGAGCCACCGTGTGGAACACCTGAGCTTGAGTGGGGCGTGATGCTTTGCGAGCTTGCGTCGTGGCTTCCAGTTGGAGGAGAGATCGGACTTCAGCGAAAGTGGAACGCGGTCGCATCATCGGAATAAAGGCCACCTGCTTGTCGAATTGCTCGCCTAGGCTGACGAGGAGAGCATTCATGAGTGTGCGATCTTCAACAGGGTCGCCGAGCTCACGTAATTTGTCGCCGATAGCCTTGATCTTCTGGCATAGAACGGTGACAGAGGCGTCTCCTTGAGACATGGTACGGAGCTCGGTATGTAGGGCATTGATGCGGGTGTCGCTATTATCCTGGAAAAGCTGTTGAAGAGAGGCCCATAGATGCGCGGCGGTGGCGTCGTCGTTGGAAACGAGATTGAAAAGCTCAGTGGATATGCGGGTGTAGATCCATTGTATAATTGCTAGATCATCTTGGACCCAGCGAGGATCGGCAGGACGAGGCACCGAGTTCGGATCGACGTGATCACGGAGACCACATCGGCCGAGATGAACATGAAATAAGTGGCGCCAATGGTCGTAGTTGTGGAGTGCAAGATCTAGGGTAATAGGTATGAACGGAGAGACGTCGGAGATTGTATCGGCTAAAGAAATTGGGGCTATTTGGATAGGATTTTGTTGGGTAATAGGGGTAGAGGTGGAGATAGAGGAGGTGGAGGAGGAGGGTTTCACGCCGGCGGCACGGGCTTCCGCCGCGGTTCAGAGAGGACCTTTCGGTGGCGGCGGTGGAGTAGGCGGAGCCATCTAGGTGCGGAAAAACCTAGGCGTCTGATACCATGATAGTTTGGGAGAGAAATAACTTGTATTGATTTAGACAATATTACAATGTTTATATAGAAGAGAGGGAGACCCTAAATCGACTTAGGCTAGAGTCCTACTTCAATACAAAACAAACTCTAATAGTGAACAAGATGGCATAGGTAGGGACGATAACGTTAATTTGGCGCTTTTGCTAAAACACGATAGACTACTTCGAGTTAGAAGAGTCCATTTGCGGACCGTACGTTCCATTGGATGGAACCAAGCTAGTTACGCGCATTGTAAACAAGATGTCAATTTTTTCTTTGAAAAATAACCAAGGACATATTGTTTCAACATAGAAAATATATTAATATCACGAAGATACCAATTACACCTAATCTCTGCAATAACACAATTACCTAAAAGCACTACGAATGCATACAACCCTCAAATAAAAGAAAATCCCGCTACAATGATCAGCAGTACAAACACCACAAGACAAAACCCAAGTCCAAATTCTTCAAAACCGATATCACCAAGAAGTGCACAAGCGCTGTCTTCGCCTGGGGCCATATATTTATCCGAAACCAACCCTTTCAAGAACATTCTTAATAAATAAGTCGCAAGTTCATGAAATGTTCAGCACCATGTCCCTTATGTACCCTCCACTACAAGGATTTGGGTCTATTGCAACAAAAAGATTCGTGGCAATAGGTACCTATTGCCACGACATGACTTTCGTTGCCAAGCGTTGCGACAGGTAGCATGGTAATAAGTTATTGCCACAAAAACCAGATAGTGGCAAGAAAGCGTGCTATTGCAACGACCATGCGAAAGTTGCCACATTTTTTCTCGTGGCAGCACACGTTTAATGCCACAATTTGGTTCGTGGGGATAGATTAATGCAACAGCCATAAAAACTGTGGCGATCAGCTGTTTGTGGTGATAGGCATTTATGGCGATAGTCTATTCCAACAACACTTGTTTCGGGGTGCATGCCCTTCCGTGGCAATACCCAATTGTTGCAATAGACCCAAACCTATAGCAACAACTCTTGTTTTCGTGGATACAGCCCTTTCACCACAAATCCTATATTTGTGGCATTAATTTATGGCAACGACTCTCCAAATGTGATAACAACAAGTTGTAACATACTATTTTTGGTGGTGACAGATAGTTATCATAACAGACAAAATGTTCAATGTTCGCGACGAGAAGGAAAAATGATTTAAAAACAAGAAATGAAATGAAATCATACTTTTTATTACAGTAAGAATATTACAATGTCTTTACAAGTATCCAATAAAAGGAAAATTACAAGAAAATAAAAGAAAAAGCCTAAAACTACTCTTCTAGTAATCTTATCTTCTTTTTCTTCACTTTATCCCTGCAAAATGGAACAAAAATAAAAGAAAACAAAGAAAACATGATCAAATCCTAGTTGTAATAGAGATATTTTTCTATAATAGATAGAATATCGATTTTCCTAAAGACCAGTAGCTAGAACCCATCAAGAAGTAGCATAAGAACTAGATCATATCCAAGTTAGTGTACAATCAAATTATGCTAGCCCATGATCAGATCCAGCATACTGTGACCTGTCACTAGCCGTGCAATACTGTGGCTAGTATCTACAGAGCAAGCACACCACAGACACCAGGCGACCCAAAAAAAGATAACCTAACAAATATGGAAACAAGCAAGATCACATAGATGTATACTTCAAACCTACAACCAAATGTTGCATGGAAAGCTACAGGTTAATATTCCTACATTCCTGTCATTTAAGCAAACATAGATGTGTGTTTCAAACATACAAGACAACAAATGAATATTTAAACAGAAGTGCTACTTGGCCAAGTAGCTTCCATCTTTTTCTTGATCATAAGAAGTCAGTAATAAGTTATCATTACCTGAGTACTCTTTATTATCATTCTGCCAGTTATCATCTAATCTTATCTCTCTAGAACCAAAAAATTCCTATGCTACTGCAAGAAATCAGTACCAAAGGAGCACAAGCTCTCTCCCCGCATTGTATGGCTACATTTTCTCCTGCAAACCAAACAACCACACTCACGACACTGCTATTTCAATCACATTTTTGCATGTTCCCTAGTTAGTAAGAAGTGTAAAGGTAGTGAGAGAAATATCCAACACATGTATGAAAACATGATCAACTTGGTTATTCTAGTGCATACCTAAGCAAAGCATATCAACAATAGTCCAACGACCTAACTCGAGGATCTGTGGAATTATACACACTAGTCGTCAACCCGTGCCTCCACACTGGCTAGTTACTCTGGAAAAAATCAAAATTTATTAGAAGATATCTACAATATAAAATTAATGCTCTATGAAAATTTATGTCATAATATTGCTTTGTTACCATAGATCCTGATATTTTCTGTAATCTTAGTGAAGATTAAAGTTTCAGATTCATGTAGTAGCATGTACAGACCACTGCGCTATCTTCTTGAGTGCCAAGGGAAATGAAAAGCATATGTTGTTTCTGTCCAACCTTTAGTGACTGCATCTCACTAAACTTGGTACCCCAGGAACCCACAACTAAATTTAATCTTCTCTCATATGCACAATAAACCGAAAAAAATATTTCTTATCTACGACAAAGTCAATGCACAGATATCTAGTTTTTTGATAGTACCCAATCCTGCGGTGTGGTACAATTCAAGTAAAATAAATATGTCTAGTACTCTAGATTCTGAGAGACGGCATTTAATGAAAGAATAGTGAATGTTTACTAAGAACTTACCAGAGAGAATAATTTTGTACTAGAATCCAACAAATAAGAAGAAACCATGGAAAAAAGAGGAAACTATGTATTTTATATTCTTCTATGATGGTTATAAGGTTTTCTCCATGAAACTGTTGACTAATACTTCCTCTATTTCATAATATAAGATTTTTAGCTTTGTGAAGATAATGTATCTAGATGTCTTTTAGTGTGTAGGTTCGAAGAAGTTCACTCCGAATCTACACACTAAAGATGTCTAGATACATTATCTTCACAAATTTAAAACATCTTATATTTTGAAACGGAGGGAGTATATGAAAAAGAAGAACAAAAAAGGCAAGGCTCAAGATAGAACTAAGGAGAGCAGAAGAAGAGGTGATTATAGAACTTGAGAAGGAGAAATTATTCAGGATAAGTAGCTTTTTTTCATGCTCCTTTTATATTAGAGAGAAAGGCAAAATATTAAAGATAAAACAACAGTGCAACACTTAATATGGATACATTTTACTTAAACCTCCCTTTAGGATGATTGCGATCCAGGAAGAGGCCAGTTCCCAATACTTTCTGTCAACTTCCCATGCACCCAATCAGTTCTGAAAAAATAAAGGTGAAAAATAATGGGAGTGATAATATTAGCTTTCTTAGACATAAGAGAGGAAAGGACAAAGAGAAATTGTTAGAATTAGACATACTGGCCCAAACTATTTTTCTTGCATTCTTAAATTCCTTATTAAAGCTACGTGGAATGTGGTAACCATAATCCACAGTTTCTAGTCTACATATACTTGCCACCATTTCTATATGAGTGTATAACAATGTTACTTTTTGAAGCAAAGATGCGGCATATAAGAGATGTAGTTAACATTTTCTATCAAATCAGCTGAAGTTTTATGAATGGGAAAGGAGCATAAAATTTTATTCTAAATAGCTGCAGCTGTGAAAAATTATATTCCGATGTACTAAGCTTGGTGACTTCTGTACTAAATACCGATAGATCAAGACATCTGAGAAGTGAGCATACAAAGTGCATGAGAAAAGAAAAGGAACAAAATATATCACATGGATTAGACGGCTATATTAATGTACTTTCTAAAGCAGGCATGCATGACTCTCTTATCGCATTCATAAACTTCCATTCCTAACTGCCTGTCCTGTCTTTAGCAGTGCTGGTGAGGTGCATCTTCTAAAAATCCATCGGGTGATCAAGTTAAATTGTGTTGCATAATTTCAGTATGCATTTGAAATTTTAAAAGGAGGGCTTTCAACTAGGAAACGTGCTATACACAGGGTAGAGTAACATTTACTGATCGAACTGCACGTTCTCACTGACATGCACAACCAAAAACTAATGTCTTCTATTTGCATACATTGAAGAATATGGTTATTGTAATTGGTATTGTAAGATGCATGTAGTAGAAAGAACTTACTCCTTCTGATCCAAATTATTGTTCTCAGCTATGTCTAGATTCGAATGTATCTAGTCATGTTTTAGAGCTAGATACATCCAAATCTAAACAAATATGAGAACATTAATTTGGATCGGAGGTAGTACTAATATTTCCAGTGATAGAAAAACTAATAAATAGTATTTTCTCTATATTTCAATTTCAGATAATAAGCTCGCTTAGGTTGCATGCAGCAAGTTAGGACAACATCAGTGCAATACTCTAGTCCCAGACATCCTTCTTTTATATCCTTCACCCATTATCATTAGATAACTGAATTTCAAGTACCATGTATAAATAATATGCACATAGTGTATATTTCATAGGGACAAATATTTCTTTGACATACAAGAGACCAAGCATTCCACTCTTCTTTATCAAAAAACTTAATTAAAGTACTCAATTTATCTACGCCATTAGGGCAAAGTACCACTTTCAATCCAAGAAGGAACAAAACACCACTTACCAACAAAATACAGATAAACTGTAGCTACAGTAATATTCGGGAGATTACCTGCTCTGAATTCTGATGCTCTATGAAACCGCAGCTATCTCACACACGGTCAGCAGAATCACACAATGCATCCAACGCAAAGCCAACATTTAGATCGACCGCATCCGAGCCTAGGAGGAGCTCCGAGAGGCCGCAGATGTCGATTCACGATCGTGTTGGAGCACGAGGCAGCGAGGAACCAGCTCCACAGCGAGGCTACCGGCGAGAGGCCGACCAATTTGCACGACGTCACTGGGATTTGGGGAAGAGGCGTGCGGAAGCCCGAGGAGACGTCCCACGACTAGGGAGCCCCCTCGTAGGAGAACGCCACCATGGCGGCCGGCGGCGCGTGGGGCATGGCAGTCGGCGAGGCCTGCGGCATCGCGGCAGCGGCGGCGGCTGGAAGGACGGGACGTCCCACGACCAACTATCGCACGCGTCTGCCATTGGCGCCACGACAGGCGGAAATCCTAGATCGAGAGGAGGTCGCGGGGAGGCAGCCACGCCTAGGGTTTTGGGCGGGATGCGGAGTCGAGGCGGGGTGGAGGGATGAGGAGGCGGGTGGTGGACACGGAGGCGAGGCGGGGTGGAGGCAGTGATGGAGGACGAAAAACAATTGAGACCGGGCGAAACCTATAAAACCTTAAAAAATGCGAAAAAATAAAATGTGAAATCTATCTATTGGCTGACCATAGACTGTGTCTACCGCGTGGTCAGCTCGTGCGTCGTTGGATGTCGATCTTGCAGTAGTCGTTTATTGGGGTGACGCGCGTCGCTTGACCTATTCTTTAGCGGTGTTTTTGTCCCGTTCCTCCTGTCTTTTCAAATCAGTCAAGAGCCGTTCCCCATTCATCGCTCCGGCAGAGCTCCGTCGCGTCGCTCGAGTGTCCGCGACCGCGGAGAGTGGAGCCGTAGTTCTCAAGCATCGACACCGCCGCCGTTTGGATCCGCCGTGCTGCGCCGCGAGCTCCGCCGCCGCTCTCGAGTCTCTGTGTCGCGAGCTCCGCCGCCGCTCTCGAGTCTCTGTGTCGCGAGCTCCGCCGCCGCTCTCGAGTTTTCGCGCCGCAAGCTCCGCCGCCGCTATCGAGTCTCCGCGAAGCGAGCTACGCCGCAGCTCTCGAATCTCCGCGTCGCGAGCTATAGCGCCACTCTTGAACCTCCGCAACGCGAGCTGCGTCGTCGATCTCGAATCTCCGCGCCGCGAGCTGCAGCGCCGCTCTCGAATCTACGCGCCGCAAGGTGCGTCGCCGCTTGCGAACCTCCGCGCCGATTGACCTGCTCTTCTCCGCCACGAGCTGCATCTCTTTGATTTCCGTTGATTTCGTCCAGGTATACACACGTTGATGTTGATTCTATGGAGCTCACTCGTGGTGTCGTCGATTTTAGTAGAGGAGTACTTGTTCCTGTGTATTCTCATCTTTGTGATGTAGAGACGGGGTAGATCTGATATGTGTTTTCTTCTGTCAATTTTTGTGTTGCTTGTCAGATTAGGTTGAGTGTGAGGTGATTTTAGTGAGCAAAATACTCGAAGTATACACTATCTATTCAATGCTATAGTGTAGTTGTTCCTCTCCTATTATGTGGTTTATGATGCGTTCCTGTTGTATTTTGGTTGCTGTAATTTATATGAACAATTTTGATAGCGGACACGTATAATGGTTCCTTGCAAAATTCAGTTAGGAATAAATTGTAGCTAATGCCTAAGATTCTTGTTGTAGTTGTTGTTTGTCGTTTAGACATTCATTCTCATGTCTTAGCTTTGTTCCCCTGATTGGTTTTGATTTTTTTTTGATTTTTTTCATATTGAATGTGCTTTTTATAACTCTATTCGTGTTTGATGTAGGTAGGCGGGAAGATACATTTGTTCCTGTTTTTTCATTTCTCAAAGTTGATTTAGGCAGGAGGAAGAATCCAGTTTAATGTTCATTTGTTGTAGTGTTTACGCAAGTACAGATAGCGCTGCAATAGCTTTTTTTTGCTGCGATGCAACAGGTGTACATTAGTATATTTTTAGATCTATATTAGCTCATCTATGTATCCTCTGCATTTTGACATGTTTGTGGTTTCTAGGATGTGTATGAGTATATTTTTTCTCTAACCTATATGTGTATCAACACACATATACTAAGATGTATATTTCGATCTTGTACTCTTTTATTAAGATGTATATCAGTACACTTTTTGATGTATATTAGCTCATCTGTATACTTTTTCCCTTGGTTTGAATAATGTTTTCCTAGGATGTATATTAGTGTATTTTCTGATATAAGCTAGATGTATATCAACACATCTATGTTCAATGTGTACTCTTCCAATAAGATGTATTTTAGACCTTATACTCTTTTACTAAGATGTATATCGGTACACTTTTGGATGTACATTAGCTCATCTGTGTACTTTTTTTGTTTTGAATATTGTTTTCATAGGATGTATATTAGTGCATTTTCTGATATAAGCTAGATGTATATCAACACATCTATGTTCAATGTGTACTCTTCTAATAAGATGTTTTTTGGGACCTTGTACTCTTTTTCTAAGATGTATATCAGTACACTTTTTGATGTACATTAGCTCATCTATGTACTTTTTTCCTTGGCTTGAACATTGGGGCCTGTACTATTTTCCTAGGATGTATATCAATACACTTTTTGATGTACATTAGCTCGACTGTGTACTTTTTTTGTTTTGAATATTAGACTCTGTACTGTTTTCCTAGGATGTATATCAGTACACTTTTTATTCCTAACTTAGATGTTTAAGCTGTACATCGATCCCATGCCATTTAGCTGTTTTTCCCTGGTTGCTTTATATGTAATCGCAACATATTTCTATACTTTCACCTTTATGTTTAGTATATACTTTTATGTCATCTAGCTGTTTTTCCCTAAATCCTGTTGTTTGTGTTTCACATGTATATAAAACATATATTTCCTGTGTAGTTCATGGGTGTGCTTCCTATATTTTATAGGTTGATGCTTTTTGTTAGTTGGTAGCTTTGTGTTTGGCTAATCAAATTTATTGATGATAACAGAAAATGGAGAACACGCCAAAGATGGGGCAATAAAAGTTGAAGAAGCTGAGGAAAAGACTTCGGTATAAAAAACAACAGGAAACCAAACAGATAGTTGAAGAGGAAAAATGTAAAGAAAAAGAAGAGAATAAGAACAAGAAGGTATAAACGTACTCTAATTACAAATTCCTTTATGCATCAGAGAATTTCTTTATGCATTTGATTACAATCTCTCTTTTTAATGTACATGCAACAAGAGTTTTTTAATCGGGCATCACCAATGCCAATTGTAAAATTGTATAAGCATCAGAATGAATTGCACAGGCACATCATATCACTCAATGGGTTTGGCAGTTTCTTGGGGATCAAGTTTTCAAAGTTACATCCTAGGCTTTGCAACTTTTTGATGATGAACTTCAACGTAGATACTTGTGAGCTTCAGTTTCCTGGCAGGGGAAGCATTCCAATAACAGAAGCACTTGTGAAGACGGTTCTTGATCTTCCAATGGGCAAACTTCCAGTGATTTACCAGATGAACGAAAAAGCAATTGGTTTTGTGATGGCTACGCTTGATTTTGGGACTGGACAACAACCTAAGTTATCAGAAGTAAAAGAAAAGTTGAAAGGAATGAAGCTTGGGGACCCTACTTATTTCATGATGTGGGTTCTCTATGTTGTATGCTGTATGATAGCACCTACAACTGCGGTTCACATTTGCCCCAAGATATATCCAGCTATCATGGATCCTACTAATATAAATATGCAGAACTGGTGTCATTTTGTTATCCAGATTCTCATTGAGACAGCAAAGGCTAAAGGCAAGAATCCATTCAAAGCTTGCATGTCATTGATGATGGTGAGCATAACCTTCTTTTTCTACTAAATCAGCATCATGGCATGTATATTTCTCATAAATATTGTAGATCCACTCAAGTATTACATGATGGATCCAAAATAACTAAATTTTCTACATGTGTTTATAAATGCAGATTGCTTATATTGATTCATTGGAGACAAAAGGCATTAATGTTCAAAAGGATGGACCACGCATATGTGCTTGGGATAATAAATCAATATCTAGTGCAATTTTGCAAGACACTAAACCTGATGGAACATTTGGCATGTTGAAGGTTAGTTATTTTCTTTCATATTTTTAATCTTAATTAACTTTCTCTTACTGTACTAAGGTATAACTAGATGTACATCAACACATATTGTTGTAATATTGTTGGTTTGTCTTTCTAAACGATATAGTCCTCGGGTGTTTTACTTCATGATATATATTGTTGGTTTGGGTTTTTCTATGTCTATCTATAACACGGACTTAGCATCCATAGTTTTAGGATTCTGACTGCATGTATATTTCACGTATTTCTAAATATACAGTACTTTTTAAAAGCTAGATATATGTACAGTAGCTTTTAAACTAGATGTACATCTTTTGTCTTATCTGTATCTCCCATTCTATTTCAATTTCTGCCATTTTTTGTTGAAATTCATTTATGTGTTGTCTGTCTTTTCTATGCATATATATGAAAAAAGTTAGTTGGCCATAGTTTGTGACTGCATAGTCATAGTTTGTGACTGCATGTATATACATCTGCATGGTCAGATGTTCATTTAAAATCTTTTTAAATGTCTACTGTAGCTAAAGAAGCAATATAGGGTGAACAAGGTTCTAATGTTCCAGCAAATTGTGGGGAAGAAGTAAGTAGTAAATTTGTAATATTTTCCTACTACTTCAAGTGTTTTCAGTTGCTGCACCACATTTTTGTATGTTATATCTCACTTTTGTACCATCTCTGTATCACTGAAATAGGAAATGTTGAGGTATAGGAATGCTACTCGGCAGATGTACAACGAAATTGATACTGCACTAGCCAAGTTTCTTAGAAGAGTTACAACCCAAAGACACTCCCCGCGACAGAGGAAAATCACTCAGATGTTTAAAGTGTCAAGAAGAAGTTCGCGCCAACGGCAGAGGACTCTTCATCAGGTAGAGAACAATGAACCATCGAGTTCACGCCCACTCAAAAGGAAGAACCAAAGTATGCTTTCTGGATCATCCAGTTCAGAGGATGAAGAACACATTTTTGATGGGGACTATGTTGAAGAACAAGCTGGATATCAGTCTGAAAAAGAAGATACTTCGTTGGAAGATGAATTGATTGACTTCAATGATGGTGAAGAGTGCAACCCTCTTACGCAGTCTAGGTGGTTACGGCAATCAACTACCAACAATTTGAAACCAACAGTGGCAAAAAGGAGAAGGATGCATAAAAATAATGAAGACATGGATCACAATATATTACACAAGGAAGAGCACAATGAAGAAACTTTGACGCAGAAAGAAGCCCTACCAAAGCAACAAGTATGTAACTCTGTGTAGGCTGGTGGCAGCCAAAGCATAGATGGGAATACTACAAAGTTGAACAAGACAAAATGCCTAGCAACAAGAAAAAGGAAATACAACGATGGTGATACTGTATTTGGTGTTGGAGGGCAAAATGTGTCAAAGGATGCAGATGAAGAACAAATGAAAGGCAGTAGAAAGACTGAAATTTTTGAGAAGACTGAGGTATCCACTAGTCAGATAGCAACTGTTTGCACACAAGAGAATGGAGATGCTGGACTTCAAGTGGATATCAAAGTGTCAAACCAACAAAATGTGTCATTGGATCCACTTGATCAGCTGAAGATGTACATCACTGATTCACAATCAAGCAATGATGTTGACCATGTTGTAGTAGAACAAGAAAAGGTAGCACTTACACCAAGATTGCAGACATTTGTAGAACCAATCAGAAGTTGCTTGAAGAAGCACATAGAAGCCAGGCCATCAGTTCATAACACATATATCAACAAGTCAGATATACCTGCTTCAGATGTGAATCATGAAGCTTATACTCCACAACAAAAAAGTGGCTCATCACTTACCAAGAAATATATATCTTGGGCTGTTCCTGCAAGTTTGGGGCAGAATACAGAATCTAGGCCCACCATTACTCATCAAACGATTATGAGAGAGAGGCCTGTGACAAGATCTATGTCACCATTGAAAAAACATGTTGGAGCTAAGGAGACAAACATCCCTATTACCAGATTGATATCCTCAGCTAATCCTATGATGGTTCTGAATGAGGGTCTCAGCACAAACAGGAAACAATCTCCCATAGACAAAGGGTCGGCTAGCAAAAAAAGCAATAGCCCTAGTATAGTAAGGACAAGAATTTTCAAAAAAGATGATACTCCAGAAAGAAAAGCTACATCCAATATTGCTGGTGATTCAATGAGCAGAAAGCTTGACTTTGGGAGCAGTGAGCGCACAAACCCACTCTTATTATGGTGGCTAGGAGAAGCACCTTCTTTCGATCTTGGGATTGATGATTCTCCCAACAAAGAAGTGCCACACCAAATTGATCCACTTACAGGGTTACCAATGATCACATCAAGCAATAGGGATGAATTCTATGGTCCAGTTCAAGAGTATAAGAAGCTTTGGGAGCAGATGGGTGAACAGAACGTACAAGCTGGCACTTCTTCTTCTGGGCCTGTCAACAACAATGAACAACATGCAGTCAAATGGGATCAAATACCTAAGCACTGGGAGCAGATGGTTGAAAAGAACGTACAAGCTGTCACTTGTTCTTATAGGCCTGTCAACATCAATGAACAACCTGCAGTAAAATGGGATCAAATGCCTATGCCTCTGAACATGCTTGAAAAGGAAGTAACAATCCCAAGCAAAGAGACACCATTGGTAGATGCTTCACATAATACTGATAGCAAGGCACCAGTCCCTCAAGCGCATAAGAAGAGGGTACTCAAGCCAGGGAAAACACAAAAGTCCCCATTTGTCCAACTTGGAAAGAATAATAAGAACACCATAACAAAGTCAACTGTTGATATCTATAAAGCTCTATGTAAGCATGCAAATAAACCGGATTCAGAGATAAGAAGAGAAGTGATCATTGATTATGGTGCAGAATTTGCGTACTTAGGAGATGTTGCTGATTCAGCCGCACCGGGAGGGTCAATAAGTAACTCAACATGTGAGGTTGCATTACACGTTCTATCTCATGAAATGGCTCCACAAAAGAAGTTTGTTATGCCACTTGTCATCTCTGTAAGTGCTTCATCCACATTCTCTATTTTTTTACTGTAATGATGTCTCAATCATCAATTAATTATACGTGTCCTCATTTTGCTGTAACAACCTAGGCTTAACAATGACTACGTCATTTGTATGTGTTTGGGCAGAAAAAACTAAGGGAACGCTCATTTCATACCAAGGATGTCAAGAATGTGTTCACATGTTCGGGAACTCACCGACTTGATCACAAGGAGTAGGTTATACATATATGTACTTTTTAGTTTGCATACAAAAGGTATATCAAGTTGCTTGGTGTATGATAGGTTCCTTCAAAATTTATTTTTAGGCCAATATATATTGTTATAAATGTACATTACGAAACCTATGTACATTGTCTGGCTCCATCTTAGGCCAATATACATTGCTATAGATGTACATTAGCACAAATATATACATTGTCATTACCAGGCCCAGTAACAAATTTGTGTGCATGTAAAGCATGTGTTTGTTTTTCAAACGAGTATATTACTAGCTTCCTTTTCACATACAAACAAATTCTTTTTTGTGCTGGTAGATAATTTTTCATGTGCTTGAAGACTTAAGCTCCGTGAAAGACATCTTTGTAGGACACTATTATCTAATAAATCTCAACCTCAAGGCAGAGAGGTTTGAAATCATGGATTCCTTGAGGTCCAATGGTGACAAGGGCTTGATTGCAGATTCTTCCAAAATAATTAACTCTATCAAAACTCTCTGGGCCTCAAACTACAAAAAGTCAAATATCAGCATTGACGACTATGAGACTATTCATATAACAGTGCCAAAGCAACAAACAAAGTAAGTTACTATCTTTAGAGCCAACCATTTTTTGTTGGTTTTCCTTTTACAAACAACTTCTAATAATGTGCTTTTTTTACTGCACTTCTTATCACACAAAAAAGTTTTGACTGCGGCTTCTTCATGCTCAAATTCATTGAGTTTTGGGATGGAAGGAAGATGACGGAAATTTTCAGTCAAATGAACATCCCTAACACCAGGATGATATTCACCAAGAAGTGGCTTCTTTTCCAAAATAAGATATCTTGGGATGATTTACTTTTCAAGAACTAGATCACAAGGTACATGCTACTGAGCATCGTTTTTATTTCTGTTTATTACATAGAAGAATGCGTTTAGTGGTGACGGGAAACGACAGCAAAGCATGGTTCACAAGCTTAAAAAATGAAGATATTATAATATGGAGATGACATAGCAAAAACACATATACTTTTTCGAAATGAACTTTTCCGTAGTAAATTATAGACGAGAATATCAATCCTTACAACAACTTGCTACCTAAAGATAAATAGACATACTGGTTACAACACAGATAAACTAGTTTTTCAACCAAATAGCATGTGCTGAGTACGGTCTTCAGGGACTGCAATGTTCACCTTGCAATTCTTGAGATTGTGCTCATCTGACCCACACAAACTGCACTTGACCTTATTTGTAGACTTCAGATGAAGGCCACTTTTCTTTCTTTTATTAGTAGGCCTACCCTTTGTAGTAGATAATGGTGGATCTTTAGGCATCGTGTTTGTGCGGGCAGCAGCAGGTGATTCTTCTCCAACTGGTGTTTCCACATGATGAGGAGTTCTACTTGAATCATCAGCCGAGTCCACAATAACTTGCTTTGCCTTTTTCTTTTTTTAGTGCATCAGCTGTAGCTTTTTTCATTTCAGCTAGTTTAGCTTGTAGAGCACGTAAGTGCTTCTCAGCTACTTCATTAGTCTTTTCTGAAGCTACAACACCATCAGCTAGCTTCGCAAAGTAATTTGTCAGATTACCATAGCGTAGCAATCTCATGTCTTTCCTAGACAGTTTCTTCTCTGTGGGTTCTGATTTTGGATGCTTTTGTTCTTGAGGCATTTCTACATCAGGAAGGGGGAGACACCATCTTGGAAGAATGTAGTGCTCAGGCATTATGTGAACAGCGCCAACATATGCCATTACTTTCATAGCATGACAACAAAGCAAACCATCTGTGTTGATTTTGCAGCACTCACACTTGTACAATTGCTGTGGCAAATCAACCAACACAATGTAATTCCTTTTGCCATAGCCAAATACTGAACCAACTATGGGCGAAACCTCATATGTATCATCAGCAATCAGACGAACATTGCAGGATGTTATTTTCCGCATCTCAAGTTGGAACTTTCTGAAGATGGGTAATGTATATGTACGTAGCATCTGTGCTTCCATTGGAAAGTCACCCCAAACCCTCAAGGTTTTGTCGTCCCCTTCAAACTCATATGAATCTTCTGCTACATCAATTTTCTCTTGAATATTCATGTATTGCTTGAAGAAATGCAATAGGCTGTCATGTGGGTTCACATACTTCTTCAAAACAGCATTGAATCCTTCAATTCGAGCTATAGTTTGTAGGAAAGGAAAAAACCTGTCCATAAAGTAGGCCGGAGCAAAGCTCGCCCTTATATCATAGAGATCTAGGAAATGTTTGTTATCAGCAATACCATGCCTATGTAAGAGGGCTGCCCATCTAGCCTCAAACTCTGCTGGGGTAAGGCTGTAGTCAACAATCTCATTGAACTCTTTCCGTAGATCTTCATGATTTGCAACAAAAGCGCCAACCTATTGCTGAAAATTCTGCATGATGTGCCAACGACAGTTACGGTGTACTGTGTTAAATAACACTGCTAGGATTGCAGTTCTCATACCTCCATCTTGATCTGTTATCAAGTTTAGTGGGACCAAACCATCCATAGCTTCAACAAATGCTTCGAAAATCCAAGCAAAGTTTGGACTTTTTTCATTCCGTAGGAATCCACATCCAAATTGAATAGTTTGTCCATATCTGTTGATTCCAATAAACGGAGCACATGACATTTTGTACTGATTTGTCAGAAAAGTAGTATCAAATGAGATACAATCATTGTACAACTTGTAAACTTCTCTTGGCCGACCATCCACCCAGAACAGATTTTCTAGCCTACCATCAGCATCAAGCTTGAATGTACAGAAGCAGTTGCTGTCTTCTTTTTTCAATTGCTCAAAATATTCAAACAGTTCTGGGATGTCCTTGAATATATGTTCTTCATTATGCTTAGCAACATAGTTACTTATCTTTTTAGTGTCACAAGGAATATTTGATAGACCTCCATATAGCTCACCCATAATCCGCATAATTCTGCCAGCAGGCAAGTTTACAGCACGCAACAAATCAATGAAATCCTTCTCAACTTTTGGTATGGTTTTATGAGACCTCAAGTACTTCAAAGCAAATCGCTGAACAAGATCATGGGTGTGCTCCTCTACAAACTGAGTTACTTCCCATCGAGCACCTATTCTTTTGACATGCATCTTGGCCTTGCAATCATGCAACTTTATTAAAGTTCTGTTTCTCATCCTAGAGATAGGGACATCACCGTCGGTTTGCTTATTCTTGCCCGTTTTGTTGCAAACAAAAAGCTGTTTATCTCTTTCATTATCTAGAACAGATTTCCTTGAACTGCTGACCCTTATAGAAAAGCCAACATGTTTCGCATACTTGTTATAGTGAGCCTTTGCATCCTCAATAGAATCAAATTTCATGCCAATGAAAGGTGTTCGTGGGAGAAGACCTTCAGGAGTAGACTGGACTTCCTCATCACCACCACTGTCTTCACTAGATAATGTAACTCCTGTCGGGTTACCAGTTTCTATTGTATCTGCAGCACCACCCGCATCAGATGTTCCTGCATGTTGCTCAAGCTCAAAATCAGTATCTTGATTCAGATGTTCCGGCAGCAACTCGTTAAGATCTATATTCGATGGCTCATTCAGATCAATATCCATCTGCACAACATATGCGAAAATGTCAGGAAAATGCACAATAGTACAGTCATGTTAGTTTCATGTAGAATTTGTACAAAATTCTTTTCAAATTTTTATACACAAAATGTACAAAAGTTCCATGTAGAATTTGATGTTACTTTTACATACTATTCATTAATTTAGAATTTTATTCATCTGAATACTAATGTAGATTTTGTACTTCATGGCAGGTTGACACATATTTCCCAGAGATTCAAGGCCTATTCTCAGATGTCCAACCTATGTCAAAAACTCCCAGTGAATGTCAAGAAAAAAAAGTTATGTGATCAAAGTAGATTAGAATCAGAAAACCAGTTTTTAGACCTAAGTTGTACATGCTAGTAATGGTTATACTGTATGCTGCTTGCTCACCAATATTGAATCATCCATATTGGTTATACTGTATGGTGCTTGCTCACCAATGTTGAATCATCCATATTGAATCTTTAGTTCTACATGCATTAAGATGAACGTTTTACAGGTTACTTTTCCTGTTCCAACATATGCATGATGATTTTTTAGTTTATCAACCTGTAGATTTTGATGCTTGTTCTCACCATAATCATGTTCATGTTAAGTAATGTTCTCAACCAGAATCTACTTCATGTTAAGTTAACTATGCAGCCAGAATCTACATGATGTGAATTGAGTGTACACTACTTGTTCCTGATACTACCACACTAGTATGATACTACTGTGAGTATATTTGGGAATATGACTGCTTTTCAATTCTCCTTCTTCTATTTCTGCTTCATGTAACAGTAGGTCGCTGGATGAGGAAAACAGATGTAGATCCTGAGATGGGGGAAGTAATTAGATGTAGATCTTGAGATGGGGGAGGTAATCAGATGTAGATCTATATGCCCAGTGGATCTATAGATCCCTTTTCTATCAACAGAAGATGTAGATCTTGAGTTCAAGAGGTAATCTGGACTGGAGATCTGAAAATTGAGATGTGGGTGTAGGTAATCTGGACTGGAGATCTGAAAAATTAAGAAGTGGGTGCGAGTAGATGTATATCTTATTTGGAGATGACAACCGATGAATATATCTTGTGGAAGAAGAAGATGGACATTTTTTTCCTGTACAACTATCGTAGCAAAAGCGTTCCCGCGCGGTAGCTTTCCGGGAGCGATGGCTTCCCGCGCCGGAGTTTCACGTCTCTGTCAACTTTCCTTTTTCGGAAATATTCCGTTTCCAAAAAGGAAAGAAACCTGGTCAGAACTGACCACAAGATAAGAGTAAAAAGTGGCTGACCACTTGTAGTCGCGTCCAAAATAAAAAGTTATCTAGATAATAAGTTATTAATTTATATGATCCTACACGTGGAAGTAATGCCCTAAAATTTTCCATCTCTTTTTTCCCTTTATGTTTATTTATTTATTTATTTCATGTCCCTATGTTTAGAGCTAGTGCCACTAGCAAGCGGTACAATTTTTTTCTCAAATCTACATATCACAATTCACAAATTAATCAATAAGACAAGTGTTCTACCCATATGCAAAAATCTAGAAAAAAATTACACCTTCCCCCTTTGATAGCCTTTTCCCCTTCGTGTTCATCTTCAACCTTCAATTAGGTAAGTCCAAGCTCCGAGACTTTCTGCCATTCAGCCGCCCGGCCACGCGGTCATGATGTTGTTTGGGTACATCTGCGCAAGTGCAGCCGTCTGCTGGCGATTGGCCGTGCTCCTGAGACACGAGTCCCGCCACCTATAAGAATTTTCCAAGCAGTGAAAGCTGAATCTCATGGCGCCGAGTGGTTATTGTTGTTGATGCTCATATGTATATTATTATGCTAAGTCTAAATTACTTTTACATATATAAATATTTATTTATTGCGGTATTTATAGGTAAAATATATTACTTTATATATTAAAAAATAGTTAGTGAACCGGTGAACTTATGGTCCGACCGTTAAAACCTGAACCGACAGCCTCACTGGTTCAATCACCGGTCTGGTTTTTTAAACTATGGACCCAAGTGGTCCACATCAATTGACTGTATGAAATATCGTTGCAATAGATTGCTCTTTATTGCTACAATAGTGGGTTGTTGTAATATCCCCTACATATTGCCACGGATGCACAGTTTGTCGTAGTAAACAATAGTTATTACGACACGACAACATTAGGGCAAAAATATACACTTTTACGACAAATACGTATTCTGTTGCAATAGATGGACATTTTTTGCAACAATATTGGAACCTATCGCAACATGATATAGTTGTCATGATATGTTTCTGAATATTACCACAAATAACTCTTTTGTTGCAAGACCTAGTTCCTATTGCATCAAAATGATTAATTCGCGCAACGAAATTTGGTTGTCGCAATATCGGAGTCATATTGCAATGGTCATGCAGATTGTTGCAATATGGAGCCTCTATTGCAACAAAAGGAGTATTTATTGGGGCAAAACTCGTTCGTGGCAATATGAACATCCTAATACCACAAACGGGAAATTCATGGCAATATTGCACTTTATTGCAACAAAATGTGGCTGTAGTAATAAATATTGTTGCAATAGACCGAATTTTATGTAGTGCTCGATGACGACAAGCAGTGAGCAAAGATCTATGCCGCATCTCGGCCTCCAAAGTAGCAAAGCTCATGTTGGAAAAAGTTTGAAAACTACTAGGAACTTGTAGAACCAGTGGCCAGAAAATCGTCGAATAGATCAGAAGATGTCAGTAACCATGATCCCGGAGAAGCCGATACTGGCTGATGTCTGCAAGTGCACAGATTATTTGTAACTAGTTTCGAGATAAGATTATCGAACCACGTGCAGCTATTGGTAATGGTCTTAATGCCCAATTTTTACCAAAGAGTTCTTAGAAGTCGTCTTTGATTTCAAGTAGGCGTGTTTAAGAGTGTTTGAGTGTATGTAAACAAAGAAATAATAAGTAATGCAAGTAAACAAAGAAGAATTTGCGATATAAGGTAATTTGAGCCGCAATAGGACTAAATTTTTTTCAAGGAGTGTTGGATCCACCACTAGCAATTATGTTAGTCATGCTTAGGATATATCTATGTTGTCATTCATGTATATGTATGAGAGAAGCTTCAAAGTCGATGATCAAAGACCATTCATCTTATATTTCATCTCTCATAACCACAACAGTAATCTTAGGAAAGTCACTCGTGATCCTTGCTATTAAGGCTTAACCCCATGTTCATGGACTAGGGTTTGTGAGTCTTCTCGTATCCCTCTTGAACACATGAGTAATGATACGATGCAATATGTCACTTAGCACCTTCACACCACCACATGCCCAAAAGTAGTTTCCTCAGTTGTCCTGAAGGCAATGTTTGTGGTTGACATCACACAACATCAATAAAGAAAACTATTACACATTCATGAATAAAATTATAGATCATCTTTATTGCAATTAATAACCATGCTAGGGTTTCTCCATCTCCCCCAAAACAAGGTAAATTATTAACACATGGAGGCAATCAACATCATCATAGTAGTATGAACAGAATACAAATGTATCAGTAAATACTTGTGCAAATCCACAACAAAGTCTAGAAACTATAACAAGATGAATGTAATAGAGATGAGAGTATCGATGGTGATGGTTTAGTTGCAGTGGTTTATGATGATGATCGCGAAGACGATGTGTACACTCCTCCAAGGATCTTCGCAGCAGTGAGGATCGAAGTCCCCATGCAAGTTCCCCCTCAAGATCCCTTATGGAGGTGAGGTTTCTGCGAACCGCTGTATTTTGGAGCCTGAAATGGCCTCCAGATAGCATATTTATGCCCATATTGACTTTTCTAATTGATTTATTCATCCTGGCGAAACAAACATAAAAGGGGCGCGTGAGGGCGGTAAAATACCAAAATCCTACAGCTACTCATGCAAAACGCAAGCTAAACAAGCTGTAAAAATACACTCATCAACATCCCCAAGCTTAGACTCCTTCTCTTCCCCGAGCAAGATAGTATCTTAATGGACACGGTTATCATATTCATGAAGCACAAGTTGATAAAATAGAATGATGCATTGCAACATATAGTTAAAGTAAGATATATTGAGCCATCTTGCGAGTTCCATCACACTTCTACGTGACAAGATGAATTAGAAGGCTTCCACACCTTTAGTACTACCCTTCAATGAGAATATTAATTGATAACATATTAGAAAACTTTTAGTTCAACCGAATGAGCATGCATGGAGGTCTCAAATAAGTTTACAACTTCGCACATCCACTTCAGGTTTATTTTTTGAATGGTCTCTTTCATTTCCTCTCCTATTCTCGATGTATATATCTAATTTTATTTTGTACATTTGTTTTTTAATTACACATATGCTCTTAAGAATTTTTTGTGTTGTGCAAGGCACTAGACATATTATTCAATCTCATGAGAAGACTCAAAACAGATCAAGACTTTTTAATAAAACTGCAAACATAGTATGAAGTAATTCACGCTGGTGGTTTGAGCTTCTACCACAACTTGTACTCATTCTAAAATTTTGATGGTATCATTGCTTTGATTTTCTCAACTTTCTCTCTTTTTTATTTTCATTCTTTTATGTTTTAATAATCAAACCATTGATCTATAACATACTATCAAAGTTTCTTTAAAATTGTGAACAGTACTAATGATGTGGAAGATTCCAAAGTCACCAAAAAGTACAAGTACAATAGAGCTCATCCTAGTTCATACATCTAGTAATATAATCACAAACCGATATACTTCATATAATAAAAACTCGCAATCCATAGGATATAAATCATTCCTTCCTACAAGGGAGCTAAAGTTGCAACTTATTATGCAAAACTTGAAAAAGTAAACTAAGGTACATGCAAAAAGTAAACATGCTAAAATTTATAAGATAGATTACAAGGTATCAAAGACCTCTCCAAGTTTGGAATCAAGCCGGGTGGGATCAAATAATCCGTGTGATTATTTGATACCATGGTTTCGATGCTTAAGGTGGTGTTACTCTAGTAGCGCGGCAAAGTCTACCAAGTAGAGCTTGATTTGCCTCCTTAAGAGTAAGAATGCGACGCTTGCGTTCTTCATTGATATTTTCTAAGTGTTCAGTGTAATACTTATGAAGCTCAATGGTCTCCTTCTGAGTTTGTATTGCTAGGAGACTAATGTTGATATTAGCCTTTAAATGTTTCATGATATTTTGGTCCATATGATCAAGATAGCTTCGCAGCAAATCAATGTGTTTAGAAGATCAAGCGGCTTTTACCTCAACCTTTTTGATGCGATGATCAAGAGAATCTAGAGAACTTTGGATCTTGTCATTTTCTAGATTTATTTTCTCAAGCGAGACATCTCCTTGTTTCCTTGTAGACTCATCTTCTCCATCCTCTGCCTTCTTTTCATGCACGAAGTTGATCGTACACCCGCGACCTTCCTCCATGGTCTCTTTCATATTTGCTTGTTCATCTGGTTGAAATTGATTTAACCAAGTTGGCTTGATCCTCCTGGCATCTTCTAAGTCTTCAGTATGTTCAGTGTACCTGATTTCCTGGCCGATCCTTTCAGCAAGTTTCTTCTTCTCGTGCTCGTTGATTAATGCCATAGCTTCACAATTGGTGGAGAAAACTTGTATATAGGATCTGTTGAATAAAAAATACCAAGACATTTAGGAGAATATACGAGGAGGTTAGGTGTCAAAAATTACCGTCATAAGAGTCCATAAGTCGGTTAAAAAAGAATCTCAACAAATCTAAAATGAAATCAGCAATTTATAGAAAATTGGGCGTCCTAACGATCATCGGTACAGGTAGCGGTCGTACAGAACGCCCGTACAAAATCCTATGTTGCAAAGATTTTAAAATCGAACGTCGGTAGAACCTGCCAGGTTTTAGTACAGGCGGGTCACTCATGTACAACTGCCGATACAAGTAGTCAGGACACAACATTTTTCTCTCTTTTTTTACAAAATGCGAAAGAAACGAAAGGGAGCATCAAAAGTGTTAACGAGTAGCCGTACAACGAGGTGTAGAGGTACAGCTCACTCGTACCACTTTGATACTTAGTGTGCAAAAAAACAGAGAATATAAAGACTATGCGTACAATGAGGTCTCACCAGACGGCCTACCTGTACTGAAATCTAAAAAAATCCGAAATTTTCCTAGAGACCATAGAGCTTAATAAAAATCAGTACAGCGGTGCCCAACCATATGATCCGCTCGCACCATGTTAAGTAACCTCTCGAACCCTCCAAACAAATACAAGGAAGAAGAAAACTAAAACCAAATTATTAAAACAGCGATCTAAACTAAAGAAAATCCCAAAAGAAAGAACATAGGCTCCGACGAGGGTTTAACTCATGAATACTCATTGTTATGGACTTGGGTTTTGGAGAAGGAGGGAGCGCTGAAGACATCTATCGGCTAGCAAACAAGCACGCAGGGGACTCGGAGATTTACCCAGGTTCAGGCCTCGCAGAGGTCCCTACTCCTGCTTGTCTGCTCGTGGAATTATTGAAGGAATCGAGGATTACAATGGTGCGCAGATGCAATCTGGCGAGGGTTGTGGAAACTAGGGTTGCGTGTGTCCTCCTCGCCACCCTCCTAGCCTTTATATAGATGGGCTAGGTCTTGGGTAGCAGGTCGAGTCGGTTACAGGTTACGGTTTTTCCCTTTAAACTTTCTATCTTTAGCTTCTTCTTGTTCTTCAAGCAATCGAGAGTCGGTAGGCTACTCGAGTTCTCTCTTTGGGCCTTGGCGACACCGTGGGCTTCCACTGTATCCATGCCGTATATACCAAAGTCGAGTACCTGTAGGGTATACCCATGTCAGTAGCCCCTGAGTGTCCAGTGTTATCGCAGATTCAACTGGAGACTTTATGAAGCCTTTCGAGTGCATGAATGAGTATATTTTCGACTGCTTTGCTTGTGTCATAGGGATTGTTGATGTGCATGCCTGATTTAACCGATGTATCGGTATCAGTTAACTACCTTAGGGTAAAACAACGCAATCTACTTGAACTCGAGTCCCTGGACTCGAATCCGGAAAAGTGCTGGTATAATTTGACTCAAGCCACGGAGGTCTTACAGGAGTCAAATTCCAGTATATGGGTGTGAGCACTCGACACGTCCGTCAAGGCATGTTCATCGTACCTTTAGGCACGGATATATTTCTGGTAGTGCGCGGCGAATGCGTTGCCAGGCCTTATTCAGGTCTTACCTTCACGCTGCATGCGTGACATCCAAATTTTTTCATCACGGAGATGATTCGGGTGACCCAGGAGACGCAGTCTCTTTATAGAGAAAGATCATGAGGCGGTGTCACCATAAACTTTGAGTGTGGATGTTATCAATACACATTACGATGTACAAATAATCATAGGGTGCGCGACTAGCGCTCCCTATGGGAGTAGCCCCCGAGTGCCTGGTTGAGTCGAAGACTCATGCAGGGACTAAAGAACGTTTGCGACTGCTGTCGTCTTTTGTTTGCTTGTTTCAGTCGAATTTACTTCCAGCGCTCCCTATGGGAGTAACCCATATCCATAGTCGAATCGCGAATTCGAGTGATTGGGTTTGTTTATGATTGTCCATGTTCCTGCAGAAAAGAAAAAGAAAAATCGTAGGGCGCGCGACCAGCGCTCCCTATGGGAGTAGCCCCCGAGTGCTTGGTGGAGTCGAAGACTCGAGCAAGGACTGAAGTAGTCGAAGTCTTCTACTGCGTAATTTTGGATGACGTCAGTGCTGACGATGCGATGACCTTAGTTGCCCGCGTGAGCGAATTTGACGGGACGTGACGAGCGGTGGGTCCCATTGTCTGACTCTGACTTGACCGGACGTGCGTAATCTTTTGTTTTAACTGTGCCTCCTCGATTTCCGCGCGTAATGGGGATAGTGGGGGACGGTTCACACTTCAGGTTCTCCATGTGTCGAGCATGATGAACGCCACGCGTCTGGTAGGGTTTTTCCTGACCATTAGATTGCATCTTCTAGGGGGTTAAGTAGTGATGTTGCGACGGTAATTTTCACATATGCTTCCTCTCTGCCTTTGCCTCTGTCGCCATTGATACCGCTCCTCTGCTTCTTTGTGCTACTCTCTTTCGTGGCGCTGGACCAGCTCCGCGTATTTCCCAGTTACTTCCTCCGGTCACACCGCTACCGTAGAATGGGGAAGAAGAAGGGAGGTGCCATGGCCGATTCCGCCGCCGCCACGGTTGCTGCAAAGAAGAAGGGTGGCTCCGCCGCTGTGGGCACTAGCACCGCCGCCGCCGGGAAAAAGAAGGGCACGGGCACTCGCGTCACCAATGGTGCGTGGCGCGCATCCGTGATAAAGTCTTCAGAGCTTCGTCTTCTACGCTAGGACGGAGTTTTGTCTGCCACAGTCGCGGACACGCGCATCCCTGGCAACGAGGTAATCCCCTCTCCTCCTGCCGGCTTTCGGGTGATGCTCCTAGCATTCATCATCCGTGGTCTCTCGTTGCCCCTGCATCCTTTCTTCAGGGGCCTTCTCTGTTTTACGGGCTCCAGCTCCATCAGCTATCCCCAAACTCCATCGTCCATGTAGCTTGCTACATTACTCTTTGCGAGTGCTGGCTCGGAATCGAGCCGCACTTCGGTCTCTTGAAGCGCCTCTTCAAGCTGAAGCGCCAATCGGCATCTGGCTCCGTAGTCTATGATGTAAGCGGCTGCGGTATCCACGTCGACTCCTCTGCCACATACTTTGATATCAAACTCATAGCATCCGTCCAAGGGTGGAGGGACAAGTGGTTTTACATCCACGACCTGAAGGCGAACGGAGCCCACTTCGGACTCGCGCCTTCGATCTCGCGACGCCGTGCAAGAGGAGGCACTCCTAGAAGAACGTAGTGATGCCCGTCGAATCTGCGGAGACAGATGTGTGATACATTGCAAATGTATCTATAATTTTTGATGTTCCATGCTTGGTTTTATCTACTCTCTTATGTTTTGTCCACACTTTGGAGTACTTTTCATATGATTTCTTGGACTAACCTATTAACAAGAGCCACAGTGCCAGTTGTCTGTTTTCTGCTATTTTTGGTTCCAGGAAAGTCAGGAAATCAATATTCTCGGAATTGGACGGGACAAAAGCCAAAGTTCCTATTTTACCGAAAGACTCACGGAGCCCGAAGAAGAGACGGAGGAGGGCCAGGGCCTAGCCACACCATATGGTGGCGCGGGCTAGCCCTGGCCGCGCCACCAGGTGGTGTGGGCCCCCTGGCCGCCCACCGACCTTGCCCTCTGGCCTATAAGAGCCTCCCGATGCATAAACCCTAGATCGTCAATCAGAAATCCACGAAAAGTTCCGCTGCGCCGCCGCCACCGAAGGGGAGATTCGGGGGACAGAAAGTCTCTATTCTGGCACCCTGCCGGGATGGGGAAGTGCCCCCGGAGCCATCTCCATCGATCTCCACCGCCATCTCCATCACCATTGGTGATTCCCATGATGAGGAGGGATTAGTTCTCTCTCGAGGCTAAAGGGTTCTACCGGTAGCTATGTGTTCATCTCTCTATCTATGCGTGATCATATTGTGATCATGAGCTTTGTAATCAAGTAGATCTGCTTTGCTACTCAAGTGCTTTAATAGATCTCTGCTCTCCCCATGTGTGTGAAAGTGACAGCGTGCACACCATGGTGGCACTTAGGCTAGAGATTCAAATACTTGTTATGAGTTATATTTGGAGTTGGATGTCTTTATGAAATTGTGGTGTTTGTTGGACTCATCTAGTACTCAAGGTGACAGTGTGGGGTTTTCTAGATGGGAAAGGCTTACTTTGAGGTGTGCTGTTATAGCCCTACCAACGATTAGAGTGTCCAACCGGAGAGTAGTTAAGAGTAGTATCACAAAGAGAATATATTTATATGAGAGTGTTCACTAGCGAAAGTATGATCCCTAGGCCTTGTTTCTAAGCATTGATACACCATTTGCAATTAGATCTGTTACATGTTTGCTTGCTTCCATCTTTATTTCAGTTTGCCTTTAGTATCTTCCACACCATCAAGCTATTTTATATCACCGTTACCACTTATAATTATCCATACCACTTGTATTTCACTATCTCTTCGCCGAACTAGTGCACCTATACACCTGAAAAGTGTATTGGGTGTGTTGGGGACACAAGAGACTTCTTGTATCTTGATTGCAGGGTTGCTTGAGAGGGAATACCTTGGACCACTTCCTCCCTGAGTTCGATAAACCTTGGGTGATCCACTTAGGGGAAAACTTGCTGCTGTTCTACAAACCTCTGCACTTGGAGGCCCAACAACTGTCTACAAGAATACAAGTGCGTAGACATCAAGCTATTTTCTGGCGCCGTTGCCGGGGAGGTAAGGTAAAAGGTATTCACACCGGAGGATTAAAGAAGAAGAACCTCCCATGGCAAACGCCTATTTTCTGGCGCCGTTGCCGGGGAGGTAAGGTAAAAGGTACTCACATCCTCCGGTGTGAGTGCTCGAAGTTATTTCCTTTAGATTCTGTAATTTTGTCTTTTTGTTTCTTGTTTTCACTAGTTAGGCTTAATGGAGAACAACACAAAAATTAGAGAGCTTTATAGTATTTATCTTGAGTTAGGACATGAAGTGTTTGAAGAGAAAATTAAAAAACATATGGAACTTTATTTTCATGCTAATAGCAATGTCATTAGTATGAGTTCTTTGAACACCATTATTTCCAATGCTATGGAAAAGTCTAAGCTTGGGGAAGCTGGTTTTGATGAGAATGATCTTTTTAGTCCCCCAAGCATGGAGGAGAAAATCTACTTTGATGATACTATGCCTCCAATATATGATGATTACAATGATGAGTATGATATTTTCAGTCCACCTACTATTGAGGAGGAAATTAATTATGACTACAATATGCCTACTATATTTGATGATTATGGTGATGAGAATAATAATGATAGCTATTTTGCTGAATTTGCTCCCACTATGATTAATAAGAATGACTATGTTTATGTGGAGAGTATTAATTCTTTTATGCATATGGCTCATGATAAGAATGTTTTATGTGATATTTATATTGTTAATTTTATTCATGATTCTACGGAAAGTTCTTATGAGAGATGGAAACATGGTTTTATGTGTCTCAACAATATTAAGTTTCCCCTCTTTATGTTGAATGTCTTGAAATTGCACTTGTTTTGCTTGATTATGCTTATTGCTTTGTGCTTTCATGACTTGTTTCTTTAGAAGATTCCTATGCATAGGAAGTGGGTTAGACTTAAATGTGCTTTGAATTTGCTTCTTGATGCTCTCTTTTACTTCAATTCATATTTCGTATGTGAGCATCTTCTCAAACTATCAAGCCTAACTTAAAGGCATTAAAGAAAAGTACTTATTGGGAGATAACCCAAAAGTTTTAGTTGAGTCTTGGAAGTTATTACCTCTGTAATAACCGCTCCTTATCCTTTTTATTTTCTTTTTGTGTCAAGAGTAACCTCTAATGAGAGAGAAGTAATGATTGGGAAAGTTGCTGTCCCGAAACAGATTTCTGTGCTTCACCGTAAAAATTCGTGAGAGAGCTCTGTATGTCGGATTGAGCTTTAATTTTTGCTTCTTCCCCAGGTTGTGATATAACTTTATTTAGTTCAACACTTTTTGATTTGAGCAACAGAAGATCTTCGAAAAAATTCGTCTTTACCTGCTGGTCTGTTTTGACAGATTTCTGCCATTTTCTGCATTTGCTTCTTGTTGGTTCCTTCTTGAGTTCTTTTGGGGAATTGAGATTTTTAAGGGAAGTGCTATAGTAGCTAGTGTTATAATGGAAGTTTATTTGGTGTTAGAACTGAACCTTAAGACTTATTTATCTTAAGTGGACTAATGTTGCTAATGAGATTGTGTGAAATTTTGTATGAAGGAAAAATTTTAGGTGTATGGAAGGAATGAGTAATGAGATGAAGGATGGAATAAAGCTCAAGCTTGGAGATGACACGCGTGTCACCCCAAGAAATATCCAATAAGTACAAGCATAAAAGCTTGGGGATGCCTAAGGCATCCCCTTCTTCGTCAATAAAAATCCCAGGTTTCTTCCTAACGCTTCATTTTTATTGTTTCATGCACAGTTGTGTTGTTCTTGGAGCGTCTTCTTTTTCGTTTTTTTTGGTTTTTAGTTTGCATGGTTTGCTTAGTTTGCTGAATAAATTGGTTGGACGCCCTCTTTCATACATTGGTTTTCAAATAGTGTGGTTTGGTTTGGAAAAGAGTAGGAAAGTTCATGCTTATGTGGTAAAAAGAGCTCGTTTTTGACTGTGGCCTATGCTTTGTCATGCCATGCTTGATATTGTTTTGGATTTATGATTAGTATTCCTTGCTGTAGCATGACTTGTTATAAACAATTGAGATTTCTTAATGTGCCTTGGATGAATCATGCGTTCTTTTAGCATATTAAAGCATAGTATAGTGGTATTCTCCTTTGATGCTTTATTTGGGTTGACTTGGCGCATGCTCACACCATGGTATGACTATCTCAAGTCACCATAGCCTGTATGATCCTTTAGTTTTCAACTTGTAGTATCACTTTATGCTTTGATCAATTATGTTTTGTCTCTCTGCATGATTATGGCCATTATTGCTCTCTTAGTTTGTTGCTCCCAGTCTTTTGCTAGCCTCCACAACAAAGTATGAGTTCCACTCATGCATCCAACTCCCTAAACCAAGTTATTCCAAAGAGTCCACCATACCTACCTACTAGCTTATGCTATTCCAAGTATATTCATGCTTTTGTTTACCTTCCACTTGTTATGAGAAAACTAGTGATTAAAGCTCTCACGAACTTGATGGCACAATTTACTTTTCTTGCCCTTAATAAACTTGAACCATTCTGTCTTCTATGTTGTATATGCTTGCACTTATTTGTTGGGAATTACCAGAACCATGTTTTCATGGGGAACGCTTTCAACATTGCACTTGGTACTTGTACCTAGTTGATATCATGCTCTTTTGTATATGGATGTCGTCGATGTGAAATGAAAGGGGAGCTTGTAAGTCCATGGAGTTATGTATATGTGTTAGAGAAACGCCTGGGCCGCTGGTCTAATCCATGCTGACATGGTGGAAACCTGCAGCGTAACCATAATGAGCTGTCTATGAAGCATTCTTCTTATAAAAAAAAGAGTCCTATATTGAGAAAAAAAAGAGAAAAGAGAAAAAAAAGAGATACTATGAAAAGAGGAAAGAGAGAAAAAAGCACCATATTCCCATGGTAAATAAGAAGAATGTTGAGATGCTCGCTATCTACTTGCCTTGTCATTTTGATATGGGGATTCTTCCGTATCATCAGACAAGGGGTACCCCGTTGGCGGTTCTCTATGATACACATGTACTTACGATGACAAGAACTTACCGATGACTAAACTTGAGTAGCATGAGGAACGGCCCTCGTATACAAGGGACATGAGATTTCTGACTTATACTTCGTCAAGCATGTACACCATAGTTTGTTCACTTTAACCTTAATCACTTCAAGATGCTTATGATAGGGGCAATGAGAGCTGAAAGCTAATAAGTACTATAATTTTTGGAAGCTCTTTATGAAACTTGAATCCCTACTTCCTTCTATGAAGGCCTTTATTTTACTTTTATGTTGAGTCTCCACCGTCTATCTTTATGCACCTACTTTGAGAGCATAGTGGCCATTCTTAGTTCTATGTGCATTGTCCCAAGACTAGTTGATTGATGCATACTTTGATATTGCTTGTTTTAAATTATTGTATCTAGTCACTCTTATGAACTTTGAAGGTGTCCTATGCATTTATATTTGCTACTCTATTGAGGGACAAACTGAATACTATTATGCTATGTTTTCTTTATGTGAAACAAACAAACGTCTTGCTAAGCATTGTTATTCATGAATCTTTTGTTTGTGCCTTTTCATGTTGCATCATAGTTTCTTTGCTTATTGCTAGAACTTTGTCTTTCATGTTATGATTGAAATACTATGATCCCAGCTTTGAATGTTTTACAAATAATTTGATCAAGTTCTTGATGGTGCATGTCACCCTCAAAAATTATTCTTTCTTTTTATCACTTACCTACTCGAGGACGAGCAGGAGTTAAGCTTGGGGATGTTGATACATTGCAAATGTATCTATAATTTTTGATGTTCCATGCTTGGTTTTATCTACTCTCTTATGTTTTGTCCACACTTTGGAGTACTTTTCATATGATTTCTTGGACTAACCTATTAACAAGAGCCACAGTGCCAGTTGCCTATGTTCTGCTGTTTTTGGTTCCAGGAAAGTCAGAAAATCAATATTCTCGGAATTGGACGGGACAAAAGCGAAAGTTCCTATTTTATCGGAACACTCACGGAGCCCGAAGCAGAGACGGAGGAGCGCCAGGGCCTGGCCACACCATATGGTGGCGCGGGCTAGCCCTGGCCATGCCACTAGGTGGTGTGGGCCCCCTGGCCTCCCACCGACCATGCCCTCTGGCCTATAAGAGCCTCCCGATGCATAAACCCTAGATCGTCAATCAGAAATCCACCAAAAGTTCTGCTGCGCCACCGCCATCGAAGGGGAGATTCGGGGGACATAAAGTCTTTGTTCCGGTACCCTGCCGAGATGGGGAAGTGCCCCCGGAGCCATCTCCATCGATCTCCACCGCCATCTCAATCACCATTGCTGATTCCCACGATGAGGAGGGAGTAGTTCTCTCTCGAGGCTAAAGGGTTCTACCGGTAGCTATGTGTTCATCTCTCTATATATGCGTGATCATATTGTGATCATGAGCTTTGTAATCAAGTAGATCTGCTTTGCTACTCAAGTGCTTTAATTGATCTCTGCTCTCCCCATGTGTGTGAAAGTGACAGTGTGCAAACCATGGTGGCACTTAGGCTAGAGATTCAAATACTTGTTATGAGTTATATTTGGAGTTGGATGTCTTTATGAAATTGTGGTGTTTGTTGGACTCATCTAGTACTCAAGGTGACAGTGTGGGGTTTTCTAGATGGGAAAGGCTTACTTTGAAGTGTGCTGTTATAGCCCTACCAACGATTAGAGTGTCCAACCAGAGAGTAGTTAAGAGTAGTATCATAAAGAGAATATATTTATATGAGAGTGTTCACTAGCAAAAGTATGATCCCTAGGCCTTGTTTCTAAGCATTGATACACCGTTTGCAACTAGATCTGTTACATGTTTGCTTGCTTCCATCTTTATTTAAGTTTGCCTTTAGTATCTTCCACACCATCAAGTGTATTTGGTGTGTTGGAGACACAAGAGACTTCTTGTATCTTGATTGTAGGGTTGCTTGAGAGGGAATACCTCTCCCTGAGTTCAGTAAACCTTGGGTGATCCACTTAAGGGAAAACTTGCTGCTGTTCTACAAACCTCTGCACTTGGAGGCCCAACAACTGTCTACAAGAATAGAAGTGCGTAGACATCAATGTGCTATACGAGCGCATCTGCGACCTCGAGAGTCGCATGGGAAAAGAGGAGGGAGGCTGCGCTCTCATTCGCACATGGCTACGCCGCTGTGTCCAGCCCCTGCAGGCCAGAGTCCACCCTATGTTCCAGTGGGCTGGCGTGGACGATGTCACTCGCGTATCTGCCGATGGAATTTCCACGAGTGAGGTAGATAAAAGGGTTCGACTGGTCACCAAGTACACCGCCAAGGATGTGCTTCCTAATGATCTAGATGTTCCTCCGTTCGATGCTGCTAACCCTCCTCTTGAGGTACAGTTGTGCTACGTAGTAGCTTTGTTTGTCGACTGCTGTTTTGCTGTTTCTTGACTTTGTGCTAAAGTGTTTTCTGTATGCAGGATTGAGCAGTATCGCCTTGTATGTCCCCTCTTCCTGAGGGGGTTATTCCTCGTGAAGATTTGGAAGAGGACGAGTCAGAATCGACTGTCCCATCTGATGTGGAGGAGGAAGCCCCCGAGTCGAGTGGTTCGGACACTCGCAAGCGTTCGCGCAACGAGGGTTCGTATGCATCTTCTCCTTCAACTTCAGGAGGTGCGGCTATGGGTGCTGAGTCGCCGATACCTGCTATTCCTGTGAGTGCTGTGGCGCCATCTTGCCGCAAGAAGATGCGGCTACCGAAGGAGTCGTCGTCGGAGTCGGGGGATCAAACCTTCGATTTTGACAAGTTTGATTGGTAAGTATACGAATCTTATTTTTTGGTTCTTCTTTGGAGTTGCATTCCCTTGATGTTGGTTTTCGCCCTGCTGTCAGCCGGCGTCGTCGTCTTCTGGCGATGTCGAATTTTTGAAGGAATCTGGAGGCGCAACTTCCAAGGCCAAGAAAATGGCGGAATGCACTCCTTCTCCTCCATTGGCGGCCCACTCCGGTCATAATTCATCGAGTTCTCCGCACGATGTGGAGCACCAGATGGTTATCCGGACGACTACACGTCAATCGACTTCGGAGTCATTGGAGGATCATGTATGTGGAGCATTTGTTTCCTCTATTTTTGCAGTCGAATGTATCATCTTCTATCATCTGCTTATCCTTTGCTATTTTTTCCTGTCACAGCTTATTGTGAAGGAAACCGCTCGCTTAGCGAAGCAAGTTCTTGCGATGGGTCGCCAACATGCAATGCTGGATAATCGCTATCGCGTAGTGAAAGTAAGTGTCTTGCTTCTTCTTCGTCCTCCTTGTGATATATCCGGCTGATAGCCTATCTTTGTTTGTTTCATAGCTGAGCATAACGCACTCCTTCGTGACGCCGCTTCTCTTGAGAAGGCGCTTGCCGCGGCGATAAAGAGTCGCGATGAGGCAATGGCAACACGTGACGAGTCGCGGAAACGCGAAGAGGATCTGCGTGCCTCCATCGTGGCTAGAGAGAAGTTATTCGAGGAACAACTTTTCTCGATTGCCAAGGCTCTCTCAGGTATTCCCTTGTCTGGATTTTCATTGTTTTTCTTCTTTCGAATTTGTCGTTGGTGTTGACTTTCGTGCCCATGCTTGGGTTTTATGTAGATGCCAGCGGTTTGAGCTTCGACCCTTAGGCACTCCGCCGTGACGATGACTTGGTGGGTGCCATTTCGGCAGTCGAGGATCGCAGCGCTGCCGTTCAGGGGACGCTCTCCAAGGCCAAGGGCGTGCTCAGTTGCCTCCGGGAAGAGCTGGCGCCCAAGGATGAGTTGATCGAGAATATGGACGAGCTGGTGGAGTCCCTTGCTGGGGGTGTTCCTGCAAGCTTCAAGAACTCGCTCCGTGCGGCTGGCGCTTCGATGTCACTCGCAATGGTTCAAGCCCATGGAGTTGAAGTTGATCCTGCAGCGGTCTCCAAGGCGATGCCTGTCAGTGCTGATGGCCAGCAGGTAGTCTTTGCTTCCTTCGTGACTGTGGCAAGTACGGCCCTCAGCTGATCAATACAGTTGCGAAGTGTTGGGCCACGTAGAGATAAACAAAACTTTTCCCCTACGCGGTGATCCCAAGATCCAGCTCAGGTAGAAGGCCACGAGGATTACCACTAGACGCGCAGTTCCGGAATTGATGAAGCACGTTGCTTGATGCAGTGCAGTCCTTGCGATCCGTTCCGGTTCCACGATCCACGATCCGTTCTTTCTTCACGATCGTTGAAGTGCTGAACGTACAGCACCTCTGCCGGTATCCACACGTACGAGGAGGAGCGCCAGCGATGGACTGCTAGGTGCGGTACGGCGGCGACAGGACGGACTGGGGCTAGGGTTTCCAACACATGGAGTGAGCTAACCTTGTGCTCTAAGCACCTGCACCCCAGCTTATATAGGGAGTGAAAGTGGGCTCCACTCACTTGTGGCCCATTCACTAAAAGGCCTATATTAGCCACTGCAAGTCTCACTTGCTGACTAAGTCCATGTCTCTATTTGGGTCCAACCCAAATAGGTTTCCTATTTGGGTCTAACCCAAACTCGCTCCTGCTCTTAAGTGTGTGACCTGACAGGCTCATGGTAACCCGAACACGATTCCGAGTCTCACTCGTGATCGATCAGTTGGTAGCGGCTCCTAGCAGAACGTGCCAACTCCCAAGTACCAATAAGTCATGACGACATACCTTCCAATGTGACTTTCTTCTGAGTCCCTTTTGCCTCACGATATACCTTGTCGGACTACAGGCGAATGATCGTCATCCCTTAAATAGTCCGACTCTCTTTCTCGATCCGAGATAAGTGATTCATCCGGCTAACTCTTAGTCGGCTGCCTCGGTTAACACTTAACCGTGACGCGCATGGCCATGCTTTCCGAATCATATCTTCCGAGAGGGCCCAGAGAATATCTCTCCAGAAGGAGGGGCAAAATCCCGTCTTGCTTATTCACATCACGCAGCTTGATTCTCAGTCGACCCGAACTCCGCCTTTATAACTGCCCAGTGACCGAACATCGTTTGACAGAACCTAATTCGGAGATCCTCAACTCGGATTGTGCAATAACCTCAGGTCTAAGGATTACATTAATTGAGATATGCAAATGACGACTTGTTCGTTGCATCTCAATATGGGTCAGTCCGACTCGCTAAACTCTTTAGCTGAATCCGTGTAAGTCGAAATAGCATCTCCATGCCCATGACAAGTGGAACCTAGTCATCTGCCGACTTTCACATTGGTCTAAGTTGTGTTTCCGGCATGACCTCAATGACCAAGGACAATTAGTATGAACAACATGAATATGTAGTTCCACAATCAAATCACATATTCGATGATACATATCAGTAGTTCATACATGGACCATAACCTTATGAATACACAGGAATATCATCATACATGATTGCCTCTAGGGCATATTCCCAATAGTCTCCCACTTGCACTAGAGTCAATCTTCCGACATCACATGTCCAGGCATCTAATGCCCATTGCTCTCAGGTGCGCCTCATGCTTCAGCTGTGGAAGTGGCTTTGTCAACGGATCCGCAATGTTTGCATCCATGTGTACCTTGCATAACTTGATATCACCTTGATCCATGAACTGGCGAATAAGGTGGTACCGCATGAGTATATGTTTGTTCTTCTGGTGTTGTCTAGGTTCATTGGCTTGTGCAATAGCACCATTGTTGTCACAATACACGTCTAACAGATTGGACGAGCCCTGAACCACACCAAGATCCATGAGGAAATTCCTCATCCAAACGGCTTCTTTTGCCGCCTCCGAGGCAGCAATATACTCAGCCTTTGTCATAGACGCAGACACCGTTTCTTGCTTGGAACTTTTCCAGCTCACAGCCCCTCCATTTATCACAAACACATATCCGGATTGCGAACGAGAATCATCCGAGTCAGTAAGATAACTCGCATCCGTGTAACCCTTTACACTGAGTTCATCCTCACCTCCATAAACCAGGAACATATCCTTAGCCCTTCTCAAGTACTTGAGGATATTTTTAGCCGCTGCCCAGTGGATTTCTCCAGGGTCAGCCTGGTACCTGCTCACAACACTTAGAGCATAGGAAACATCCGACCTAGTACAAATTATAGCATACATGATGGATCCAATTGCAGAAGCATACGGAATCGCACTCATCCGACTTCGCTCATTAGTTGTCGAAGGACACTGAGTCTTGCTAAGTTTTACGCCGTGGGACATCGGTAAGAACCCCTTCTTAGATGATTCCATGTTGTACTTCTTCAACACTTTGTCCAAATATGTACTCTGACTCAATACAATGAGCCGCCTTGATCTATCTCTATAGATCCGGATTCCTAGTATGTAAGTCGCGTCACCCAAGTCTTTCATCGAAAAACTCTTTTCCAATGATTCCTTGGTCTCTTGCAACATCTAGACATCATTTCCAATCAGTAATATGTCATCCACATATAAGATCAGAAAGTTTACTTTTCTCCCACTAAACTTCTTGTATAAACAAGAATCATGATCACTCTTGATGAAGCCAAACGATTTGACTACCTCATCAAAGCGAATGTTCCAACTCCGAGATGCTTGCTTCAACCCATAAATGGATTTCCGAAGCTTGCATACCTTGTCAGCATTAGCCGGATCGACAAAACCCTCAGGCTGTATCATATACACGTCCTCGGTTAAATTTCCATTAAGGAAAGCCGTCTTGACATCCACCTGCCATATCTCATATTCGAAATAAGTTGCTATAGCTAACATGATTCGAACTGATTTGAGCATCGCTACAGGAGAGAAAGTCTCATCGTAGTCAACTCCTTGAACTTGTCGGAACCCCTTCGCGACAAGCCGTGCTTTATAGATAGAAACATTTCCATCCATATCAGTTTTGTTCTTAAAGACCCATTTGCACTCAACGGGTCTTGCACCGTCTGGCAGATCAACCAAGTTCCAAACTTGATTTTCATCCATGGACTTTAACTCGGATCTCATGGCTCCAAGCCATGACTCGGAATCAGAACCCAGCATCGCTTCGGAATAAGTTGCCGGCTCATCACTGTCCAACATCATCACATCACGAACACTTCGCAATCTAGCCGATCTTCGCAGTGTCGGTGCAGTTTCCGGCTCAGGTACCACGTCCGGCTCAACCTCTAAGGCTTTTGCCGACTCACTGCTAGCCGGCATCTCTCGAATTTCTTCGAGATGCACCGTACTTCCACTGACTCCCCAACTGAGAAACTCTTTCTCAAGGAAGACACCGTTTTGAGCGACAAACACTTTGCACTCTTCTCGGTTGTAGAAGTAGTAACCCAAGGTTTCCCTCGGATACCCCACGAAAATACAGTTATCCGACTTAGTTGTAAGCTTGTCCGACTGAAGTCACTTGACAAAAGCTTCACAACCCCAAATCTTAAGAAAAGACAAACTCGGCTTCTTGCCAGTCCACATCTCATGCGGTGTCTTCTCTACCGACTTTGATGGTACTCTGTTTAGTGTGAACGCTGCAGTTTCTAGACAATAACCCCAAAATGATAAAGGCAGATCTGTCCGACTCATCGTTGATCGTGCCATGTCCAACAAGGTCCGATTCCTCCTTTCCGACACACCGTTTCTCTGCGGCGTTCCTAGAGGAGTGAGCTGGGGAACTATTCCACAACTCTTTATATGGTCATCAAACTCATGGCTCATGTACTCGCCTCCTCGGTCCGACCGAAGAAACTTTATTTTCTTTCCAAGTTGATTTTGTACCTCATTCTAGAATTCCTTGAACTTTTCAAAGGCTTCCGACTTATGTTTCATCAAGTAGATATATCCATACTTACTCAAATCATTAGTGAAGGTAATGAAGTACTCATAACCACCTCTGGCTGTCGTGCTCAATGGGCCACATACATCACTATGTACTAGTCCCAATAAGTCGTACGCCCTTTCACAACTCTTTGCAAAAGGTGTCTTGGTCATTTTGCCGAGAAGGCAGGATTCACATGTCTCGAATGACTCCAAGTCGAACGAAGTTAGGAGTCCATCATCATGGAGCTTCTTCATGTGTTTCCAACTTATATGACCAAGCCGATAATGCCAAAAGTAAGTCATATTCAGATCATTTGGTTTCAACCTTTTCACATTTATGTTATAGACAGATTCACCCTCAAGATTTAAAATAAATAACCCGTCCCAGACGGGCGCAAATCCATGAAACATATCATTCAAATATAAAGAACAACCATTATTCTTAATATTCGACTCATAGCCCTGTCTCATCAAACATGAGGCAGGAATGATGTTTCGACTAAGCACTGGAACATAATAACAATTATTTAGCTCCATTATGAATCCAGAAGGTAAATGAAGTTGCATTGTGCCGACTTCCAACGCAGCGACTCTCGCTTTGTTTCCGACTCTAATGTCAACCTCGCCTCTTGCAACGCTCCTAGTTCTTACCAGTCCCTGCAACGAGTTGTAGATGTGAATGACTGATCCGGTATCATATACCCAAGAACTATCAGGTCCATCAGCAAGATAAATGTCTATAACATTGCAAACAAGCGTACCTGAGCCGGAAGTCACACCTCCGCTCTTGGCTTTATCAGCCAGATACTTGCTGCAATTCCTCTTCCAGTGGCCACCCGACTTGCAGTAGAAGCAAGTGGATCTGGCTGTAGGAGATGGCTTGGTCCCTGAGGAAGCGCTTTGGACTAGGTCCTCCGCCTTACCTCCTGACTTTGCCTTCTTCTTCTTAGTCCAAGAACTCTTCTTGAACTTAGCCTTGTTTTGTACCATCAACACTTGACTGGCACCTTTCTTGAGATCCGCCTCAGGCTGCTTGAGCATCCCATGTAATCCAGTGAGCTTCTTATCCATACCATGCATGTGGTAGTTCGATATGAACTGGCCATACGCACTAGGAAGAGAGTTCAGAATTATGTCCGTAGCGAACTCTTCGCTAATGGGGTAGCCAAGCCTTTCCAGAGACTGCACGTAACCAACCATCTTGATCACATGCGGACTCAGTGGATCGCCATCCTTAAGCTTGCAGCTCAACAAAGCTTGAGAGACTTGATACCTCTCAGTCTTTGCCTGAGCCTGGAACATACTTTTGAGGCTTACGATCATATCGTAGGCCTCAACATTCTCGAACTGCTGCTGCAAG
This sequence comes from Avena eriantha, assembly GCA_910589775.1. Taxonomy (NCBI): domain Eukaryota; kingdom Viridiplantae; phylum Streptophyta; class Magnoliopsida; order Poales; family Poaceae; genus Avena; species Avena eriantha. The sequence goes on from OU342745.1 coordinate 130,285,115, forward strand.
TCTGGTTCCATGTGAGCAAGCATAAGACAGCTAATCTCCGTGGATTCACCACAAATCCGACGGTAGGCATTGGTGGCTGCGACAATCGCATTCTCATCCGGCTCAGCTGGAAGTGGGTTGTCTAGGACACGATCCCTTTTTTCTTGTTTGAGAACAATTCTCAGATTACGATACCAGTTGGTGAAATTAGTTCCATTCAGCTTATCTTTTCTCTAAGATGGTTCTCAAAGCAAAACCGGAAATCTGAGGAAGACTGCTAGGTGCCATTGATCTACAATAGAAAATATGCAAAACACTTAAGACATGTATTCATAAAAGAGCAAGCATATTAAACACTTTAATATTTATGCTCCCACTAGAACAAACACCCCTCCGATGGTTACTTGGTGATTCAGGACCCTAAATAAGCAAGTCGACTAGTGAGCTTTAGCATCACCGCTAGCCGTCAAGTGATCTAGGTAGACAACTCCTTGTCAATCGTATCTCATACGACTCCTGTTGGATGGGTGGCATCACATGCCCCGGCTCCCATCCGACTTTTCCCCAAGTCCCACAACTGTTGTGATAGTCCTGTCTAGATTACCAAGTGCTTCCGCTGTAAGAGTCCGACTCGAACCCACCTAGTCAGAAAGAATTGATAGCACCTCAATTTTATGAGCCCACTACCAAAAATTTCCGACTTGTGATGGTGCAGCACTGGCGGGGAAACCGACTAGACCTTCTTTGAGGGATTATTTTCTACCAACTATCTAATAGAGGTAAAATAGAGACATAACAATAACACAAAATAAAAGCAATTATAATGTGAAATGGTATGGCTCTCTTCATGGCGATCTCCATCTCCATAAAGCCTGTAATCCGACTCGTGTCAACTCTTGTCACGTGCCATCTTACACCATGTAGCCGACATGTACACTGACTTTGCATGCCTTCCGGATTCTCCAAACAGCCACACTAGCTTGTAATGCAAATTACACATAGAATCCGACACACAGGACGTTATACAATAAGTGGACATCACCTAGGCTCCAGCCGGCTGACAAAAACCGTGATACGCAGATCACGTATGGATTACACACATCACATCCACATAAGCCATACCATTCACAACATCATCCTGCAAAAACAAGTTATGCATATATACGATATCTACCGGTGTTGTGAAACTCGCAACGACATCTAAGGCGCTATGACAGGGCTAAGCCGGCGGCCCCTCGCAGGTGCGGGCAGCGCCCGATGATTTTTCCAAAAACGCAGATCACATCTGCATTCCGGACATGGATTTCATCATCGGATAAAACAATTTTACCCAAATCTGATGCGGACTCCGATTCGATCAAACCGTTTGATCTCCGATCACCGCATCCGGGTTTATGTGTCACAGTCTACCCCGATGGCGGAAACCGACCGGTAGGGGTATGTCGTTCCACGACCTTAGCAGTTAGATCACGGAAACCAGATCATCCATTCCCCCGAGTACAGTTGATCCAATCAACTTTGTACAAAACCAATCTATCTCATAGATCGACCACCAAAACTGCAATTAGATCCAATCTAACACCAACCGCATATCACATATGCATGATCTCGAGCCTAAAACCAGAAGCTAGCGCTCTGATACCACTGTTGGGCCACATAGAGATAAACAAAACTTTTCCCCTACGCGGTGATCCAAAGATCCAGCTCAAGTAGAAGGCCACAAGGATTACCACTAGACGCGCAGTTGCGGAATTGATGAAGCACGTCGCTTGATGCAGTGCAGTCCTCGCGATCTGTTCCGGTTCCACGATCTACGATGGATTCTTTCTTCACGATCGTCGAAGTGCTGAACGTACAGCACCTCCGCCGCTATCCACACGTACGAGGAGGAGTGCCGGCGATGGACTGCTAGGTCCGCTACGGCGGCGACAGGACGGACTGGGGCTAGGGTTTCCAACACATGGAGTGAGCTAACCTTGTGCTCTAAGCACCTGCGCCCCAGCTTATATAGGGAGTGAAAGTGGACTGCACTCACTTGTGGCCCATTCACTAAAAGGCCTATATTAGCCACTACATGTCTCACTTGCTGACTAAGTCCATGTCTCTATTTGGGTCCAACCCAAATAGGTTTCCTATTTGGGTCTAACACAAACTTGCTCCCGCTCTTAAGTGTGTGACCCGACAGGCTCATGGTAACCCGGACACGATTCTGAGTCTCACTCGTGATCGATCAGTTGGTAGCGGCTCCTAGCAGAACGTGCCAACTCCCAAGTACCATAAGTCATGATGATATACCTTCCAATGTGACTTTCGTCTGAGTCCCTTTTGCCTCACGATATACCTTGTCAGACTATAGGCGAATGATCGTCATCCCTTAAATAGTCCGACTCTCTTTCTCGATCCGAGATAAGTGATTCATCCGACTAACTCTTAGTCGGCTGCCTCGGTTAACACTTAACCGTGACACGCATGGCCATGCTTTCCAAATCATATCTTCCAAGAGGGCCCAGAGAATATCTCTCCAGATGGAGCGGCAAAATCCTGTCTTGGTTATTCACATCACGCAGCTTGATTCTCAGTCGACCCGAACTCCGCCTTTATAACTGCCTAGTGACGGAACAACGTTTGACAGAACCTAAGTCGGAGATCCTCAACTCTGATTGTGCAATAACCTCAGGTCTAAGGATTACATTGATTGATACATGCAAATGACGACTTGTTCGTTGCATCTCAATATGGGTCAGTCCGACTCGCTAAACTCTTTAGCCGGATCCGTGTAAGTCGAAATAGCATCTCCATGCCCATGACAAGTGGAACCTAGTCATCTGTCGACTTTCCCATTGGTCTAAGTTGTGTGTCCGGCACAACCTCAATGACCAAGGACAATTAGTATGAACAACATAAATATGTAGTTCCACAATCAAATCACATATTCGATGATACATATCAGCAGTTCATACATGGACCATAACCTTATGAATACACAGGAATATCATCATACATGATTGCCTCTAGGGCATATTCCCAACACGAAGTACTCTGAGGAGCTTCAGTGAGCCAAGAAAGCGGTGAAGGCTGCGACATCAGGGGCCGGTGGGAAGTCTGTGGCATCTGACACTGCCACAGACTCGATGAGGCCCCCAAAACCAAAGTCGAAGTCAAAGAAGCCAATCGCTCCTTAGTAGTCGCATCTTGTAATAATTAAATAGCTTATGTATTTTGTCGAGAACATGCCTATTGGCGAGTGTATCTGCTGATACTTTTGTTAATATTGAATGCACTCGAGTCTTTTGTCTATGCCTCACCTTAGTATTCTTATTGTCTCTTGCTTGACTTGTGATAGGGCACATCGAGTGATCTGTTGAGGGAACCTCAGGATTCGCCACCCCTTGATGACACCTTGGCACCGTCGCGCTAAAGGGTGGATGAGTTGTCTTTGCTCTCGCGACTCCGTGACCGCGTGAAGCAGTTGGAGCATGAATTGCCCGTACTCCGCGGTAATGCAGATGTATGGAAGTCAAAGGCGGAGAAGGCCGCCGCCCAAGAACAATATCTGTTAGGGGAAGTGACGCAGCTGGGTGACCAATTCAAATGTTAGTTTTCTTTTTCCTTATCTTTTCCTTGTAGTCATTCGCAGTAGTTCCTTGTCTTCATGCTTTTGCCTTTGCTTGGTACAGTTGTCAGTGCGCGCCATCCATAGGATGAGAAAGATAGGATTGCCGTTCGCATTAATGATCTAACCCAGGAGCAGTACTTCTGGGTGGATCATGATCGCGCAATCGCACTGGCGACCCTGCAGGATCATGCGTCGCGGGTGCTTCACTTCCTGAAGAAGTTGCAATCGTGCCTGAAAAATATTTATCGGACGATGTTTCCGCTGGACATCACTCCATCGAGCCTGCTGGCCCTTCTTGCTAAATTCCAAGACTTGAATGCGGTCCGCGAGTGTGTACGGCAGCAGCTAGTGGCTGGTGCCAAGGCCACTCTGTCACTTGTGCGACTGCACATGCCTGATGTGGATGTTGTGGCAATTGTGGCCGGACCTCCAGCGCCGCCAGCAGGTTCGACTTGGAACATGGTTCCGCACTACCAGGAAGTGGATCGCCTAGCGGAGGAGATCATCGACTTCTTCGAGGAGCAAACCAACGTTCCTTTACTGCAATAGTAGTTTAGTTTGTATCCTGCACATAGTTGTACCGGTGTTGTAAAATTCATATATATGCTGTGTATAATTGATTAATTTGGATGTATAAAAAGCTTGTTAGCGTGTATGCTTTGTGAGTACGTTGCACTATGCGATTCCTTTTCGTTAGCCTGACTTGCGATTATCTCAGCCCCTTGCCAACCTGTCAGGTGCGTTGCAACTGGGTTGGTGTTTGTCAAGGGTTTCGATTGATGCGCCAGCTACTCAGGATATCGTGATTAGTTCATAGAATAGATGTGTATAGGGTGGCGCAGCCCCCGAGTGGATACTTTGCGAACAATAAAAGAAAACACAGAGTTTCAGGGCACTTAGCTTTATTTATTCGCGGGATAGTACAGGGTACAATGTGTGGCTAAGTAGCCTTGGCTGAGTAGCCTTATTTCCAATGTAAAAACAGAAATGACTAAGGGTAGAAGCGCCGCAGTTGCGCGACATTCCATGGGTTGGTATGCGACTCCTGTCTCTAAATCTTTAAGGCAATAGGCGCCACCTGGGATTACTTCTATAATCACGTATGGTCCCTCCCAGGGGGACTCGAGTTTGATATGCCCTTGTTGTTTCAGTCGCATGACTAGGTCGCCTTCGACGAAGGACCTGGGGCGTAGCCTTCTGCTGTGGTAGTTGCGCAGGTTCTGCTGGTAGATTGTTGATCTCTATGCGGCAATTTCCCTTGCCTCGTCAAGGAGGTCGACGAAGTCTTCAAGTGCAAGAGTTTATTCTTGTTCGCTGTAAGCAACCACACGTGGTGCTTTGTATCGTACTTCGGCGGGTAGCACCGCTTTGGCCCCGTGCACCATGAAGAACGGAGTGTATCCTGTGGCGCTATTTGGGGTTGTGCGTAGGCTCCACAGTACCGATTGCAGCTCGTATGGCCAGGAGCCCGCGGCCTGTTCGAGTGGCTTGAGGAGTCGCTTCTTGATGCCGCCGTAGACGAGCCCGTTAGCTTTTTCAACCTGACCGTTGGTCTGTGGATGTGCTACGGAGGCATAGCTAACGTTGATTCCTAGATTCTCGCAGAATTCTTGGAACTCCTTGGATGTGAAGTTCGTCCCATTGTCCGTGATGATGTTGTGTGGTACTCCGAAGCGGTAGACGATGGACTTGAAGAACTTGACTGTGCTGTATCCTGACTGACTGGTTATTGGCATGGCCTCTATCCACTTGGTGAATTTGTCGACTGCGACCAGGAGGTAGACGAGCCTCCTCGAGAGGACTTTGGGAGCTTGCCAACCATGTAAAGTCCCCATTGCACGAAGGGCCAGGCCAATGGAATTGGCCGGAGCTCTGCACCAGGTGCGTGTGGCTTGTCTGCGAATCGCTAGCACGCTTTGCATTTCTGGACGATGTCCTTGGCATCGCGCATGGCCGTAGGCCAGTAGAATCCAGCTCGTAGAGCTTTGGCAACGAGGGCGCGACTGCCGGCGTGGTGCCCGTAGGTCCCCTCATGGATGTCGAGGAGAACAGCTCATCCATCAGCCGTGGAGACGCGTCGTTGGAGCACTCCGGTGATGATGCGCTTGTATAGTTCACCATTGATAATAGCGAATGCCTTGGATTGCCACGCAATGTGTCGTGCGTCAGTCGGGTCATCCGGTAGCCTTTTGCTGAGGAGGTACGTGATGTATGGTTGAGTCCAAGATGGCTCGATCATCATGACGCTCATTGGTCCTTCGAGACCTGTGTCCAGCTCCGAGTCGCCGAGTGCCATTGGCTCATTGGGCGGCGTAGCCCCCGAGTCCGTTGTTGCGCTTGTTTTCTTCTCTGTGGCCTTTGGCTTGATGGAGCGTTCGCAGATGCGCTCGAGAAATACCCTAGGTGGTATGGGGGCACAGGTGGAGCCAATATTGGCGAGTGCGTCCGCCTCTTCATTGCTTTTGCGGCCTGTGTGCTGCAGCTCGCAGCCATCGAAGTCCCCTTTGAGTGCGTCATAGAGGTCGCGGTAGGAAATCATATTGTCGTTCAGTGTGTCGCACGCGTGCATTGTCTGGTTGATGACTAGCTTGGTGTCCCCGTAGATGATTAATCTCTTGGCGTCGCAGGCTTTTGCCATCCGCATCCCGTGCAACAGGGCCTCGTATTCAGCTTCATTGTTGGAGGCGGTGAACTGCATTCCCAGAATATATTTCAGCTTGTCTCCCTGCGGCGATGTCGGTATGACACCTGCGCCAGCTCCGTCCTTTCGCTTGGATCCGTCGAAGTGCATTGTCCAGAGGTAGGACATATCTGGTTTTTCAGGGAGCTGGTTTTCCATCCAATGCACAAGGAAGTTAGGGAGGACTTGTGACTTTATTGCGTCATGCTTTTCATATGTAATGTCTCATGGAAACAATTTGATTCCCCAAAGTGCGACTCGTCCGGTGGCGTCGGGGTTATTGAGGATATGCCTCAGCGGGGCGTCGTTGACTACCACGATTGGGTGCTCCTGGAAGTAGTGGCGCAGTCGTTGGGCTGTCATGAAGACGCCGTACGCCAGCTTCTGGTAGTGCGGGTATCGCTGCTTTGTTGGCGTGAGTACCTCGCTGAGGTAATAAACTGGGCGCTGTACCCCGTGGACCTTGTTTTCCTTGGCTCGTTCCACCACGAGCACCGTGCTGACTACCTGGTTCGTGGCGGAGATGTATAGCAACAGTGGTTCCCTTCCACGTGGGGTCACCAGTACTGGCGAGGTGGATAGTAGGCGTTTAAGGTCTTCGAATGCCTCCTGTGCCTCGTTGGTCCACTCGCATTTGTCAGCCTTTCGAAGGAGTTGGTAGAAGGGCAGCGCCTTTTCGCCCATCTGACTGATGAATCGACTGAGCGCCGTGATTCACCCAGCCAGCTGCTGGACACCTCTTATATTCTTTGGTTTCTCCATGGCTAGTATGGCTTTTATTTTCTTCGGGTTCGCCTCGATCCCCCTCGCAGAGATAAGATACCCGAGTAGTTTCCTAGATGGTACGCCAAAGGCGCATTTGTCCGAATTGAGCTTGATCCGGTAGCGGTCAAGGTTGGCGAAGGTTTCGCGCAAATCGTCGATTAGTGAGGCTTCCTCTTTGGTCTTTATTACGATGTCATCAACATATACTTGAATATTGCGACCAAGTTGGTTTTTGAGGCAAGCCTGCATGCACCGCTGGTAGGTGGCTCCTGTGTTCTTTAGCCCGAAGGGCATTGTGTTGTAGCAGAACACACCAAAAGGCATTGCAAACGCCGTTTTTTCTTGATCTTCCTCCTTCATTCGAATCTGGTTGTAGCCTGAGTACATCGAGGAAGCAGAGGCACTCACATTCCGCGGTGGAGTCGATGATCTGGTCGATTCGCGGTAGCGGGAAGTGGTCTTTTGGGCAGTGCTTATTCAGAGAGGTGAAGTCCACACACATCCGTAGGATATCTATGTCCTTTTTTGGTACTAGCACCGAGTTGGCGAGCCAAGTGCTTTCCTTGATCTCGCGTATGAATTTGGCATCGAGGAGTCTGTTGATCTCCATTCCAACTGCCTTTGCTCTTGGTTCATACAGTCGCCAAATTGTTTGTTTAACTGGCCTTGCGTCTGGGTTGACATTGAGTGCGTGCTCGGCGAATTCCCTGGGAACTCTTGGCATGTCCGCTGGACACCAGGCGAAGATTTCCTAGTGGTCACGGAGGAATTCGACGAGCGCGAGTTCCTATGCGGGACTCAGGTTGTTGGCGATAAGGGTCGTCTTGGCGGGATCCGATGGGTGGACCTGCACATTCTTCGTGTGCACCGATGTGTCGAAGGACAGGTCGGGTGAACTTGGTCGGCTCAGGGGAGGCAGACTGTTGTCTGTCGACTCTTTTAATCTTGCGAGTTCCTCCGGCATGCCAAAGGACTGGGAGATTCTGTTGAATTCCCTGTCGCAACTATCGGATCTCTCGAAGCTCCCGTTGATTGTGATGATGCCGTTAGGTCCTGGCATTTTCATCTGCAAGTAGGCGTAATGGGGTATTGCCATGAACCTGGCGAATGCGAAGCGTCCTAGGATGCAGTGGTACTGTGAGGGCCAGTCGACGACTTCGAAGTCGATGCGTTCACGTCGAAAGTTTTTCGGGGTGCCAAAGATGACGTCGAGGTTGATTTTACCCAGAGGATACACGCCTTTGCCTGGTACGATGCCGTGAAATTTTGTGTCTGAGGCTTCCAGGCAGGTCAGAGGGATTCTCATTGCTCGCAAGGTACTCACAAACATAAGGTTGATGCCGCTTCCGCCGTCCATGAAGACGCGGCTCATGTCGAAACCTCCAATTTGTGCCTCTAGGACGAGGGGACAATGGCCTGGACGAGGTACCTGGCGCGGGTGGTCGTGCTTGTCAAAGGTAATGCATGAGTCACTTCCACTGAGGTACTCAGTGGTGGAAGGTGGTGAGTTTGTTGCCAAGTTGACCTGGCGAGTGATGGCTTTCTACACCCGATTCGAGGGTCGTCCCTTTTGGATCATCATGGTATCCATGGCCTGTGGGTATGACTCGCCTCCGTGGTGTTGGTCCGGCGCAGCTGCGTTTGGGGGTGGCCCAGGTGGTGGTGGCGGAGCTCCATGTGCCACAACACCTGGGGCGGCTCCGTAGCCCCTGTTAACAGCGTCGCGGTTCATCCGGGCTAAACCCTCATGAAGCTTGAGGAACTCGCGGCAGTCCTTGAGGAGATGGCTAGACTTCTTTTTGCCGTCATGCTTGTCGATGTAGAAGTGTACATTCCATGGCCCGGATAGCTTGTCCTCGATGGATGTTGCGGGTGCCTCATCGCGAGTGCGGCGCTGCCATACTTGCGTGGTTTTCCCGGAGTCGCGGTATCCACCGCTGTGGTAGCCGCTGTTGTGGTTGTCGTCGCGTCTGTCAGCGTAGCCGGCTATGACCATGTTGACATCGTCGCGGTCATCGTAGATGCGCATGCGGCGTTTGTTTCGGCGGTCGCTTCTGCGTTCGAGTTCTGCTTCATCGTCGGAATGAACGCGATTCTTCACCGATTCTCCATCTGCCCATGGATTCACGATTTCCATCAGGTGATCGATGGTTTTGGGCTTCGAGTGGCCCAACTCCTCTCTGAGATCTATGCGACGTACGCCGCTATTGAATGCGTCAATCACACGATTCTCCAAGATATTTTCTGTGGAGTTCTTGATGATGGACCACCGCTGGATGTATGAGCGTAGCGACTCGCTTGACCTTTGCCGGCAGCATCTCAGCTCTTTGATTGATGCGGGCCTTTTGTAGGTTCCCTTGAAGTTGCGCACAAAGCTATAGACTAGCTCTTCCCAACTACGAATGGATCTGCGTGGGAGGTTGTTGAGCCATGCTCGGGCGGCGCCCTGTAGCTGCAGCTGCAGGCATTGCATGGCCGTGCTTCGACTCCCGCCGTGGAGCCTGACGGAGGAGATATGATCCTCCAACCAGATTTTTGGGTCCTGCAGGCCATCAAACTTTGGGTTCTCTGATGGGAGCTTGAACCCCTTGGGCATTCTCTTTTGCCTGATGGCTCTGCTGAAGCATCTGGCGCCACAGAGCTCCACGTCCTCGTCTTCTGAGTCAGTCGAACGGGCACGTTGCGCCCTTGACTTGTCGATCTTGCGCTGCGTGATGTCGTCACGCGCGTCGTAGTTGTGATCATGTCGCCGTGAGCGGGGGTGTCGAGACAGATCGTGACTGTCATCGCTGGATGAAGGTGAGGAGTAGCGTTTTGGCAGAGCCTTGCCTTTCTTCGGCTCCAGCATTGGCTCTTTGTCGAGAGCGGCCTCGATTAACCCCAAGCCTGTGATCGTAGACCGGTGCATGGCAGCTCGAGGATCTCCAGCTGGTGGCTGATTGTTGAGGAGGTACATGGTGGCCGCCGTTACCGCTTCCTGTGGCGTCTTTGGGACCCCGTTGCCTCGGGTATCGACTGTCATAGAGCTGAAGTCGAGGATTTTTGCAGCTTCTATGCGTTCCTGCTCGGTGAGATGGGCCATTCGAGATCGTCTCTTGTTGGCCACGTACTCGTTGCCCTTGGAGGAGGATCCTCCGTGGGAGGAGAGTCCGGCCCGTCGAAGGCTCGACTCATCTGCCGCCTTTTTACAAGCTTCGAGTTGCGCGATTGTTTGCAGCTGGCGTCTGTATTCCTTCTTAAGTAGCCAATGGTAGCCCATTAGCAATTCTTGCGACATGCCTGAAGGTAGGGGATTGCCTCACAGAGCTTCTCGGCAACGGTCCCACTCGAGATCGTTGAGCCTGATCACGAATTTCTCGCCGGTGTGCTCGTTGATCATGGTGGGAGGTTCGGGTGCCCCTCCATTGTTGACTGGGGCGCTGTTGGTAGGGTCGCCGTTGGGTGGTACGCCATTGGGTATGCCTCCGTTTGGCGGGTTGGTTTCATGGCTGCCATTTCCCGTGTTGTCGCGATTGGCGGAGGAGTCGCCCGCGTTGATGACGACGCACATGTAGTGGTTGGGGAAGCTGCCGCTCCCACAACTTTCAGATCCGGAGCCGTAGGCTCCTTCTTCGGTTGCCAGATCGCCTAGATCGGATTCGCGACTACTGTCACTGACCGTATTCTCGACTGTTGTCGAAGCATTGAGCTCACTGAGGGTGTCTATCGGCGGAGGGAGCCACGATGTTGGAGCAATCGATGGTGTAGTCGGCTGGTCAGGCATGTGAAGCGTGCCCATCTGACCAACTTGGAAACGGAAGTCCTGATCGCCAGGCTGATTCCGTCGCCCACAGACTCGAAAGCCGGGCGAGTGGCCGGCGTGTGGACGGTGAAGTCAAACGCGCCGAATAGCTGGCGAATCTCCGCTGTTGCGGAGTTGTAGATCGTAGTTGATGGGGCCGAAGAAGCCGCAACATCAGCACTCCCAATTCCCACAGACGACGCCAATTGACGAGGGTTTAACTCATCAATGCCCATTGTTATGGACTTGGGTTTTGGAGAAGGAGGTAGCGCTGGAGACATCTATCGGCTAGCAAACAAGCACACATGTGACTCGAAGATTTACCCAGGTTCAGGCCCCTACTCCTGCTTGTCTGCTCGTGAAATTATTGAAGGAATCGAGGATTACAATGGTGCGTAGATGCAATCTGGCGAGGGTTGTGGAAACTAGGGTTGCATGTGTCCTCCTCGCCGCCCCCTCCTAGCCTTTATATAGATGGGCTAGGTCGGGGGTAGCAGGTCGAGTCGGTTACAGGTTAGGGTTTTTCCCTTTAAACTTTCTATCTTTAGCTTCTTCTTGTTCTTCAAGCAATCGAGAGTCCGTAGGCTACTCGAGTTCTCTCTTTGGGCCTTGGCGACACCGTGGGCTTCCACTGTATCCAGGCCGTATATACCAAACTCGAGTACCTGTAGGGTATACCCATGTCAGGCTCACTTACCAACTCTTCATGAAGGGTTTAGTGAGTATTTTACCTTCTTTATCTTTGTTGATGATTTATTCTTCCCGGTGTATGCCAGTTTTCGAAGAAAACTATTGACTCTGCTACACAGAGAATGGGTAAATTTATTTTCTAAAATGTTTATCATACCTGGTGGAACACATATATTGGCCACTTTATCCATCTTCGGATCATTTGGTGGCACCTATTTCTCTGTACAATCTGTAGTTCAAAATTTGGAAGTAAAAGGATCCAACCGAATCATTCTTGGCTTAACATATGTTCTTTCAATTTTTTCTTTTAATCCATCACGATTCATATGGACTCTCACTCTAGAATCCATAATATCAGATCTAAACTTGTCACAAGAGAATACAATAGCAAATAATTCTTTTTCAACTATTGGGTAATTTTTCTGGGGACCATTAAGAGTGCGACTAGCATGATGAATAACATTAAAAATTTCACCATCACGTTGTACAAGGATAACCCCAACGGCTTCATCACCGGCTTCACATATTATCAAAGGGTCATTCTCAAATAGGTGATTTTATTATAGGAGCATTTAACAGAGCTTGTTTGAGAGATTTGAAAGCAATAAAAAAATTATCATTAAAGTTAAAATGAGCATTCTTTTGCAATAGGTTAATCAAAGGTCTTAAAACTTTTGAAAAGTTATTTATAAACCTTCTATATAAAACCGCATGACTAACACAGATTCGTATACCTTTCACATCTCGTGGAGCTGGCAATCTTTCTATTGCTTAATTTTTTTTTGCCTTATCCACTAATATACCTTTACATGATATTTTGTGCCCAAGTAATATGCCTTCCGTTACCATAAATTAGCACATCTCCTAATTCAAAACATGATTAGTATCCTCACATCGCTGAAAAACTTCGTTCAGATTATTGATACAATGTTTGTATGAAGATTCATAGATAGAAACGTCATCCATGAATGTTGGGGATATACTTTTCGGGTATCCTCACAGTTCCTCACTGACCAGGGTGGCCCACTTCGGGTTAGAGCTTTGCTTCACGGGCGGCCCAGTCAAGGAGAAGAGACAGAGTCCAATCCGGCTACGGGAAGGCCCAGAAGACTTACCGACTTAGGCCCAAAGTGTTACTTGTAGTTCAAGATGTACTCTGTAACCGACTCTTAGTCGTAGCCGGATAGATCTCTCATGTAAACCCTAGGCCGGATATCTATATAAGCCTTCCTAGGGAGAGACTTTAGGGCAACACCTCAATAGTCTACAATCTCAACTCGCACATGTGAACCCTTGTAACCCATATTCCGTCTCTGTCGTATTACTAGATTGCTAGCAGGAGTAGGATCCGTCCAAAGCCGGCGGATTCAAACCTCGGTAAAGTCGTGTGCTCACTGTCCTGGAACACCGTACATCTCACACCCCTCTCTTCCGCACGCCTCGAGGACCCCCTCATGGCGTACTTGTCATCAATCCGACGATAGTTGGCACCCACCGTGGGGCAAGTGAGCTTCAGATCTGCGTTCCGAGCGGAATCTGCAAGAATCAGAATCAGCGAGACCATCGCCGTCGGTCGCATCCTCTATGCCAGCGACGTCCCTCTCATCGTTCTCGACGAGACTTGGATTCCGGCTAGGGAGTTCGTGACTGCCTACACAATCATGTCTTTCGGCGAGATCGATGTTTACATCGGTTTTGCTGAACCTGCCCCACCCACCCCAGCGGTGATGATAGAGGCGGAAGAATCTTCTGGGTCCCCTTTGTCCACAGAAGCGGCAGAGTTTCGGATCTCATAAAACCCTAATCCCACCCAGCCCGCACCAGTTACGGAGGTAGTGGAGAAATCCGAGCCTGAGGAAGACCTAGTGGTCAAAGCCGAATCTGGAGTGGATCTCCTCGGAGAAGCCGGATCCCAGGTCGACCCACCCGTGGAAGTCGAAATCCAGGAGGAGCATATCAACGACACTGATTCCAGCTCTGATGACGCCGGGAGAGACAAGCCTTTCCTAAGGTACACACTGCGACGTATGATAATGCAAGATGCAAGCGTAGATGCAATTCTCGAGACCATCAAAAGTTTCGACAAAGCTGATCGTGAGAGCCACAGGTACCTCAGGAAGCACGCGTCGCACTTCGTCGGATATGTTGGATCCGGATCCGGCTCTGCCGATGCTGGAGAAAATACCAACTTTGTGCTGGAGGCAATTGGAACAAACGCCGACGTACCCGCATCCTCGGATGAATCGATGACGTCAGCGGATTTCTGAAAGTTTTCCGTGGAATCTGAAGAGGAGTATAACTCCAAAGCTGCAGAAGAAGGAGAAGCCATGGATGAAGGATCCGGGGAAAACTCTCCCAAAGCGCAGGATGACATGGAAGTCGCAGGTAATCCCGAGGTTCAGATGTCTAAAAGTACCGATCAGAGGTTGACTCCGGGAAATAGACCCAAAGCCGTCTTTGCTACTGGCGTGGCCAAGAAGGAAAACAAGAAGAACAAGACCCCAGCAAAAGACCCTCTGATAAAGGAGGTGATTGCCGAGGAATACGAAGAAGACTCGGATGGAGCACTTATCCCAGACGAGCCGAAAAAAGAAGAATCGGTGGATGGACATGTGATCACTGAAGGTGCACGTAAACTCATCGATACTGCATTAACCACACCTATCCCTACAGCTGCAGAACTTACTGTTGAAGAGCTGGACGAAAGGGCCCAAGCCCTAGAAGCGCGTCGTCAACAACTCCTGGATGAAGCCAAAAATATTTAGGAGGAAAAGAAACGCATGTCAACTAAGGACTACATGTCTCGGTTGCATCAGAAGATACGGAAATGTTACACACGTGACGGTCAATTTCCGGAAGTAAATAGGGTCCTCTTTGAAGGAGATCCAGGGATGCCTCGTCTCGACAGCAAAGGAGATCTGGTGTATCCGACACCAGTACAGAACACTGTCATAGCTCGAGATATCCTGTCAAATAACCCAGGCCCAGAACAGGTTCGATTGGGCATCAAGCTACTCACCAAGGGTCTGGAGCAATAGATGGCTGCGAAATCCGGAAGTGGAAAACTGGTCTCCAAATCCGACCAATGTCACACGGACTCAGCCTGGAATGATATAAGGCCCCAGCGTGTTTCAGAACAGTGTCACCGTTCCGACCGGCAGGAAGACAACCACTCCAAAACCGGATCGTCAGGACAACATCACAGAACTGCGCGTGACTGGAGCAACGTCGCTCCAGTGGCCGAGCAAGAGGCTATTGCTGCACTGTATCCGAGAAATCCTCCCCGACGAGAGTCGAACGATCAAAGGGGAGAAGATAAAGAGAAATGTCGGGAGGAGGATCATCAAAAAATGCCACCTCCTAGATATGAAAGCCGTCTGGCTGGTCCTCACCGTAGTGGGAACGACGGACGAAGGAACAACGGAAACCATGCCGGGTCAAGCCGGCAGGGGGCTCGTTGTAGTGAAGACCCTCCTCGGAACCGGAATAATGACGCTCCGGACGGAGGCCGACGAACAACCGGAAACAATCCAGCTGCCCCACCCTCTCCACCAAGAAGTCATCACAACGACTCTCAAGGGGGACAAGGAGGACGACGTGGCGGGGGAGGTGGTGGCAGAAGCCAAAGTCCGGCTCCAAGGCACCGCAGCCACAGCCGACGTTTGGGACAATCTCTGTCCCTGAATGACGCAAGGCACAGGATCAATTCCATCATAGAGGCACGGTGCTACGAAAACGATGATATCTACATGGGCACAAAGTGCTTCGGACCATGCATCAGAGCTACAAGATTCCCGGAAGGATTTGCTATCTCAATACATATCCAAGCCTACGACGGCATTGCTCGGCCAGACACCTGGCTACAGGATTTCTTCCAAGCTTGCTGCATCACCAAAGGAGGAAATAGCCTGGTCGCAACCCGATATCTCCCACTTATGTTGCGGAAGACGGCACGATCATGGCTTAATGAACTTCCGGAGAACACCATCCATAACTGGTATGACATGGAAAGTGCGTTCTTTCAGAATTTCGAAGGCACATATCGAAGTCCCTATACGGTCGGAGACCTACAACGTTGCACCCAGAAAGCCGGAGAAACCTGTCGGGATTACCTCGGATGATGGATCGACACCAAAAACTCCTGTGAGGGAGTAAATAATCAAATTACAATTGAAGCTTTCATTGCAGGACTCCCAATTGGTCTACTGCGCCATCGCTTGAAGTGTGACAAGGTCACTAATTTGGGAGAAATGATAGAAACAGCGAGCAAGTATGAAGATGCTGACGATGATGCAGAGGGATTACTTAGTGCCCTGGCTGTGCCGCAGTCGGTAAAACAACCAAAGCAACAAGCTCAGAAGCGCAAAAATACCTCAGAAGAGAAACCCAACGCGGAAACGGCAGTGGTTACTGCTACTTTCGGGTCTGGAGGACGAGGAGGACGCAGCGGAGGCCGCGGGTGTGGCCGTGGAACTTCGAGAGTCCAAGGTAGAGGAGACCAACAACCGGGAAAAACCTACTCTTGGGCCGACATTACCAATAACCCATGTGTGCATCACTTAGATGCCAATGGGGGCTCGTCCCACACCAACGCCGAATGTTGTTTCAATGACGACATCAAGAGAGATGACACCGCGGGCTACAAAGCTAAGTGGAAGAAGGGAAAGAAGAATCCCGAAAAAGATTAAGAGACCAAGGAAGATTCCAACAAGGAGGAAGCTGATGCTTCAAATCCCAAGCCGGAAGGGAAGAAAATATTTCCGACCAAGAAAGACACTTATGTCACCTTCCTCGGATATTAACCAGCAAAGGTCAAGAAAGCAGTTCTACATGAGCTCAATGCAGTAGTTCTGGCTGTCCCCCAATTTTTGGACTGGTCGGAAGTGGCAATCACATTTGACCGCGCTGATCATCCGCCTAAACTACACAGGGAGAAAAATATGCCTTATTCGTCAATCCACTTATTGACGGTTATGGTTTCTCCAAGACCCTCATGGACGGTGGAAGCAGTATCAATATTCTCTATGTCGAAACGCTACGCCGGATGAAGATCTCGGAGACCCAACTGAATCACAGCACTGTGATTTTTCACGGAGTTGTCCCAGGAAGATAAGCTAATTCCCTGGGAGAAATCACTTTGGATGTTACCATTGGAACTCCAAAGAATTATCGGACGGAGGTACTTTCCTTCGAAGTGGTCCCGTTCAAGAGCGCGTACCACGCTATATTCGGATGTCCGGCTTACTGGGCTTTTATGGCTCGTCCGTGTTACATTTACAATATGATGAAAATTCCAGGTCCTAACGGCGTAATCACTATCAGGGGAGACCCGAAGAAAACGCGAGAATGCGAGGATGGAAATGCCGCCTTTGCTGAAGCCGTGCTGCATGCCCAGGAGTACCAGGAGATCAAGAAGAGCATAGATCCGTCCGAGATGCCCGCAACAAAGAAGGAGGTGACCAAGCCAAATCCGGAGTTCAAGGCATCAAAAGAGACGAAGAAGACGCCATTAAAGGATGATGACCCCTCCAAGGTGACCCAGATAGGCGTAGGCCTAGACAACGGATAGGAAAGCGCGCTCGTCAAGTTCCTCCAAGCAAATCAAGATATCTTCGCATGGCAGCCATCTGACATGACCGGAGTACCTAGGGAACTTGCAGATCACTCTTTAAATGTAAACCCGAACGCTAAACCCGTCAAACAGTCCCTATGATGTTTCGGCGATGAAAAGCATAAGACAATAGCTAAGGAACTAGCACGGCTCGAGTTAGCCGGATTCATAGAAGAGGTCATCCACACTGAGTGGTCGGCCAATCCTGTAATGGTCCCTAAAAAGGACACCACTGATTTAAGGATGTGTGTTGATTATACTGCCTTGAATAAGGCTTGTCCAAAAGATCCATTCGCTCTGCCTAGAATTGATCAAGTTATTGATTCTACGGCAGGCTCGGAACTCCTCTGTTTTCTCGACGCATATTCCGGTTATCACCAAATCTGGATGAAGGAATCTGACAAAGTCAAAACTTCATTCATAACCCCCTTCGGAACCTTCTGTTTTGTTACGATGCCCTTTGGGTTGAAGAACGTAGGAGCTACCTACCAGCGCACGATGCAGCGTTGCCTCCACGACCAACTCGGACGCAATGTACACGCATACCTGGATGATATTGCGGTGATGTCCAAAAAGAAGGAAACGCTGATTTCCGACTTGGAGGAAACATTCACCAATCTACGAAAATACAACATCATGCTTAACCCAAAGAAATGCTTCTTTGGAATACCAGCCGGAAAATTGTTAGGTTTCATCGTGTCTCAAAGAGGCATAGAGGTGAACCGGGACAAAATCAAGGCTATATTTCCAGGCCAACTCGCCTGAAGGACATACAAAGATTAACTGGTTGCATCGCTGCGGTCAGTCGATTTGTAAGCCGGCATGGTGAAAGAGCCGCACCATTATACAAGCTCCTGAAAAAGGCCAAGGATTTTGTTTGGACTGACGAAGCTGAAGCTGCACTACAAGACCTGAAGAAAGTACTCTCATATGCTCCTATCCTTGTAGCGCCGGAACCTCAGGAATCGATGTTGCTCTATCTTGCTGCGACAAATAAGGTCGTTAGTATCGTCATGGTGGTGGAGAGACCGGAGGAAAATCAGAAGCACTTGGTGCAGCGTCCGACTTACTTTTTCAGTGAGGTCCTGACAGAATCAAAACAGCGGTATCCGCACTATCAAAAGTTGGCTTACGGTGTTTTTCTAGCATCTCGTAAGTTATGACACTACTTTCAGGAGCATCCGATTACTGTGGTGAGCACAGCTCCCATGAGAGATATAATCAACAACAATGACGCCATAGGACACATCACCAAATGGGGCATAGAGCTTTCAGCTTTCGATATTGAGTATAAATCCTGAACAATAATTAGATCCCAAATCCTTGCCAACTTTGTTGCTGATTGGACAAAGACAAAGGAGAATATGACCCTCCCTGAGTCGGAATATTGGACCCTCTATTTTGATGGGTCTAAGGCTCGAGGGTGCTCGGGGGCTGGCGTGGTGCTCAAATCACCCCAAGGAGATAAACTTCTATACGTGTTGCAGATCCACTTCACAGTGACAAACAATATTGCCGAATAAGAAGCACTACTACATGGAATCCGGATTGCTAAGGATATTGGCATCCGACGTTTGATGTGTTACGGAGATTCGGATCTTTTTGCTCAACAAGTGTCAGATATTTGTAATGCAAATAAACACATGGACGCATATAAAGCTGTCGTGGATGATCTATCCAAATCGTTCGAAGGGTTTGAGGTTCAACACATCCCTCGAGCAGAAAATGAGGAAGCAGATGCATTATCTTGGATAGGGTCTGCGCGGAAAGAAGTCTCGGATGGCGCTTTTTTAGAGCACCTCAAAGTTCCCTCAATAAAGGGAGTAGATGAGGAATATCCGACCAAATCCGACTCACCCCTCATAGCAGTTATGGCTGTAATTCCCAGCTAGACTCAGCCCTACCTAGATTATCTGGTAGATGGCAAATTACCTGAAGACGAGGTTCTGAGCCGGCAGATCATCTGACGAGCGAAAACCTATACTGTAGTTAAAGGTGAGCTCTATAAGCGGAGTGTTTCTAGGGTTTTTCAGCGATGCGTATCTCCGGAAGAAGGAGTGGAAATCCTAAGAGAAATCCACGAAGGCGAGTGTGGTCACCATGCTGCAGCCAAATCTTTAGTGGCAAAAGCTTTTAGACACGGATTTTTCTGGCTTATAGCTCAGGCAGATGCCGAACGATTAGTCAAGACGTGCAAAGGCTGCCAAAAGTATGCCAAACAAGCTCATGTTCCGACTGATCAGCTGCGAACAATACCTATAACATGGCCTTTTGCGGTCTGGGGGCTTGATATGGTAGGACCATTTAAACGAGCTCCAAGTGGATTTACTCACCTCTTAGTGATGGTGGATAAATTCACCAAATAGATTGAGGCTCAACCTGTCACTAGTTGTGATGGAGCAACAGCCAAAAGATTTGTCGAGGATGTTATAATCCGGTATGGTTATCCACATAGCATTATCACGGACAATGGGAGTAACTTCTCTATGGGAGAATTGGCAGAATTCTACAACGAGAAAAATATCCGGCTTGACATTGCGTCAGTCGCACATCCACAGGCTAACGGACAAGTCAAAAGAGCAAATGGTTTAATCCTACAAGGCCTAAAACCGAGACTCGAAGCACCACTACGACGTGCTGCGGGGGCTTGGGCAGAGGAATTACCCTCTGTAATATAGAGTTTATGAACAACTCCAAACAGGTCAACCGGATACACACCTTTCTTCTTGGTCTATGGTGCAGAAGCAGTTCTCCCTAGTGATTTAATTCATACTTCTCCTAGAGTGGCCACGTATATTGAAGAGGATTCCGAGATTTCTCGACAAAATGATCTCGACTTAGTCGAAGAAGTTCGCGTCATTGCTGAAATGAGATCAACAGCCCATCAGCAGAAGTTACGCAAGTATCATAGCCAGAGAGTCCAAAACAGATCTTTCAATAAAGGTGATTTGGTTCTCCGGCTTATGCAACAAAGAAAGCACAAACTTTCCCCAGTATGGGAAGGGCCCTTTCTAGTTAGTCAAGTATTGCACAATGGATCGTACTACTTAACTGACATGAGGCCAGTCAAAGAAAGACCTACTACTAAGAAGAGAAAGAGAGATGGAGGCAGTACAAATCCGAATGAGTTAGACAGACCATGGAATATTGCTCAGCTACGTCCCTTTTATTCTTAGTTTATCCTTCTTTGTAATCATATATATGTACATGTTCTGTGAGAAATAAAAGTTTTGGTTGCCTCAAGTTTTTCTGAGAAGTTTTTACCATCTTATTTCCGAATGATCATGTCATAGTTGAAAATCCCAGAATGCTTGAAAGTACTTTATGCTCATGTTCGTTCTGGTTTAGATTTCCAATTCTAAAAATTCTACCTTCGGGTATAACTCTAAAGTTTCTAGTCTATACTTTGGTTCTTTGTCTGATTGCTGGATGATTTTCCGAATAGTGAATTGTTGGTACTGGAAGACGACTTTGTTTCCGAGTTTAAACTGGTTTAGCAATTGAGCTCCATTGCTCGGCAAAGTTTTTGAGTAGAAGGTTTAGCCGGCTCACGAAAGGGACGAGGTGGAAAGCCAGATAAATGATAAGTATAGACGAAAAAATACAAGTGCTTATGTAAACATTTTAGGCACGCAAAAAGTTTTAAAGCCAAAAGTGCTGAATAGATCAAAAGCTTAGCACTAGCAAAATTATAGTACTGGATATTTACAGGCCCATCATGTTTTTCAGAATAACACAAATGTTTCTGGTAATCTATGATGCAGGAGAGGAAGGAGCTGCCGGCTCGCTGGATACATCGCCTTGATATCGTTCTGATATGTCCACTTCCGATATGGTGTGGTCATCGTCGAAAACTTCTGCTGATTCTTCGGGAGGCGGAGGCAGAGTGTCCACGCGGGTGAAGAAAGGAGTTTCGTAGCTAGTCAAATCAGCCACGTGACACCTATATCCGGTGCAGGAGTCCATAATGGCCTTGATGTTCTGCTCCTGGCCGTCTTCATCTACCTTGCAGTACCCTCTGGTCACTTGCCATATTTCCATGTTTCCATGGTGGCTCATGACCATGGTGAGAGCGTTCTGCGCCGTGGTCCACGCATAGGACATGTTCCAATCCTAGACAAGTTGCGGCATATCCTTTACCTTGTCCCGCACCTGAAAATCCGACATGCTATGCATGTCCGGAATCTTGAGAGCTTCGCCAATGTCCTCAAGGGATTGGCGGAAGTCATGAAGCAGGTCACTGACTTGGGTAAGCCGGTGGGTGCGAGGCTCAGCAGAGGTGGAGTCCGTCAAGTTTAGAGGACCTATAAACAAAAATAGTTAAAGAAAATCTGACATTGAAAGAAGTCGAAGAAAATAGAAAAGCCAGACAGATGGAACGTATCGAAAATGACGTCGTCAACCTTGGTCTTCTCTTCCCGAAGACTCCGGAGTTCAGCCCGGAGCGCCTCGAAAAGGTCCCTCTCTCTGCACAGCTCATTATTGAGGTCCGAGATTTTCCGATCTTGAGCAGCAATCTTACGATCACGCTCGTCAGTGGCCGTGGAGGAGGACTCGAGAATTTGAGCAATGCTCTTTTCATGATCTGCTTTGAGCTGATCCAACTCTTGGTGGAGTTCCTTGTTCTCCACCACCAAAGTCTTGAGGTTCTCGGCCTCTTCAATCATGGCACATGACTGTTTCACTAGTGCTGTAAGTGAAAAAAGAACAACAGTTTAGTAAAAATTTGACTATGAAAACATGAAAGACAAGGTTTGATTCTCGGAATGTTTACCTTCGGCCTCATCCTTGGCAACTTTAAGCTCAGCATTCTTAAGTCAGAGTGTTTTGATTTCTCTCGACTTATCACAAACATTTTTCAACAAATCCTGGTTATAGGAATATACTTTCTGTAAGTCATAATACCCAAAGTCAGAAGTCTACTAAAGACTCATGCTAATATTTTTGCTAATATCAGCACGAGCCTTGGGGGCAACACTAGTTCTTTCTTTGGCATTGTAAGGAAGCATAAACCCGGATTATTTATCCTACTTCATGCTTGGGGGCTAGAGGATATGATATGAAATAAAGGAAAAACAAGAGTTAGAATTCGGACTTACATATTGTTCGCGAGTATCCAAACTTGCATTCACTTCTACAGCAACCTTCTCGGCGAGAGTCAGAGGAGTCACTAGAGCAGTTGGAAGCTCACCGGTCCTTATCCTCTCGTCGCGAAGATGCACTTGTTCAAGAAGATCAGAGTGCTTGATGTCCTCTGCTTCTTGCGCTTCTTCTTTGGCAGATAAGTTTCTTTTCTCCAGGCATTTCCTGGCCAGCCGCTGGATCTCCTCAGCAGATTTCCGAGATAGGCCAAACTTGGCAAGACCCGGATTGCTGAGAAGGTTTTCGGCAAAGGTTTTTGCCGAGGGATCATTACCCAAAGAGGGTTCACCCTTATCTAAACCCGACTCACCCATGGTGATATCAGTTTGCGATTCAAGGATCGCAGGCGCCGTTGAAGGAGCCGGATCTTCTGCGACGGTCGGGGAAGGAATGATCACCGGCATTGCGGAAGGTGGAGGGGCAGGAGCCGGAGGAGCCACAGCAGGAGAAGCTATGGTAAGCTTCGTTTGTCGCAGGGGCTTCGAAGAAGTTCCCTTCCCCTTGCCCTTGATGAGCTGCTTAGCTCTGAGAATGTAATAGAGTCGGAAACATTACATCTCGGAAGAAAATTCGAGTAGAGTGCAAAAGCGGAAGTTGTGATTGAAAGTTACCTCTTCACGACGGGCACCTCCTTTGTGCCAATAGAAACTCTCGGAGCCATGCGCTTCTTGAGCGCAATGTCCGGCAATGGGACCAACTCCATCTCCTGAGAAAACTTTGGAGGATATCCTTCGAGTGGAGCAAATTGCGACTCGGGGAGGTCAGCAAGCTGAAAAGAAGAAAACATATCAGTATTGCAATAAAAGGTTTACTATTAGAAGCTTACCGGCACTACGGGGTTTTCTGCCGTATGCATATCCAAATAAACCTCCGGGATCCTCCTCTCGATCCGCTCCCTTATCAGCCATTTAATCTGGCTTATGTAGCCTTGCGTGGTGTAGGCTCTGGGGCTGATGCAGAGGGAGTCTTTCTTGGACGACGTGATGGAGTGCATCAGTCGGTCTCCGTGGTACTGAAGGAGTTGGATCTGACGTGACACCCAACATTGGACCAAGTCGGATCCCTTCAGTCCTTTGTGTTTGATCAGATATTCGATCCGCCTCTTAGCGAGGATCAGATCATCATTGAGAGACGGAGGGGCCTCGTCTCAAGACGGTTGGGCCGTGGCATCTCCATCGATAAAAGCCGGCAAAGCAGTGGCTTTGCCGGGAGCCGGAATATGCTTGTGATAGAAGAAGGTGGCTGGCCATCGTTTGACCGAGTCGCTAGCAAGAATCTTGGGATATGCGTGCTCACGTCTAAGTGAAAAACTAATGGTACCGGTGATATAAGGAACACCGATAGTAATATAATTTCTCCGGACATGGAAGTAGTACCAGAAAAGAGTAAGGCTTGGCCTAATGCCGAGAAATCCCTCACACAAAGCCGCATAGGCACTCATCTCTAGGAGAGAGAGTTGGGAGGAAGATGGTGGAGTTGAACACTATAATGGTCTATCACCTCGAAAAAAAATTCCGAGGGAGGAAACGACAAACCTCTGTCGAGGTGGGTGCCGAAGTGGACCCGCTCGTCGGCGCGCGGGTTGGGGACGGTCTCCTCGGTGCCGCTCCGCCAGTTGCCGTCATGGAGGAGCCCTTCTGTCTCCACGCCTCGAAGTTTCTTGTCATCGAGCACGCAAGGGATCCAGACCCCGAGAAAGCTTTCATTCTCTGCCGCCGCCTCTGTCGCCGCCGTCGCCGCTGCTGCCGCCAAACCGGAAGAGGATGAAGAAGCCATTTCTCCAGTGAGCTGGTGACCTAGGATGGGCGGCGCTAGGAGTTTTTGGGGGAAAGCAGAGGAGCTCTGTGCGCGGGGGAGATTTGGAGGAGAGGAAACTGCAAGGGAACAAGTGAAGAAAGGAGGAGGAGAATCCTCACCCCTTATATCCACCTAACCGCGCCAAGATTTGTGCAAATGCTACAGTGTAACCGCCACGCGTCATGGAAGGAACTGGGAAGGACCCATGCGATGATTACATCGCCTCAATCTCCATGTACGCATTGAAACGGTCGTGCTGACAGGATATTTGACAGATGACGTGACTTGACCATAACTTGTGTCAGGTGGCGTTAGAAACCAAGTTCCGGCTTAGTTTGAAATCAAGCTGGAAAATCCGAGTAACCTGTTGATAGGTCCGACTTATTTTTAAGACCCGGATCGTATTTTTTGTTGTGAAGTTTCAGGAACCCTTCAAGATTCTGCAAGCCGAAGATCAAGCTAGACAATGGTAAATCCGACTTTGGATCTTGGAGGCCTCCGGGGGCTGCTGTTGGGGATATACTTTCCGGGTATCCTCACAGTTCCTCACTGACCAGGGTGGCCCACTTCGGATTAGAGCTTTGCTTCACGGGCGGCCCAGTCAGGGAGAAGAGACGGAGTCCAATCCGGCTACGGGAAGGCCCAGAAGACTTACCGACTTAGGCCCATAGTGTTACTTGTAGTTCAAGATGTACTCTGTAACCGACTCTTAGTCGTAGACGGATAGATCTCTCCTGTAAACCCTAGGCCGGATATCTATATAAGCCGTCCTAGGGAGAGCCTTTAGGGCAACACCTCAATATTCTACAATCTCAACTCGCACGGGAAAACCCTTGTAACCCATATTCTGGCTCTGCCGTATTACTGGATTGCTAGCAAGAGTAGGATCCGTCGAAAGCTGGCGGATTCGAACCTGGGTAAACTTGTGTGCTCACCATCTCGGAACACCGTACATCTCACACCCCTCTCTTCCGCACGCCTCGAGGACCCCCTCATGGTGTACTTGTCATCAATCCGACGACAATGAACACTTCCATTATTTCTTCTACAAAGTTCGTAATAGAGCAGTACATCTTTGAAAAGTTGCGCGATCATTGCATAAACCAAAAGGCATATGTTGATAAGCATACATACCAAAAGGATAAGTGGAAGTTGTTTTAAGTTGGTCATCCGTATGAACATCAATTCGCGAGAAACTAGAATACCTATCTAAATAATAAAAGCAAGAATGCTTAGCAAGCCTCTCTAATGTTTCATCGAATAGTGGGTAGTGATCATTTCTAGTATCTTTATGAGTTTTCTGAAATCAATGCACATCCTATATCCAACAATACTTCTAGTAGGAATCAACTCATTATTCTCATTAGTTACTACTACAAATCCTCCCTTTTTAGGAACACAATGCACTAGGCTTACCCAATCGCTTTCTGCCACATGATATATTATATCGACATCTTGTAACTATATAATTTCTTTTATTACCTCTTCATTCATGTGTGTATTTAGTCTTCTTTGAAATTCTTATACTAGTTGAGCACCTTCTTCCATTAATATCCAATGAGTAGCTATCGAGGGACTTATCCCTTTTAGTCATCCATACAATACCCAAAATCTTTATGATGCCTTTCAATATGATCATAGGTTGCTCTTTTTATGGTCCTGTAAGATTAGAACTAATAACATCAGGATATTTGTTAGTAGCATCCAAGAATCTATATTTTAGTTCTTTAGGTAGAGGTTTTAGTTTAGGAGGCGGAGGCCCTTCATCTCTTTTCCTCTCTAGCACCTCGTAGGTTTAATTCATGGGGGATTCTACTATAGGAATCGTATCAAGATATGCATTTAGTTCTTTTTACTGGCATCTTTAGGGGTATTATCATCCTTTACCAAGCTTCTTTCTAGCTCATCAGCTGGAGTGCCAAAATATATGGCTGAGCTTGGAAATAGTATTCCCTTCTTCTTCTTCTTCTTCTGACTTTTTGTAGTTAGGACTATCCTCAAATTTGGAAAAGTGGAATTGTATTTCCACTTCCCCAAACATAAGAAGAGCTGTCTCTTTGCCCCTATTGTACTCACCAAGGGTCTTCCAAAAATTATTGGGAAACAATAATCAGTGGGCATATCAACTACTAGTAAATCAATAGGGAACTCAAAAGTACCAACTTTAATGGAAGCATTTTTAACTATTCCCATTGGAATTCTAAGAGTTTTATTGCCTAGCATAATTTTCATATTTGTATCCTCGTACTCATCTAGCTCTAACTCATTTTTATTTCTCTACATAACGCATGTGGAATAACATTGACAATGTTTCCTATGTCACACATACCATAATGTGAAGTTCCTCAAAAAGTTCAAGGCGGAATAGGTTTACCTATATTTTTAGCTTTTACCTTTCCTTGAACAAAATTAGAGGCTTCAGTATCAAGTTCAATAACATTGCAATGTGCAAACATGGACATTACTTCTTACTTACTAGCTTCTTCTATGAATTTTATAGAAATTTCTTCTTCATGCTCTTTGGATTCCCCTAGTATTTTATTCTGCACCTTCAATCAATAAGCTTCTTCCTATGCTAATATGTGCTTCTGTAGAGTCCTTGGGAAGGGAACGAGTTCAACATATGGTGGCCTTTCCTTTCTTGGCTCTAATGGTGCATCGGTAATAGCATGTACTTTCTTCACTAGAGGTGGTACATATTAAATCCAACCCTTCTTGGATTCTTCGATATGTTACGTAAAATATTTAAGAACATGCAAAACATTATCTGAATCAAGTTGGAGTTTGTTAGCCAAATCATCTACCTACCTGGTTTTTTGAAAAGCATGAAGGCAAGCATAATCAATTTCTATGCCTCCTTCGGCCCCTATATTAAAATGCCAAGTTTATCTATTGCGGCGAAATATTTCTAGTAATGCCCAGGCTCTAGATATTGGACTATCCATAAATGCTCCTCTTGAGGCTAAATCAAGTTCAGTTCTATTAACTTTCTTTAACCTCATAGAAAATATGTAAAACATATCAAGGTCGTAAAACATGATTGGAACAATTATTAAGAAAACCTCATAACCTTATATAAGCCCTTACTAGACTTTCGCCTGGACGGTTCTTGAAGTTCATGATCAGTCATCTTGCTTCAATTTTTTTATCTTGGGATAGAAGCAAGACAAGATTTCTTAAGACGGTTTGTCCCAAGTGGTTATGCTTTCTACATGACAAGTTATATACCAAGCAAGAGATGTATTGGTTAGAGTTTGGTTAAATAACTTTATCTTTATCTCATGAACATTAAAGTTTTTTAATCTGAATGTCCCACAGATATCTTTGAAGAAGTCCAAATGTGCATGTGGATCTTCTGAGTCATCATCTTCTGCAAAAAAAAATTGTGTATGAGTTTGATAAATGAGGGTTTACCAGAAATTCAACATTTTCTCTCGAGCTTTTCTTTGCATGAGAAACATTAAACTGCTCGAGGTAATTAGTGGCATTGATCCCTCTCAAGTCTCCAGACTCGGGCATGGTGTTTACCTGAAACTTCGTAAATAACTTTTGGCATAATGATAATAAATTAATGACTACGAACAAACACCAAAAACCCTTATCTCCCCAGCAACAGTGCTAGAAAATAGCTTGATGTGTGCAAGTGTACAAAACATTTATAGCTAGTTTTAAAATAAGAGTATCAAACCACAGAGAGCTGTTCGTAATGGTCTTAATGCCCCTCGGCACTATTTACCAAAGAGTGTTTGGAAGTCGTCTTTGATTTCAAGTAGGGGTGTTTAAGAGTGTTTGAGTGTATGTGAACAAATCAATAATAAGTAATGCAAGTGAACATAGAAGAGTTTGCGATGTAAGGTAATTGGAACTACAATAGGATTAAAACGTTTCGAGGGAGTATTGGATCCACCACTAGCAATTATGTTAGTCATGATTATGATATATCTATGGTGTCATTCATGTATATGTATGAGAGAAGCTCCAAAGTATACGATCAAAGACCGGCCATCTTATATTTCATCTCTCATAACCATAACAGTAATCTTAGGCAAGCCACTCGTGATCCCCTACTATTAAGGGTTAACCCTATGGTCATGGATTAGGATTTGTGAGTCTTATCTTGTCCCTCTTGAACACATGAGTAATGATCCGATGCAATATATCACTTAGCACCTTCACACCACCACATGCCAAAATTAGTTTCTTCAATTGTCCCGACGGCAAATGTTATGTGGTTGAATTCACACAACATTAGAAATAAAACTAATACATATTCATGAACAAAATTATAGATCATATTTTTTCAATCCGTAACCATGTTAGGGTTTCTCCATCTCCCCAAGAACAAGGTAAACTACTCACACATGGAGCCAATCAACATCATCATAATAGTATGAATGGAATACAAATGGATTGGTAAATACTTGTGCAAATCCACAAAAAAGTCTAGGAAGTACAACAAGATGAATATAATGGAAATGAGAGGATCGATGGTGATGATGGAGTTGCTGCAGTTGATGATGATGATGTTGAAGATGATGCACACGCCTCCAAGGATATTTGTAGTGGTGAGGATTGAAGTTCCTATGTGAGTTCCCCCTCCAGATCCCTTCCGGAGATGAGGTTTCTGCGAACTATGGTATCTCTGAATGTCAGATATTGGATTTATTTGCATAGGGTGGTGGAACTATTAGATGAGGTGGCTTCAACTCCATGTCGTATGGGCACGCCGTATGTGTGGGCTCTGTCCATACGGATGATCGTTAAAGCATCTGTCTCCTCATGCGTGTGGGTGTTTTGCTCCCCTTCTCCCAAGTGCATTTTGGAGCCTTTAATGGCCTCCAAATAGCATATTTATTCCCACAGTTGACTTATCCAATTGATTTATTTATCCACATCTTTAATTCCGGTATCCTGGCGAAACAAGCATAAAAGGGGTCCGCGAGTGCGGTAAAATACCAAAATCCTACCACTATTGATGCAAAAAATGCAAGGTAAACATGCTACAAAAATGCACTCATCACCGGCTAGATAGAGATGGGAGATATCAAACTCGCAAGTTCCTCGATGAATACTCTATAACATCATCCACTTCACAGAACACCTTCGCTGTAAATAGACACTTATCATAATAGACCTAACGTCAAATGATCAAGAACAAACTCCCGCCCGTGGATGCTCCTCTAGGGAAGAACACAGAGATGAGGCAAACTAAAGGACCTTATTGTCATCACCGCCAATGGCCCTTCACCAGAGACGAAGATCTCAAATACCCTATAGGACAAAAAACATCGGTCTGATGTTCCCTCACCCCACGTCACCTTAACGGCTGGCAGAAGGCAAGGGAACCATTAGCGGAAGCACCGGTAGCCAAGGGTAGCGCAACCTGTGCGAGAGACCTCGAAAAAATGGTTCAGTATCTTGTGTTAGTTTGTGTCTATATCAATTCCTTGTGTGCCACAAAGTACAACCTATTTACACCCGTTCTTACATCTAAATTTGTAAGTACGAACCAACTAACGATGTAAATTACATATAAATACATTGGTAGCATGTATATTTGTGTTTTCAGATCGCAAGTTCGTTGTCGCATGTTTTAAGGTGACAAGGTTGAGTGTAATTGCTGACATTCCTAAACCTCTCTAGCTAATTCTCAGAGGGGGCTTTTTAAGTAAATATCTATCAAACCAAATTTTCTCGTGCCTTGCCCTATTAAGGAGCTATTTTGGTCTGCCCTATCAACATTATCGGTTACATGAGTGCCAACATGTCTAAGTCTCCTGCAACTATTGGGGCATAAATTCCATTTCTCTATTGTCCAAACCCTAGGTAGAGACGAATTCTAGTGGTGGCGCATGCAACCCTCTTTTCCCTCACCACAGTGCACAAGCATGTCTTGAAAGATGAAGCATGTAGATAGACTGGCTTGGGCGGTGGTAGCTCTAGCCTCCGGCATGTCACCTAGGTCGGCTTCAATGGCGCGAGTGTCTAGGTCGGAGCACCCAATCAAAGGCTGCATATTATTCTACCCTAGAGAGCCAGGCGGGCAACCAAAGGTCTTCTAACCAGCTATCATAGAGTAGCTGTGGATAGTGGCGGAGGCAGTATAGAACCAAAAGGGGGCCAAACAAGCTAAATTTCATATAAGGGGGCCCGGTCAAGCTAATCTCCATTGATTAGTGTCAGGGGAATGACCCTCAGATAGGCCAAGCCAGCGCTAACTGGCCAACTCCAGGGAAAGCTGGCCAGATGGTCACAAGACAAAGCACCTCAGCCAGGTGATATGCTTCACCCGGTCCGCATCAAGATTCCCCGGCTGGCCTATCTAGCCGGGGGCCAGGATAGCCGCCTGGGTGGCCACCTCTACCTAGCCACCTCGGATCCATTGGCCAATGGTACGGGAGAGGGTGGCGCTCCTTGCTGAGCGCACCCTTGACCGGACAGGCTGGCGCTACCAGACGAAGGTGCCAAAGCACTAAGGCTGGGAGATGACGGACAAAGCCCTGGCTAATGGATAAAGCGCCCAACTGATGGTTAAAGCACCAGCTGACGCCCAAAGCAGAGGCACCGAGATGCTAGGGGACTGTCCCCACCTATACCGAAGCTTGACTGGACCCTGGACTACTGGCTAGACCCGGCCAGCTAGCCTGCTTTGTAAACCCAAAGCCCAAAACAGTAAACCCTAAAGCCCACATTGAAACCTACCCTTCTAGCAGTATATAAGGAGGGGTAGTGCTAGGGTTCTAGGTAAGGGATAACAAGTTAGAAGTTAGCCAGAATATCCAAGTCGTGTAATCCATCTTCCTCTAGATCCCAAGAGTAGCTAGGGAAAAATCTCAAGGAGGATTTGTATTGAGCATTCGCTCCCCATATAGTGAATCCTTGCAGGAGTAGGAGCATTACCTCAACAAGAGGGCTCCAAACCTGGGTATATCGCTGTGTCTGCAGTGTCTGTGCCCAACCCGTTGCGAGTAGCCACCAATAGCATCCTAATTGTCCCCTTTCATGCCATCCCGATGGCACTGCCGTGTTCCACACCATGACTGTTGGCGCCCACCGTGGGGCACAACGCTTCGGCTGGGGTCATCTTTCGCATGGGACCTCCGCCCATCACTGGTGAGAGAGTCGCCTCTAGCCTCGTTCTCACTTTCGGCTCGTTCGACTACGTCCTCGACAACGCATCATGCTTCAACGGGGAAACTTTCCCAAGTGACGGCTCCATCATGCACTTCAGCGAGCACTGCATCTACGTCGACACCATCGCCAAGGAGTTCCCTGGAGACCTCATCACCGTCTCCGGTGCGCCTCTAGGTTTCCCTGCCCCACGCCATGCAAGCAGCAGCATCGAGGTCATGATGGCCGGTGCGGGCGAAGGACACCGACCACCTCTGGAGCATGAAGCAGGCGCCAAGGAACCCACTCCAGAAGGACAAGGCACAGACCCTCTGGTGGATTCCATCCAAAACCTTCGCATCCCCATCGCCACCGAGCTGGATCCAGCTGCCGTGGTGGCCGCACCGGAGACCACACGCCAGAGCCTCCTGGAGGAAGCCAACAGGGTCGCCACACACCAACGATGCCTAGACGCCACTATGCGCGAGTACAACAGTGTGCATGGCTTTTCCTGCCTACCAGGCGCGAACCGACAGTTGCTGCCACAGGGCCGTAACCTAGGCTCGGAGCTAAACCACACTGCTGACTCATGCATGGTGGCACCTCGCCCGGTCTACAACACTCTAGCCAAAAACATGAGGGCGGCGGAAACTCCTGCCGCAGAACTTAGCCACCTGGAGGGTGACAAGCTACATCGCTAGTAGGCACGCGTCCATCTCCTTGTGGCAATAGCTAACCGACAGCAGGCCGAGGCAAGCACAAGCCTAGGAGGCAACAGCAAGAACCAGCCACCTCGCCGGGCGGGCAAGCCGGCTGCAGGCGGGAGCAAGGCCTCTTCTCCAAACATCACAAGACAAGGCAACTGTCCGCGTGGCGGGTCGGCAAGACGTGGACAAAACCCACGCGAAGCCACCAGCAGAAACTGTGACCTGCCCAACAAAGCCGGAAGGGCAAACGTGCCACCCAAGTTCGGCATTACAGGTCAGCTTGGCCCGGCAGAGTAGGAGGAACCACAAGACGCGCGTGAACGCATCGACTTGCTGGTCCAATCACGCGCGCTGAAGGAAGAAAGGCTGGCTGGCCCAAGGTGTTTCAGACCATGCATCCGGAACGGACCGTTTCCAAAAGGATATTCACTCCCAAGGGACACGCCGAAGTACAATGGCACCTTCAAGCCGGAAGATTGGCTGGTGGATTATACCACCGCGGTGGGCATTGCAAACGGCAATCGCCGGGTGGCGGTGCGCTACGTCCCACTCATGCTACTAGATTTAGCTAGAACCTGGCACAACAGTCTCCCCGACAACAACATCAACGCTTGGATAGATTTCGAGCAGGCATTCGTCCGCAACTTCACCGGCTCCTACAAACGCCCGGGTGACCCTGGCAAGCTCGCCCTCTGCGTCCAGGGCAAGGACGAAACCGACCTCTCCTACATAACATGGTGGACAAGCATGCACAACTCCTGCGAGGGAGTGCACGAGCATCAGGCAGTCGACTTCTTCATCCACGGCTACAGGGATGGAACCATGCTGAAGCACAAGCATCGCCGGGTAGAGCCTACCACCATGGCCAAGACCATGGAGATCGCAAACAAGTACGCCACCGCGGAGGCAGCAATGAAAAGGTCCGTCCGCCTAGACGACCAGGGGTAGATCATCGTGCAGGTCACCGCGGATCGATGCCAGCCGGAGGGAAACAACCACAACTCCAGGCGGCACGATAACTGCCATGGCAAGAGGAAGGATGACCAGCCGAATAACCAATACGGTTCTAGGCAAGTAGCAGCGGTCCAGGAGGATCCGACTGCGGGAGGTAGCCGGAGACAAAAGCCCGATGACTGGCCACCGCGGCCCAAATACACCATCGAGTCAATGCTTGATGGCCTGTGCAAGTTCATAGCGGCGACAACAATCCGTCTACGCATACAACCCGCTGTTGCACCTGGACGAAGAAAATGTCTGAAGTTTGCGGTCTACCACCACCACCCCCTCCTCCGCCAACCGGTGGGCAACAAGACAACCGCGAGCGCCAAAACCTCTAGGATGAAGACGACATAGACTACCTCTACTGGGTAGCAAACTACCACATCTTCACCACCGAGCCAGAAACCAAGTATAGCAGACGACGCTGAGGAATGCAATTGTCCCTCCCGTCCCCCAGTTCCTGAACTGGTCAGAGCAGGAGGTCAAATGGAGTGGGAAGGACCAGCCAGACATTCTGCCGCATCCAGGCACATACGCTATGGTCCTGGACCCCATCATCTCCAAGAAACACTCGTGCAGATTCTCCCGCGTCTTGGTGGATGGAGGAAGCAACATCAACCTCCTATACCGCAGCTCCCTTGACCGGCTTGGCATCAGCGAGTCTGAGCTAGAGCCATCCACCACCTCCTTCCACATAACTGTTTCGTGTTCATCACATTCACCGATTGGCAAGATCCGGCTAGATGTCATGTTCGGCATGGAGGACAATTTTTCTCGCGAGCCTATCTGGTTCGACGTGGTCAATCTCTGCAGCGCTTACCATGCCATCTTGGGGCGCCCTGCGCTCACCAAGTTCATGTTGCTGCCACACTACGCATACCTCAAGATGAAGCTCCTTGGGCCAAAGGGAGTAATCACTATCGCGGGTAACTACATGCGGTCGATGGAATGCTCCACAGACGGCTCCAAGATCGCCGAGGCCATGATCATTGCAGAAGAGAAACGCATCATCATGCAGAACGTGGCGCCCTATAGGTGGACATGCCGGTTGGCGAGCCAAAGCCAGCCGAAGAAGCACAATTCAAGCCATCAAACGATACCAAGAAGATCTTGCTGAACGAGGCTGAGCCGGACAAATTCATCCTGGTCGGAGACGGCTTTGACAACAAATAGGAATCACGCTCGTCGACTTCCTCCGTGAGAATTGGGATATCTTCGCATGGTCCCCCAAGGACATGTCTGGTGTTCCGAGGGAGCTCGCTGAGCACTGCTTACATGTCCGACTGGATGCAAAACCGGTCAAACCGTCACTACGTCACTTCGCGGAAGAGAAAAGAAGAAGTCGGTGAGGAGATCACCCGGCTACTTGCAACCGGATTCATCATGGAAGTGTTCCACCCAGAATGGCTGGCAAATCCAGTACTGGTGCTGAAAAATAACAAGACTTGGCGCATGTGTGTTGACTACACCAGCCTCAACAAGGCATGCCCCAAGGATCCGTTCTCTCTGCCACGGATATACCAGGTGATCGACTCCACAGCCGGCTGCGAACTGCTGTTGTTTCTAGATGTGTACTCTGGCTACCATCAGATCTGGCTGAACCTCGCTGATCAAATAAAGACATCATTCATCACCCTATACACGTCCTACTGCTACACCACCATGCCATTCGGACTCAAAAATGCAGGCGCCACATATTAGCGATGCATGCAAAAGTGCCTATAGTCGCAAATTGGCAGAAACATGCACGCCTATGTCGATGACGTGGTGGTCAAGACAAAGGAGAAAAAGACACTCCTCGAAGACCTGAAGAAGACCTTCGCCAACCTTTGACGGTTCCAAATGAAGATGAACCCGGAGAAGTGCGTGTTCAGCAGCCCAGTCGACCAGCTCCTCGGTTTCCTCATCTCAAAGCGTGGGATCGAGGCCAACCCGGAGAAGATCGGTGCAATCGAGTGCATGTAGCCGCCGCTGAACCTGTGTGACATGCAGAAGTTCACCAGATGCCTGGCCTCCCTCAGCCGGTTCGTCAGCCGGCTGGTGAGAAGGCATTACCCCTGTACCAGCTCATGAAGAAAGCATACAAGTTCATCTGGACGGTGCAGGTGGATGAGGCCTTCCGCGACCTCAAGCGCATGTTGTCCTCTCCGCCGGTACTGGCGGCCCCAGCTGCGAAGGAGCCAATGCTGATGTACATTGCATCTACTAACCGGATCATTAGTGCCGTGTTGGTGGTAGAGAGGCTAGAAGAAGGAAAGGCTCAGCCGGTCCAATGCTCAGTGTATTACTTTAGTGAGGTACTCTCGCTATCAAAGCAGAACTACCCCCACTACCAGAAGCTGGTGTACGGCATGTACATGGCCGCCAAGAAGCTAAAGCACTACTTCCAAGAGCACTCCATCCGGGTAGTGGCGCTGCCCCCCTGGCGGAGATCATCAGCAAAAAGGACGCCACGGGCCGGGTGGCGAAATGGTTGATAGAGCTCGTTGCGCACTGCAGCCGGTACGAGCCAAGAATGCCGATCAACTCTCAGGCCCTGGCAGATTTCCTCGTCAATTGGGCAAAAACGCAGTACTTGCCTCCGTGTCCCGACTCCACACACTGGAAGCTGCACTTCGGCGGCTCCAAAACGTACGGTGGGCTCAGAGCCGGGGTCATCAGCTCTCCCAAAGGAGATCGGTTAGAGTACGTGCTGCAGATCCACTTCCGCGCGTCCAACAACGTCACCGAATACGAAGCACTCGTGCACGGACTCAAGATGGCAAAAGATATCGGCATCAGACGCATCCTCTGTTTCGGCGACTCCGACCTGGTGGTGCAGCAAGTATCGGGCGTCTAGGATGCCAAGTATGCAAACATGGCACTATATCGCTTCTTTGTACAGTAGCTATGTGCCTGTTTTGAAGGATGCGAGTTCCACCACATGCCTCGAGCAAACATCAAAGCCGCGGACGCATTCGCCCGTGTAGGCTCAACAAGAGCAGCAATACCGCATGGAGTAGCCCTCGAATACCTGCGCAAACCCTCCATCATGCCATCGTCGGAATGTGACTCCATCGTGTTGGACGCCGACCCAGGGACTGCCACGCTGCACCCGGGGACTGCTGCCTCCATCCCAAGGACTTCCACGCTGCACCTGGGGACTGCCGCCTCCATCCCGGGGACTGCCGGCTCTAGACTCTCATCGGTCGGCCGCCTGACGATCCCGAGACAGCCGGGAGCAAGGAAGTGAGGCTGATCATGCAAACAGTCCTCTCCATCTGGGATACACCGTCATGGGGCAAGCCATTCATGGACTTCCTGGTCAAAGGGGAGCTGCAGGATGAAGAGGTGGTGGCAAGACAAGTGAAGCGTAGAGCAAGTGCATACACCATCATCAACAATGAGCTTTACAAGCGCAGCGTGGGAGGAATATACCAGTGCTGCGTGGGCCAAGAAGAAGGAATCCGGCTGCTGGTGGACATTCACCAAGGTGAATACGGCCATCACGCTTGATCAAGGGCAATAGTGGCAAAGGTGTTTCGTCACGACTTCTATTGGCCCACAACACTGGAGGACGCCGAGCAGTTGGTAAAGGCATGCAACGGGTGTCAGGGATTCGCCCAGCAGAAGCACACTCCGTCTTTAGCACACAAGACGATCCCCATCACCTAGCCGTTTGCCGTCTGGGGTTTGGATATGGTGGGCCCATTCAAGACAACACGATCCGGCATGACACACTTGCTAGTGGCCGTGGACAAGTTTAGCAAGTGGATCGAGGCAAAGCCAATCAAGAAGCTAGATGGACCAACTGTAGTCAAGTTCTTCACCGACATCATCACAAGGTTCGGCTACCCCAACAACATCATCATAGACAACGGCACCAACTTTGCCAAAGGGGCCTTCGCGCGTTTCTGTGGTGACAAGGGCATCTACGTGGACCTGGCCTCCGTTGCACATCCCTAGTCCAATGGACAGTGTGAGCAAGCAAATGGCCTAGTCCTAGCCAGAATCAAGCCAAGACTGATCGAGCCACTGATGAGGACACCCGACTGCTGGATAGAGGAACTGCTAGATGTACTATGGAGCCTGCGAACAACTCCCAACCGCTCCGCCGGCTTCACACCATTCTTCCTCATCTATGGGGTAGAGGCAGTCCTACCAACCGACATCGAATTCGATGCACCACGAAAGCTGCTGTACACAGAACAGCAAGCACAGGAAGCACGAGAAGACAACGTTGATCTCCTTGAGGAGGCTTGAGAGCTGGCCTTGTCTAGGTCCACCATCTACCAGTAGAGCCTGCGACGCTACCACGCCAGCCGGATCCGCAACATCTCGTTCCGCGAGGGCGACCTTGTCTTGCGGTTCGTACAAGACACCAAGGGGATGCACAAGCTAGCTCCGCCTTGGGAAGGGTCGTTCATCATCAGTCGGGCACTGCATAACAACTCGTACTACCTGATCGATGCCCGCCAGCTGGCAAAGAACAAGATGGACCGCTCCGGCGAAGAAACTGAGTGCCCGTGGAGTGCGAACCTGCTTTGTCAATTCTACACCTGAGTAAAGGGCAAATGTATCTTACTTTTATGTCATGAACAAGATGAGGGGCCTTGACATATTCTTGGGGACTCCATAATAATTTGGCATTTTCTGCTGCACTCGCAAAATTTCCAGTTACATTGTTTTTAACCCCAAACCCGGCAGGTTCCCTCGGAAGCTTGCCGGATAGCCCAGACGGCCGAAAACTCCGAAGGGACAAAGTACAGTACGCGATCCCAAGAGACCCCTCTTTGATTTCGGCTACAGACCGCAAGCCGGCTGATAGACACGGCAAGAGCAGAAAAACTCGAAGGATCATACAAGAAAACTCCTATGGAAAACCAGACTTATGGACGTCCCGACTGCGCTTGCTCACCCAAAGCCGATAGTGAAAGACCGAAGTATTGCGAAAGTATGCCACCTAAGCAAACCCTTGCATCTGACCAATAGCTGTCAAGGGCACAACTTTAAAGGACAATGCTCACTAAGAAAAGGACTAAGCTACCAGCCTTGCGTGAAAAGGAAATTTTTTAAACAAAAGAGAAGTTAAAAGACTATATTCATTCTACACATGACTAACACAAATTCTATTAACCATGTCTCATTTTTCGCATGAGATGAAGTGCTGCAGCTGGAGGCCAACTCCGAAACGGCAAAAAAGGAGCTCCGGCCCGCCTGGATTCTCCAGCTGGCCTGAACCTCGGGGACTACACCCTGTGGGTGCGCTCGCGTGCCCCCACATAGGAAACCTGCAGCAAACAAACATTCAAAGGAGCTTCGTCCTACCTGGAATCTCCAGCCGGACCGAACCTCAGGGACTACACCCTGTGGGTGCGCTCGCGCCCCCACACAGAAGGAAACACACCACAGGTGCAAACACAAATATAACATCACAAAAGGAGGCGAAGCTCCAAACGGAACTTGTCAAACGACAAAGGTCAAGTGTTCACTACAGAGTACCACAAGCGAACAAAGTCTTTAGACAAAATACAACTACACCTAGCATTCTGGGGATCAGGCCTGAGGGTCATCAGAGGGTGGCGAGGCACCGGCTGGGGCGTGGCTGTTGGATGCATGGTTGGCGAAGGCAGAGCTTGGCGCAGCCGGGGCATCGCCGCACATCGGGCTAAAATGATAGCCATTCATGCCAGACGGGTCGGCAAAGTCGCGATCCAGCTAGACGAAGCTCCCGATCTTCATGCTACAGGAGTGAATGTCAGGAACTTCCACCCGACACTGGTCATAGCTGGTCCATTGGCGTAACCCTCTGGAGAGACTCCGCTGGTCCACATCCGGGTACCAGGACTTCAGTAGCGCCAAGACCATCTTAGCACCATCGCGAGCAGCCTAGTCCCGCGCCAGGTCCATGAGCTCCGTGGCGCTGGCAAGGGTCCTAGCCAAGGCGGCCATCATACACGGGCGATCGACTTCAGGCCAGACATAGTCAAAGACCTCAAGGGCAGCACCGTGAAGTTGGTTGGCCTCCTCGCTGATGACCGTCACCAGCTCCACCGGATGCAGGTCATGGCCAACGTCCGCCTCAGGGACGCGCGCTAGCGCTTAGTCGGTCGCCTCAAGATACTGAGCTGCACGAGGAAAAGGAAAAACATAAACTCTCCGGATGGAGCAAGTGAGGGAGCAAGTTAGCCAGGCGGATCACTTACTGCCGACCATCTCAACGATTTGGCACAACTCCCCCAGAGCCGCCTTCTACCGGTCCCGGGCGGTCTTCAGATCTTCCGCCTGACAAGCCTGAATCTACTCGAGGTTCTTCAGCGCGTAGACCCGGATCTCAGTAGTCATCTTCGCCTGGCCAGCCTTGATCTCCATCTGCTATTGGTGCGATAGCAGCTGGTTGATCTGGTCCTGGCGCGCCGTGTTAGACCCCTCCAGTCGCGCGACCTCCGCCTTCAGCCTCTCCACCTCGTGGTCCCTATCTGCCAACAGAGCTACAGGGGGTACCCAATGGTTAACAAGAAGCGCGAAAACTCGTGCAGCCGGGAAGATAAAGCAGAGAAAGCGATCTTACGCCCAAGGTCCTACGAGGTCTTGGCGGCTTCATCAAAGGTTTTCTGCAGAGGATAGCAGAAGGGATGAGAAGAGAACGGCAATAAGGGAAGCAAAGGAACAATAGAGAAGTCATGTACCTTGAGAGACACCCCAAGCGCCCTGGCTTCGCGAAGCCCCTGCTTCATCACATCCACAGGTGGCGAACCTGGCCAAGCGCGATGGGCGCTCATGACCCACCAGTATAGGGGTGTATCGTAGTATTTTCGATAAGTAAGAGTGTCGAACCCAACGAGGAGCAGAAGGTGTTGGCTAGTGGTATGGATCAGGAATTCTCTGCAAATACTTAGCAAACGGATTTTTAGGGGTTTTTGATAAAGCAAGTAAACAAAGTACGAGTAAATAAAAGACAGTAGGAATAAATGCAGCAAGTGGCCCAATCCTTTATGCAGCAAAGGACAAGCCGGTTGTATTTACTTAAGATGACCAAACGTTCTCGAGGACACATGGGAAGACTGTCAAGTGCTTTCGCTTCATATAGTTGATTAATCTTCTTTAGCTTGCTAAGTGTTGTGTGGGTGAACCTGTGCTAATGTACCGACCTTCCTAGGACTAATGCATACTTGTGATTATACCCCTTGCAAACATCCGTAAGTACAAGAAAGTAATTAAGGTAGAAACCTAACCACAGCTTTAAACTCTAAGACCCTTACGTCCCTTGTGCAATGGTTTCCTAATGGGGGTTCAGGTTTCTGTCACTCCGGGAACCCCTACGATTAGTAGCCAAATACACAATGCATTCCCCTAGGCCCATATAGGTGAAGTGTCATGTAGTCGATGTTCACATGACACCACTAGAAGAAGTACACCACAACTTAAATAACAAACTATTGAATCTTTCTCAACACAACTCCACTACTAACAACATGACTTCTACCATGTCCTCAAGAACAAAACAAACTACTCACAAGACATCATATGGATCATGATCAAAGATGGAATAATGATGTATAACAATCTGAACATAAACAATAATTCAATGGTTCACTCAATAGCATCAACTAGAAAGAGTAATCAACACCGGGAAAGTTTCCCCTATGAACTATGCAAGATTCAACGCAATTGTTACAACAATATGGAGATGATGATGAGGGTGCTGATGGTGATGATGGTGGTGGTGGTGATGATGATGATGATCTCGATGAAGTCCAGCTTGATGGTGGTGTTGATGGCGACGATCTCCCCTCTCCGGGAAGGAATTCCCCCGGCAGAAATCTGTCTACCAGAGAGATCTTTCTCTCTCGGTGTTTTCCGCCCCGTAGAGGCGGCGGAATCTTTCTGTGGTCGCTCCCCGAGTCTTAGGGTTTCGGGAGGATATATATACGCTCGAGGGGAGTGCCAAGGGTGGACCAGGGCGGCCACACCACCTGGTGGCGCGGCCTAAGCTGGCCCGCGCCAGGGGGTGGTGTGGCCCCCCTATGGCCCATCTCTAGCCCCCCTTCTGGCTTCCTTCGTCTTCCGGAAAAATAGGATTTTCCATGTATTTTCCCGGATTTTCTGATCTTCGCGGATTTTGCTTCCAAACAGGACCTTTTCCATCCGAATCCTGACTGCAGCGGTCCATGCTCCAAAAGTCATCAACCATGCAAAAAAAGATGAAATAACATAAGTATCACCTCTCAATATGAAATATATCAATGAATAACAGTGAATTATGACATAGAATACTGATGCAAAATGGACGTATCAACTCCCTCCAAGCTTAGACTTCGCTTGTCCCCAAGCGAAACTGAGCTCAGTAAACATGAACTCAGGTTTATGGAGTGAAGAGTCGATAAAAGAATACGGACAAGAAGCATCACATTCATCATTACATAGATCATAATAGAAGACAACTCACTATTATATAACTCAACTTGCAATGAGTAAAGGAAACACAATAAAGATACATAAAGTAAATCATAATTGGTAATGGCAAACTTAGCTCTTGGTCCAAGAATAGTTGATAATTTGCTGGAGTTCACAAATAACTGGTTTTCAATGATAGCTTTTCAAAGTAGTAAACATCAAGATAAGAGCAATGTGCAAAACAAGGAACATAAGAAACATGATTGAATAAATCATCATATGAATGAATGAAACACAACAACTCAAAATACTTGCTAAGGTAGAAGGGAATAGGTTTACTGACTCAACTAAAAAGTAAAAGAAAGGCCCTTCGCAGAGGGAAGCAGGGATTGCAAGTCTCGTAAAGAGATCCCAAAAATTATGATACTTACTAGCTTTCAGCTCTCATTGCCCCTATCATAGGCATCTTTAGGTGATTAAGGTTAAAGTGACACAACTAAGAGGATATGCTTGACAAGTTATAAGTTGAAATCTCATGCCCCTTACTTATGAGTACCGAACCTCATGCTACTCAACTTCAGTCCCGAGTAAGCTCTTGTCATTGTAAATACATGTGTATCATTGAGAACCGCCAATGGGGTACCCCTTGCACATGACACAGGAGCTATCCCATAATCAAAATGACAAGGCAAGCAGACAGTGAGCATCTCAGTGATCTTTTTATTTGCTATTTGCATAGGTTTTTATTGAGGATGCTTCATAGAATGCTCACTATAGTTATGCTGCAAGTTTCCACCATGATTAGGCATGGCTTAGGCTAGCGGCCCAGGCGTTTCTCTAACACACATATAAACTCCATGATCTTACAAGTTCTACTTTTATTTCACACCGCCGGGATCCATAAGCAAAAGAACATGATATCAACTAGGTACAAAGTACCAGTGAAATGTTGAAAGCGTTCCCCATGATACATGGTTCTGCTAACTTCAACTCATAAAGCGCAAGCATATACGCAACAAAGAAGGACCCAATGGTTCAGGTTATTAAATGCAAGAAAAGTAAAGTGTTCCATCAAGTTTGTGAGAGCTTTAATCACTAATTTTCACATAACAAGTTTAATTTGGGAGGTAGATAAAACAAGAATTTACTTGGAATAGCAATAATACTAATAGGTAGGTATGGTGGACACAAATGGCAAAGTTTTTGGTTTAAAGGAAGTGGATGCATGAGAAGAATTCCCTCTCAGTACAGGTTTTTGGCTAGCAAGGTTGGGTAGCAAGTATAAGTGTTGAAGGAAACAAACAAACATACAAGTGATAAAAACAAACATGCAATCTTCCTTGGAAGCACAAAAGATCTTAACTAGAGAATACTAGACTTATGAGAAAATCAAGAAAGAAAAATGATGAAATAATTTTTCTTTAGAGTACTTTTATCTTTTTCATTCAACTC
Organism: Avena eriantha; assembly: GCA_910589775.1. Classification (NCBI taxonomy): domain Eukaryota; kingdom Viridiplantae; phylum Streptophyta; class Magnoliopsida; order Poales; family Poaceae; genus Avena; species Avena eriantha. The sequence continues at coordinate 130,327,820 of OU342745.1, forward strand.
TCAAAAATAGTGTTGCTACTGACCGAGCCAGGTTTTCCAAAACCAACTAAATTAACTCAATGATCCCAAAGTTATACCAATACTAACAACAAGATCAATCATATAACCACGAATTGAAAACTAATATAAGCTATGCAAAAGAGTGAATGATAGAACTTCTCATTAATATTCCATAACGGCAACTCACACCAAGGGATACATATCTAACGAGAGGGGGGACACTTCCATAATGCAAACCATCCTACATAATAACTTCTCTATTCATGATATGACTCTACTAATAAGGTAAAAAGATAGAAGACAGTGATGTGATACCGCGACACTCCCCCAAGCTTGGAACAAACCAAGGGGATGCCAAACCTGATGACGAATTACTCCTTTGGTGGTGGTGGTATCCTCTCGATGAGCTCTTCGATCAGTTTCCCCAAGTCCTCGATCTCGAAGGTGAGATTACGAATCAGCTGTGAGTTTTGATCAATACGGCTCATGATCATGTCGGGTTGAGAATTCCAGCTCTTGCTATTCTTTCCCCACTCTTCCTCCTTGAAGTCTTCTTTTCCTGCATGGCTAGAACGAGGCAAATCCCAATTGGAGGGTAATTTCCCTTTGGGCATATTCTGGTATTGATGCTCATGGATAAGGGTATGGAAAGGATTCTTGGTGCATGGAGGAAGTAACCGTGGAGCCAAGCAGTGACGAGGAGTTTTCCCCTAGTCTGCATTCGTTCAGTCCTTCTGATCTTGGCAGGGTTCACCACCACTCCAATGCTTGCAATGTTAGTGCCGATGTGCTTTGCCTCCTTTTCACCTTCGCTCTTGATCTCCTTCTCCTGCCCGAGGTCTTGGAGGTCTTCCTCCATAGGCTCCTTTCCTTTATCCTTGGTGGACACCATTGTGCTTCTAAACCTTTAAAGAGTATGTCCTGGCAAAAACAGATCGAAACAAAAACACGACGAAAACACAATATACGAACCTCGGGGGATCTGGGTGATTATATATTACGAAGTTACATATCAAAAGGAAGGTACTGGGAGAAAATGAGTCGGAGGCGGAGTCCAGGGTGGACTCACCACCTAGTGGCGTGGCCAGGGGTGGGCCTGCGCCATAGGGTGGTGTGATCCACCCTGGCTTCGTTTCCGTCCCTCTTTCGCTTCATAGCTTCCCATATTGACTGAAAACTACAAAAATATAGTTGGATAGTGTTTTTGCGGAACTTTTCTTACCAGAACTGTTACCTATTTGAAAGCGGACTCTGCAGGTCTCTGAATTTGGTCCTTGATAAATTTTTCTGGAGTTATAACTTGAAAGGCATCAACATCTTCATTATAAGAATCCCCAGCAATATAGTGTTTGAGTCGCTGCCCATTCACTACTTGTGTAGTATTATCTTTTAAAGAAGAAATTTTTATTGCTCCTGAATGGTATACTTCTTCAATAATGAAAGGTCCTTCCCATTTTGACAGTAGCTTTCCTGCAAAAAATCTGAGACGAGACCTATACAATATAACTTTCTCACCAACATGAAATTCTCTCTTAAGTATTCGCTTATCATGCCATCTTTTAACTTTTTCCTTAAAGAGCCTAGCATTTTCATAGGCTTCACTCCTCCATTCATCTAAAGAACTTAAGTCAAATAACCTTTTCTCACCAGCGAGCTTACAATCTCTATTTAGTTCTTTAACTGCCTAGTAAGCTTTATGTTCTAATTCTAAAGGTAGGTGATAAGCTTTCCCGTAAACCATTTTATAAGGGGACATCCCCATAGGATTTTTGTAGGCAGTTCTATAAGCCCATAAAGCATCATTCAACTTTTTAGCCTAGTTTTTTCTAGATCTATTAACAGTCTTTTGCAAGATGGATTTAATTTCTCTATTTGATAACTCTACTTGCCCGCTAGTTTGGGGGTGATAAGCTAAAGAAATTCTATGATTAACATCATATTTAGCAAGGGTCTTTCTAAAACCACCATGAATGAAATGAGAACCCCCATCAGTCATGAGATACCTAGGCACTCCAAACCTAGGAAAGCTAACATCTTTAAGCATTTTTAAAGAGGTTTCCCCGTCAGCACTCTTCGTAGGAATGGCTTCTACCCACTTAGTAACATAATCAACAGCAACAAGAATATGAGTAGAACCTTTCGAGGGAGGGAAATGACCCATAAAGTCAAATCCCCAGCAATCAAAGGGTTCAATAACTAGAGAGTAGTTCATAGGCATTTCACTGCGTCTATAAATATTACCAACACGCTGACATTCATCACAAGATAAAACAAATTTTCTTGCATCTTTAAAAAGGGTAGGCCAGTAGAAACCTGATTGTAGCACCTTTTGTGCAGTTCTATCTCCTGCATGATGTCCTCCGTAAGCACTACCATGACATTTACGCAATATCTCCTTTTGTTCATATTCTGGAACACATCTTCGCATAATACCATCCACTCCTTTTTTGTATAAGTGTGGGTCATCCCAAAAATAATGCCTCAAATCATAGAAGAACTTCCTTCTTTGCTGAGCTATAAAAGTTGGAGGCAAATACTTGGAGACAATAAAGTTAGCATAATCAGCGTACCAAGGGCTCCCTCGTGAGCTTACCCCTACTGTGGCTAACTGCTCATTTTGGAAACTATCATTAACAAGCATAGGGTCAAAAGAGATGTTTTCCAATCGATATAAATTATCAGCTACAGGGTTTTCAGCACCTTTCCTATCTACTATATGTAGATCAAACTCTTGTAAAAGCAGCACCCATCTAATAAGCCTAGGCTTAGTGTCCTTCTTCGTCATAAGGTATTTAATAGCAGCATGATTAGTATGAATGGTGACTTTTGAGTCTACAATATAGGGTCTAAACTTATCACAAGCAAAAACGACAGCTAGAAATTCCTTTTCAGTAGTAGCATAATTCCTTTGAGCAGCGTCTAAAGTCTTACTAGCATAATGAATAACGTTTAACTTTTTATCAATTCGTTGCCCAAGGATAGCACCTACAGCAAAATCACTAGCATCACAGATTATTTCAAAGGGTAAACTCCAATCAGGTGGTTGAACAATAGGGGTTGTAGTTAAAGCCATCTTAAGAGTTTCAAAAGCTCCCTTGCAATCATCATCAAAAACGAAGGGTACATCCTTTTGAAGATGATTAGTGAGGGGTTTTGAAATCCTAGAAAAGTCTTTAAGAAACCTTCTATAGAAACCAGCATGACTAAGGATACTACGAATACCTTTGATGTCTCTTGGGCATGGCATCTTCTTAATTGCCTCAACCTTAGCTCTATCAACTTCTATGCCTCTTTCAGAAACTTTATGCCCAAGGACAATCCCTTCATTAACCATGAAGTGGAATTTCTGCAAATTAAGAACAAGATTAGTTTCTTCACATCTCTGCAAAACTTTATTAAGGTTGTGTAGACAATTATCAAAAGAAGTTCCATAGACAGAAGAGTCATCCATGAACACTTCTACAATTTCCTCACAAAAACCATGAAAAATGGCAGACATGCATCTTTGGAAAGTTGCAGGAGTATTACATAAACCAAAAGGCATACATCTATAAGCATAAGTTCCGTAAGGGCAAGTAAAAGTAGTTTTTTCTTGATCTTGTTGTTTAACAGCAATTTGAGAGATACTAGAATAACCATCAAGAAAACAAAAATGGGTCTTTTTAGACAATCTTTCCAACATTTGATCAATAAAAGGAAGCGGCTAGTGATCTTTCTTAGTAACTTTATTGACTTTTCTGAAATCAATGCACATCCTATAGCCTACCACTATTCTTTGAGGAATAAGCTCATCATTATCATTAGGAACAACGGTAATACCTCCCTTTTTAGGAACACAATGAACATGACTAACCCATTCACTATCAGCAATAGGGTAAATAATACCAGCATCAAGGAGTTTCAATACCTCATTCCTTACCACTTCCTTCATTTTAGGATTTAAACGTCGTTGGTGCTCTACTACTGGCTTTGCATCTGGTTCTATGTTGATAGAATTCTGGCATATAGTAGGTGAAATCCCTTTTAAATCATCTAGAGTATAGCCCATATCTCCTAAGTGTTTCTTTAAAACCTCCAATAACCCTTCTTCTTCCTTTCCTGAAAGTTTAGAGCTAATAATAACAGGATATATCTTTTTATCATTAATATAAGCATATTTAAGATTATCAGGGAGAGGTTTTAGATCGAAGACCGTATCCTTTTTAGGTGGCAACGTGGTACCCAAGTCTTCTACAGGCAAGTTATGCTTAAGCATCTTAGGCTGATCACGGAGAATCTTGTCAATCTCATTCCTTTCTTCCATGAAGATTTCACTTTCATGATCTTCCATAAATTGCTGCAAAGCATTGTTAGGAGCAAGAGAAATAGAAGCAAGTTGTTCAACTCTAAAATCCTCATTATGGGTTTCCTCTTCACAAGGTTCTTTAGCAAATTTCGAGAAATTAAACTCATAAGATTACCCATCAAACTTAGTCAAGATTTTCTCCCTTTTACAATCTATAATAGCTCCACAAGTACTCAAGAAAGGTCTACCAAAAATAATAGGATAAGTTTTACTAGCAGCTGAACCAAGTACTAGAAAATCAGCAGGGTACTTAATCTTACCACAAAGAACTTCCACGTCTCGTACAATACCAATTGGAGAGATGGTCTCTATATTAGCAAGGTGAATAACCACATCAATCTCTTCCAATTCGCAGGGACTGATTTCATGCATAATTTCTCTGTAAAGCTCATAAGGAATAGCACTAGAACTTGCACCAATATCACATAAACCATAATAGCAATGCTCACCAATTCCAATAGAAAGCACAGGGACACTAGCTTTTTTAGTTATATTAGGATGTGAAACAATGTTAGAAGCATCCTCACAAAAGACTATGAGGCAGTGGAGGGCTCTATTTATACTGCGGAGAGGGGACCGAGCCGTGCGGCGTGAGCTCGACGGTGGCATCGCTACAGGAGGCTATTGGCATGGGCGAGGGCATAGGACGGTGTGGTGTCTCCTGGCGGTTCTTACGGGCATAAAGGTGTGGCGTGGAGCGGCGTGTTTTGGTCAGGAGCGTGCGGCGCTCCGCACGGTGGCAGAGGTGTTTGCGGCGGCGTGCAGCAGCTGCGGGTCGCGCGTCGGCGAACGGGGGTGGCTGCTGGGGTGTGGTGATCATGGCGAGGCTGCGCGTGCGCGGTGAGGGCAAGGCACGAGCTGGGCGGTCTGGTTGGGCGCGACACACTGGCGCACTCTCGGCATGGCGCAGAGACGTCTGGGCACGGCGTAGCTAGGGTGGTCCATGGCTCGACTGGGGCTATGGCCTGGATAGGGGGTGGCGGTAGAGTGCGGCGCACCTCCTGGACATCCATGATGGGTGCAGGACGGTCCGCTACGAGCTGACCATGGTCGGCCGATGGGGACCAAATTCGGGCGGCGCTCCACTATGCTCCACGACGAAGGGGGAATTGGTCTAGGTAATGGTTAGACTCAGGGGACACCAGAGAGTTAAGAGGGGACCAAATGCTCGAGGTTTACTATGCACAACAGTGAAGTTAGGCCAGGGGTTTAATTAGTGCAGACAAGGTGTTTGTGTTAATGGCCGCATGAAACAAAGTTTGGAATTTTTGATTCAATTTTTTTGAGTGAACATCTAACAATGGAACAGTATGGCAACTCCAACTATCCATGACCACGGGCACGGCTATTTGAATAGTTTGACACTCTGCAGAGGTGGTACACTTTCACCACAAAATTCGATACATCCTTCAGGAGAACCCTGAATCATCATACTTAGTATGCAGATAATCAATCATAACCTTTCAATTACACACTCCAGTATAGGCACCTCCCCTATGAGCTTGGCCTCCCAGCCATGGCCATCTGCCATCCTGGGCACTACATAGGTGGACATCATCAAGAGGTAGCCTTAGCTCAAACCTCCTCCGTGAGGGAGCCCATACTAATGCATATAAACTTCCGGCTAACCCTTACCCAATTCAGGTATTGTGGTTGTACGGTAAAATTGGAATGGTATCGCATCCGAACCCAACCATCAGTTTTTATAAAGGGCTAAGGCTCATGTCTCAACATTTTCATCATCAAATGCATTTGTGTTTCTCAACACATGTCAAAAAATTTCAATGAATGACTCACCATTCCAAGATTTTCATAATCATTTGCACCAAGTATTCACATCTAAAGTGATCAAGTTTTATGCTTAGCACTAGCCACCAAGTTAAGAGTGTTCACTAATGAGGGTGCTAATCTTCAATCTCATGCCATAGAATGACATCTAGTATAGTCCTAGTTTTATACTCTTTATGCTATCTATACTACTTTCCAATTACTCACAAAACACTAACTACAAGTAAAGAACATTGGTAAAGTAAAAGAGTAAAGCTTGAAAGTAAAACTTGGGATGGGTATAAATCAAAGTTGTATCACCAAAGCATGCCTAAGGCATCTTGCTTAGGTTAATACTTGCAAGTGTTATCTTGCAAGGGTCTAGCTTGCTTAGTAATGATGGCTTGCCTTGATTGGTGCAGTGATTGAAGTTTTCTTCCTCTTCTTCGGGTAGAACTCCTTCTCGTAGCTTGGGTCGGTACTATCGTCTATAAATAATACGGGGTACACAATCACCAAACAATACTTAACTAATTCTATTTATCACACTAAGGCTCACACTTGATGATCTAGCATCATCACAATCATCACATGAATTAAACAACTAGTTTTATTTAGTTTATTTGAGAAAAGTAATTTCTACTCATTGAAATTAATTTTGATTTAATATTCTCCAATTAAAATATGGGATCATGTGGACACATGTCATCACCACATATTCTAATACATGGGAATGTGATTTAAATTGTTGGTCGCATTTTATAAAGTTTAAGATTACTATTTAAATAATTTAAAGTGACTAGAAATGCCTATATAGCATTATTTTGGTACTAGTCCAAAGTCACTACATGCAAACCTAGATCTTTTTACATATTCAGATAGATATTATCAAATATGAATTTTGAGAGTTGGAATCAACTCAAAAGCTATTATGGTTGATTTTTGAAAAATGTTTGAAGTTACAAAAGTCTCTGTCTTATTATTTTTGCTATAGAATATCTCTAAATCCAATTGATTTAAATCCAACGGGCTTGGATAGATATTTTAATTACCTTTCTAGCAAAATTTAAATCATGCAATTTGGTTCAGTGAAACTCTCTGAATTGATTTTTTAATAAGTGGACAGAAACTAGTTTAAACCTAAATGGAAAAACAATATTTGAATTTCCAGGCCTGAGCGGGAAAGCTAAACGGGCCGGCCCAGCTGCACTGCACAGCGCAGCGGGCTGCTGACAGATGGGGTCCACCAGTCAGCGACTATTCTAACGCGAAACGGTATCTTAGCATCTGGGCCGTGCAACCCTATTCTAATCCAACGACTAGGAGTCGTCGTCGATGACGGACAACTCCGGCGAGGAAAATGACCTAGCGCAGCGGTGGGGGTCTCGTGGGGCTTACCTGGGCTCCAGCAAGGGTCGGCGACGGGGGCCATCGACATGGTAGATGACGACGAGGCAAGGCGCGATCACGACAGGGCTTGGGGTGGTCGAAATCAACGACGTCCTTCTCCTCCAGTAGCGGCGGGCTCCAGCCAAATTCCGGCGAGAGAGAGATCGCCTTGCTCTAGGGAGAAGTGGGGGAGGTCGGTGAGGAGTGGGGAGTGGAGTGGTGTGAAGAAATGAGGCAGTGGAGGGCTCTATTTATACTTCGGAGAGGGGGCCGAGCGGTGCGGCGTTAGCTCGACGGTGGCGTCGCTGCAGGCGACTATTGGCATGGGCGAGGGTGTAGGACGGTGCGGTGTCTCCTGGCGGTTCTTACAGGGATAAAGGTGCGGTGTGGGGCGGCGTGGTTCGGTCGGGAGCGCGCGGTGCTCCGCGTGGTGGCACAGGTGTTTGCGGCGGCGTGCGGCAGCTGCGGGTCGTGCGTCGGCGAACGGGGGTGTCTGCTGAGGTGCGGTGATCATGGTGAGGGCTGCACGTGCACGGTGAGGGTAAGGCGCGAGCTGGGCGAGCTGGTCGGGCGCGGCGCACTGGCGCGCTCTCGGCATGGCGCAGAGAGGTCTGGGCACGGCGTAGCTAGGGTGGTCCATGGCTCGGCTGGGGCTGTGGCCTGGACAAGGGGTGGCGGTAGAGTGCGACGCACCTCCTGGACATCCAGGATGGGCACGGGGCGGTCCGCTGCGAGCTGGCCGTGGTCGGCCGGTGATGACCAAATTTGGGCGACGCTTCACTGTGCTCCACGACGAAGGGGGAATTGGTCTGGGTGCTGGTTAGACTCAAGGGAGACCAGAGAGTTAAGAGGGGACCAAATGGTCGAGGTTTACTATGCACAACAGTGAAGTTAGGCCAGGGGTTTAATTAGTGCAGACAAGGTGTTTGTGTTAATGGCCGCATGAAGCAAAGTTTGGAATTTTTGATTCAAATTTTTTGAGTGAACTTTGATTAAGCTTGAGAGGCTATGTTTGCTTGGAGAGGTCAAGGGGAATTGATTTGGTACGTTTTTGAAAAAGTGTGATCTTAACATATGAACTAGATTCAATTTTCAACTGTCCATTAAATTAATTTGAAAGATGTTTTTGTAAGTTGGTAAAGTGGGCCTTGATACACTTTTACTTGGTCTAGCAAGGGTGAAAAGAAATAGAAATGTTTCTGTTAGAAATCTTCTTCTAGGAACGTCTAAAGTGGCCTAGTGGTTTACTTTGGTCAAAATGACCATTTTCTTTATTTATTCATATTTGATTTCTTTTTCTTTTGATTTTGTTTGTAATTGGTCTAGATGATGTAGCATTCACCTTTAAACCATTTCACATCATTTAGAACAATCAAGCATGGCATATACACTCAATTCTATACTAATGCAAACACACATGCATTCATATTCATTTTCTTAATAAAAAGTTTTTGTTAACCCTAAATTGGGTGATTAGCACTTGATAAACTTGATTACAAGTTTTGGGGTGTTACAAACCTTCCCTCCTTAAAAAAAATCTCGTCCCGAGATTTAAGAAAAACTAGGAACTAAAGAGATATAGAAACTCAGTCCTAATGTAATCTTCTCGCTCCCAGGTAGGTTCTTCTTTAGTATGGTTGCTCCATTGGATCTTGAGAAACTTGATACTCTGGGTCCTGGTGGTTCTGAAAGCTTCCTCCAAAATACGGATGGGCACTTCACGATATGTCAGATCCTTGTTGATATCTATGGCTTGGTGATCGATGTTCTTGAAAACTTCGGTCTTCTCCGGAACTTCTAAGTGTTTGCAAAGTAACGAGATATGGAACACATTATGGATGGCTGACATCTCCTCTGGCAGGTCCAGTTGATAAATACTTCTCCTTGGCGATTCAGAATCTTGAAGGGTCCAATATATCTGGGGGCTAACTTTCCTTTTAGCTGAAAACGTTGTATTCCTTTCAAAGGCGACGCTTTGAGATATACAAAATCTCCGACATTGAAGGTCAGGTCTCGACCTCTCTTGTCAGCATAACTCTTCTGTCTGGATTGGGCGGTCTTGATGTGCTCACGTACTTTGTGAACCTTATCTTCGGCTTCTCGTAGGATGTCAGGTCCGAAAATCTGATTCTGTCCTACTTGCGACCAATTCAAGGGGGTACGACACTTCCTTCCATATAGAAATTCAAATGGGGCCATTTGCAAACTGACTTGATAACTGTTGTTGTATGAGAATTCCGCGAAAGGCAAACAATCTTCCCATTTTGATCCATATTCTAACACACAAGCTCTCAACATATCTTCTAAGATTTGGTTGACTTTTCCAGTCTGTCCATCGGTCTACGGGTGATAAGCTGTGCTAAAATTCAAGTTGGTTCCTAATCCTTCTTGGACTTTTTTCCAAAATCTTGAGGTAAATTGGGTTCCTCGATCCCCACTATGGTTTTAGGGGTTCCATGCAAACTGACAATTCTAGCAATGTACAGCTCTGCTAGCTTCGAACTCTGGTAGGTAGTCTTGATAGGTATAAAATGGGCTACCTTGGACAGTCTATCAACTATGACCTAGATAGAGTCATTTCCCCTAGTAGAAGTAGGCAAACCAGTGATAAAGTCCATTCCGACGGAATCCCATTTCCATTCTGGAATCTGCAATGGTTGCAAAAGTCCCGCGGGTCTTTGATGTTCCGCTTTGACTCTCTCACAGATATCACACTTGGCTATGTAGCCTCCAATTTTCTCTCTTCATCTTGTGCCACCAAAATTGCTCCTTCAAATCTTGATACATCTTCGTTCCTCCAGGGTGGATAGAATAAAGAGTATAATGAGCTTCCTGCATGATAACTTGCTTCAGCTCAAAATCTGCCGGCACACAGATACGTCCTTTGTACCACAAAACTCCTTCTTCATCTTCGGTGAATCTAGGTACATTCCCTATACCAATACGACATTTGATTCTGTCGATACTTTCATTTCCCTTCTGTGCTTCCTTGATTTGGCTAATCAAAGTGGGTTGAAGTTCAATGCTAGCTAAAAATCCTTTGCTAACTAGCTCCGTTCTAAACTGCTCCAACTCTTCATGCAAACTTGGCCGGGCTTCTTTGATCATGGTGTTTAATCTGCATGGCAATCTGCTAAGAGCATCCGCTACCACATTGGCTTTGCCGGGGTGATAGTGAATGTCAAGGTAATAATCCTTGATTAACTCTATCAATCTCCTTTGCCTCATATTTAGCTCCTTCTGAGTGAAAATATACTTCAGACTCTTGTGATCTGAATAAATCTCACAGCGGTTACGCATAAGGTAATGACGCCATGTCTTCAGGGCTAAAACTACAGCTGCTAGTTCAAGATCATGGGTAGGGTAGTTTTGCTCAAGCTGCTTCAGTTGTCGGGACAGATATGCTATGAATTTGCTTTCTTGCATCAACACACATCCGAGACCAATCTTGGATGCCTCACAATACACATCAAAAGGCTTCTTGATATCTGGCATAATCAAGATTGAGGCTGAAATCAATCTCTTCTTGAGCTCTTGAAAACTTGCTTCACATTTGTCCGTCCATTCAAACTTATCTTTCTTCAACAATTTGGTCATCGGTCTTGTGATGCTCGAAAATCCCTCAACAAACTTGTGGTAATATCCCGCTAATCCGAGAAATGCATGGACTTGAGTTTGAGTGGTTGGGGCTTTCCATTCTTCAACGTCTTTGTTCTTGGCGGGATCAACATCGACTCCTCCTGCCGACACAATATGTCCGAGGAATCCTACTTCTTTCAGCCAAAACTCACATTTGCTAAACTTGGCATACAACTGATGCTCTCTAAGGGTTTCAAGGATGGTTCTCAGGTGTTGCTCATAGTCTTTTTCTGACTTGGAATAGATTAGAATATCGTCAATAAAAACAACGATAAACTTATCCAGAAAGTTCATAAAAATCTTATTCATGAGATTCATCAAATAAGCGGGGGCATTGGTTAATCCAAAAGACATGACCGTATACTCATACAATCCATATCTGGTGGTAAAGGCGGTCTTTGGAATATCCGTTGCATGAATCTTGAGTTGGTGATAACCAGTCCTAAGACCAATCTTAGAAAACACTCTGGCACCAGTCAACTAATCAAACAGATCCTCTATCTTGGGCAGTGGGTACTTGTTCTTGATGGTGACATCATTCAGCTTTCGGTAATCCGTGCACAAATGATTACCTCCATCTTTCTTATCCACAAACAGAACGGGCGATCTCCATGGCGACGCGCTTGGTTGAATCAAACCTTTCTCCAGCATAGCATCAAGTTGCTTCTTCAGCTCCACTAATTCAGATGGGTTCATAGTATAAGGTCTCTGAGCTATGTGTCCAGTTCCAGGAATTTGTTCAATAATGAACTCAATATCCAGATCTGGGGGCATACCGAGAAATTCATCTGGGAATTCGTCGGGGTATTCACAGACTACTCTGACTTGGTCTATGGTTGGTTGGGCTAGACTCTTGTTGCATTTGAACTGAATGGGCATACCGGGGCCCCTGTAATCTTTGATTCCTTCGTTAATTTCAAGAGCAGACAAGTAGGAGTAGGGACCTCTACAAGTCCTGAACCTGGGTAAAACTTGCGTGCCTGTGTGCTTGTTTGCTAGCCGACTGATGCCTCCAGCGCTCCCTCCTTCTCCAAAACCCAAGTCCATAACAATGGGCATTGACGAGTTAAACTCTCGTCAATTGGCGCCGTCTGTGGGAATTGGGAGTGCTGATGTTGCGGCTTCTTCGGCTCCATCAACCACGATCTAAAACTCCGTAACAGCGGAGATTCGCCAGCTCTTCGGCGCGTTTGACTTCACCGTCCACACGCTGGCCACTCGCCCGGCTTTCGAGTTCGTGGGCGATAGAATCAGTCTAGCGATTGGGAGCTTCTGCTTTCAGGTTGGTCAGATGGACACGCTTCGCATGCCTGACCAGCCAACGGCGTCTGCGATTGCTCTAACATCGTGGTTCCCGCCACCAATCGACACCCTCAGCAAGCTCAATGCCTTGACAACAGCTGGGAGCACAGACAGCGACAACAGTAACAGATTCGATCTGGGTGACCTGGCCACTGAAGATGAAGCCTACGGTAAATCTAGAATTGGATTAACAAAGTCCAATGGACTTGGACTAAAAGTTAGTTTGGATCCAATTGGATTGGACTTTATTGGACCTGGATATTAATGGATATTAGGTCCAATAGTATTGAACGGACTTTGCATCTTGATATTGGATAATCCAAAATCCATTGGACTCAGACGTGAAGGAAGATCACGTACGCAACCTGGGTAACCTGCACGCACGCTAGCCAGCTAGCTCCGTTCGCTGGACAAACTAAATCCGCGGCTAAGTGTGGAATCTATCGTTCCCTCCACCCGTGTTGAGACAAACAGGTCAATAAGAAAAGAAAAAAGAGCACACTAGCTCAAATGATCGACGAAAAAGTTACGTTCTTAAAAAGAAAGGAAAAAAGACGTGTCTTTGAAATAAGATTTCGTCCCGCTTTATAAATAAAACACAATCCCATTATAAATGAGTTCACATTGTAAGCGTCCAAGAAAAAAGAAAAAAAATAAGGGGAGTGCCTAGATCCTAGACGTCTGAGAACTTCTTATGCCTAAGTCGCTAATGTCATCCTACTATTTGTGCTAATTCTCGGTTGTAACTTCCCGATGCTCGCATGCCAGAAGGGGACGGCCCCGGAGGTATTTAGCTTGAATGAGCTAGAGCCACAAACCTCGATCGTCCTTGAGCGTTGTCGGAGACTTGTCCGTGCCGAAGGACTCATCCTCGTCGGCTCCCCGTCCCGTCCCTGGGCCTCCATCGGCCAGATGAGGGAAGGGGGAAGACGACCGAACCCCAGAGCATACCTCGGTCTCGTCAAGCTCCACTAGAAGGTCCCTGCCCACTCGGTCGAAGAAGAAACGTGGGAGCGTGACTTGGAAGACGGAGCACCACCGCTGTCAACCTGCACCAGAGGAGGAGCCGAAGACGGAGAGTCGAGAAAGCCAGGAAGCTTCCGACGCTAGCGAGTCCTCGCTTGGAGAAGGAAATCTCCTAACATGTGGCGCTGGAGCTAGGAGACCACCCTAGCTATCTCAACCCCGCCCCTTCCCGCTTCCCCTCTTCCTCAAGGCGAGGACAAGGCGTTGCGCGAGGGGATGGAGGAGGAGAAAGGCGGGAGTTTCCCTGGGTCGGCACGTGGCGAAGACCAAGGCGGCGCTAGCGTGCCACCGGAGCGGCGGCAGGCAGTCCCGTGCCAGCTAGCGAGCCATGGGTGGTGGCACAGTCCACCAGTGGAGGTCAGGCTCAGCGCGGCGGCGCTGCTCCGCCGTCCATCGGTCACCAGCGTCGGCGCCATCGAGGCTCGAGGATTTAAAATTTGAATCGCCCCAAGCAGATTATTAAGTGATGAATCAAAAAAGCACCGTATATGACTTGCTGAACGACACATTAGCTCACTTGGTCGGATCTCTACTTCATGGAAGCCAGTGATGGACCCAAGAATTTTTCGAAGCGTGAACAAATAGTGTATTTAAAGACTAATAACACTACTTTTTAATAAAATTGTGATTAAATTAGGCTTGCTAGCTGACTCGAAGCCTGGGCACGTGTCCGGGCTTAGGAACGGTTAGAATGGTAGCACCTTATCGATCAAGCAGCTGCATGGATCAAAGTATGCTCGGGGCGCATGACGCCAGGCCAGCTAGGAAGAAAATAATGGTCAAATTGATCCGTACGGAAACACGTACACGTATACATGCGTATCTATTTCACTTGGCCAATGAGGGTATTTAAAACGCGTCGAGTGAACGTGACAAGGTTCAATGGATCTTGGATACCCAACTTTCCAACGCTTTGGATTTGGATAGATTTGGACGACGTGCAACTAAACGTGGACTGGACCTGGATCAGAATACGATTTGAGTGGATATAAGTTGGGTATTCCTTATTTGGATTTGGACACAGATCCAGTTTCAGGTTTAGCCTATGACTCTGGATCTAAAAGTTGCGGGAGAAATAGTTTTCCCAACCACTTCATATACACAGTCATCAACGCAGGCGACACTACCGCCAATCGCGAGAACTTTGGCACCAAATCTGCTACCGGACCGCCTAATGGTAGCGCGCCCAACGACACCAGACCACCCAACGGCAGTACGCCTAACGGCGGCCCCACCAATGGTGGCAACGGCGCGCCCGTCAACAATGGAGCGGGAGGAGAACCGCCCGTCAACAATGGAGCGGGAGGAGAACCGCGGACCATAGTGAATGAACACACTGGAGAACGCGTAGTGATCAAGCTCAATGACAACGAGTGGGCCCGCTATCGAGAAGCTCTGCGAGGCAATCCTCTGCCCCTCAACTCCCCACAAGACATGCTGATGGACTACCAGCTACATGCAATCGCGCAACTCGCGGCACATAAAAAGGCGGCGGACGAGTTAAGCCTTCGGTGAGACGGGCTCTCCTCCCACGGAGGATCATCCTCCAAAGGCAACGAGTACCTGGCCAACAAGAGAAGATCTCGACTGGCCCACCTCACCGAGGAGGAGCGCGTAGAAGCCGCGGAAGTCCTCGATTTCGGCTCCATGATGGTGGATACGCGGGGCAACGTGCTCCCGAAGATGCCGCAAGCCACGGTAACAGTGGCCACCATGTACCTCCTCAACAACTAGCCGCCAACTAGAGATCCACGAGCTGCCGTGCACCGATCTACGATCGCGGGCTTGGGGCTAGTCGAGGCCGCCCTCGACAAAGAGCCCGCACTAGAGCCAAAGAAAAGCAAGGCTCTGGCAAAACACTATTCCTCGCCCTCGTCCAGCGACGATAGCCACGATCTGTCTCGGCGTCACCGCTCACGGCGGCACGATCGCGACTACGATGCACGCGATGACCTCATGCAATGCAAAATCGACAAATCAAGAGCAAGACGCGCTTGTTCGACTGACTTAGAAGAGGACAAGACTGAGCTCTACGGCGCCAGATGCTTCAGCAGGGCCATCAGGCAGAAACAAATGCCTAAAGGGTTCAAACTCCCGTCGGAGAACCTAAAATTTGACGGTCTACAGGACCCGAAAATCTTGGAGGACCACATCTCCTCCGTCGGACTACATGGTGGGAGTCGAAGCACGGCCACTGTAGGGCGCCGCTCGCGCATGGCTCAACAATCTCCTGCGCAGATCCATTCGCAACTGGGAAGAGCTGGTCTACAGCTTCGTGCGCAATTTCAAGGGCACTTACAAAAGGCCCGCATCAATCGAAGAGCTAAGAAGCTGCCAGCAAAGATCGGGCGAATCGCTACGCTCGTACATCCAGAGGTGGTCCATCATCAAGAACTCCAAAGAAAACATATCGGAGGACCGCATAATCGACGCATTCAATGGCACCGTTCACCGTATAGAGTTCAGGGAGGATCTGGGCCGCTCGAAGCCCAAAACGATCGACCACCTGATGGAAATCGCGAATCGGTGGGCTGATGGAGAGGACTCGGTGAAGAACCGTACCTACTCCGATGATGACGATGATATCGGGCGCAGACGCGACCGCCAAGGCAAACGTCAAATGCGCATCTACGACTACCGCGATGAGGTCAACATGGTCGCAGCCGGCTACACCGACAAACGCGATGACAACCGCAATAGCGGATACCGCAGTGGTGGATACCACGATAGCGGAAAACCGTGCAGGTGTGGCAACGCCGCACTCGCGAAGAGGCACCCGCAAGGACAAACTGTCCGGGCCATGCAAGATGCACTTCTACATTGACAAGCACGATGGCAAGAAGAAATCCAGCCACCCTCTCAAGGACAGCCGCGAGTTCCTCAAACTCCATGAGGGCCTAGCCCGGATGAATTGTGACTCAGTCAACAGGGGCTATGGAGCCACCCCAGGCGCTGTGGCACATGGAGCTCCGCCACCACCGCCCGGACCACCACCACCCACGGCCGCACCGGTCCAGCATCATGGAGGCGAACCATACCCACGAGTCATGGGCAACATGGGGATGATCCAAAAAGGGCGTCCCTCAAATCGAGTGCAGAAGGCCATCACTCGCCAAGTCAACTTGGTGATAAAGTCTCCACCTTCCACCACTAAGTACCTCAGTGGAAGCAACTCCTGCATCACCTTTGGTAGGCGCGACCACCCGCGCCAAGTTCCTCGTCCAGGCCACTGTCCCCTCGAACTCAAGGCGCAGATTGGGGGTTTCGACATGAGTCGCGTCTTCATGGATGGCGGGAGCGGCATTAACCTCATGTTCGCGAGTACCTTGTGTGCGATGAGGATCCCTCTGATGTGTCTGGAAGTTTCCGACACGACGTTCCACGACATCATCCCAGGGAAGTGAAGGAAATATGCACTGAGAGGCAATAATAAAGTTGTTATTATATATTCCTTGTATATGATAGATGTTTATTTTGCATGCTATAATTGTATTGATAGGAAACATCAATACATGTGTGTTTAATAAACAAAAAGGGTTCCTAGTTATGCCTCTCTTATAGACTAGCTTGTTGATTAACAAGATGATCAAAGTTTCCTGATCATGGACATTGGATGTTGTTAATAACAAGGTCACAACATTTGTGAAATGATGTGATGAACATTCATCCGAAGTATAGCATTACGATCAAGTCATTATGTTTATATTGCTATAACATCATACAAAGTAGTCTTAGTCCTTAGACCATGAGATCATGTTAATTGCTAACACCGGAAGAGTATCTTGATAACATCAAACGTCACACCGTAAC
The DNA here is from genome assembly GCA_910589775.1 of Avena eriantha. NCBI lineage: Eukaryota > Viridiplantae > Streptophyta > Magnoliopsida > Poales > Poaceae > Avena > Avena eriantha. The sequence continues at coordinate 130,345,098 of OU342745.1, forward strand.
AGGGTGACTACAAAGATGGGTTCAGTACTACGAAGGTGTTATGTTGAGGCTCAAGGATCAAGAGTGGAATTTGTCAATCCAGATGACGGATAGATATACTCTGGGCCCTCTCGGTGATACCACATTAAGATAGCTTGCAAGCAAGTGATGTGATCACTAGAATGTTATATCACGGGAACGAGAAAAGAGTGCATGTCGGTAACGAGATCAAACTAGGTATTTGGATACTGATGATTGAATCTCGGACATGTATTATATCATGAGACAAAGGTATTAAATTTCTGACGTTAAAGGTTCTCACGATCACAGAAGTCATCGTTGAATGTGTAGGAATCAGTATGGATCTCCAGGTCCCGCTTCTGATTATTGATCTGAGAGGAGTCTCAATCATGTCTGCATTATTCGCGAACCGTAGGGTGACACACTTAAGGGTTGTCGGACACCATTTAGGAGCACATATGTTCCAGACAAAAGGTTTGCAAAGCGTAGGAAATGTTTCGATAGAAACAGGAATTGTTTCGATAGAAACCGGAATTGTTTCGGGTAAAATTGCAGAAAGTGGTTCTGCATGTGATATTGAAATGTTGCAAGGGGTTTTATGTGAATGTTTGTTAATTAAAGTAATTAACAAAATTCTGAATAAAATAAATAAAAGAGTTTTATTAAATGAGAGAGCATTAAATTTGGAGAAATTTAATGTATTTAAAGTGGAAACTTTAAAAGGGAATGTGAAGAGGCATTTTAATGTGGAGGGGTTACCACCACATGAATGGGGGAGGTGAGAGGTCACCCCCCATGCGCCGACCATGGAGAGAGGGGGCACCCCCCTCCTCCTATAAAAGGCCACCCATTCCCTCCTTCATCCTTACACCTCCTCGTGAAGGATCTCTCTCCCCCTCTAGATATTCCCCCATGGTCTCGGATTAGCGAGATACATGTTCCTGGTGGCCTTGCGTCTGGAAGGAGTTGCTGCTTCCGCTGATTCGCTGGAGCGAGGAGGTGGAGGTTGTCCGGTGGCTTGAACGTGTGTGCGAGGACGGATGCGCTGCTGATTTGCGGCGCTCGGACTTCCACACGATCTTGAGATCGGCAAGCGTACGACTACATCAGACACGAGTTCCTACTCGTTAACAAAACTCGTTGTCTTCGTGGGTAAGTTCTCCATGGATGTATGTCCACCCGTTGCTCTGTATCTAGTAGAGAGATCTTGGCGTATAGTTCTCATCGTAGGAAATTTTCTGTTTTCTACGCTGCGGTCCCAACAGTGGTATCAGAGCCTGATCTATGCGTAGGTGCTTTGCACAGGTAGTACACATATGTTTATATGTGGGCGATGATGATCATGTTATTGCATCTTCTATGTACTTTGGATATTGGTGGCATAGTGGGATAAAGCGGCCCGGACCAACCTTACATGTCATCGTACATGAGACCGGTTCCACGACTGACATGCAACTAGTTTTGCATAAGTGGCTGGCGGGTGTCTGTCTCTCCTACTATAGTCAATATCTGATTTACAACGAGTTGCTAATAACTTTGTTATCCTCGTTGTGGTTCATGTTCGTAGGTAAGACCGGTTCTATCTCCGAAAGCCCTAAGCCACGTAAAACTTGCAATTGATAAATTAGAGGCGTCTAGTTTAGATCGTTGCTGGGCTAATGTCTTGATATGGTATTGTTGTAAGTAGATGTATGATAGATACTCTTACAACACACTCAACGTGTAAGTTCCATAGACCTTGGCCTTACACACAAAGGAATGATAGAGATCATACCACGTTGCAAATGATAGAGATCAAATGCATGGACCATATCATCTCACTTTACACATTAGATGTTAGCATCTTATACTGCTAGTTTGGCGCTTTTTGGTAGCATTATAAGATGATCCCTCAATTAGATATCAAGATAAAATGTGTTCTTCCTTCAGTATGCACCGTTATATGGATCATGTTTTGAGACATCACGTGATGATCGGGTGTACTCGACTCCGCGCTTTCATACAACGGGTGTAAGACAGTTTTACACACGCGGAATACTAAGGTTCTTACTTGACGAGCCTAGCATGTACATACATGGCCTCAAAACACGGACCGGAAGGTTAAGAATGAGTCATATAGTTGATATGATGCCCATATTGATGCTCTCCTTTGAGGCTACACCGACTCACGTGATGATCGGACTTGGTGTAGTGGATTTGGTTCATGTAATCACCAAAAGGACACGAGGGATGTCGTTTTTGAGTGGGAGTTCATTAGTAATTTGGATTAGTTGAACTCAATCTATCATAAACTTAGTCTAAATAAACTTTACAAATTCTATTGTAGATGACACCACCTGCTTTTAATTTCAATCTATTCATGGAGAAAGAGAAGCTTGCTGCGAATGGTAGCAACTTCACCAATTGGGCTATGAATTTGAGGATTCTCCTCACTGCTGCACGAAAGCAATATGTGCTAGAGGCGCCGCTAGGCCCCCCACCAGCTCCTGATGCCCCTGACGAGGAAAAGAACGTCTATATAACTCGTCAGGAGGACCACAACTTAGTTCATTGCGGCATACTGTATGGGCTAGAGCCAGAACTTCGAAAACGTTTCGAAAATGGCAATGCCTTTGATACCATGGGAGAATTGAAAATGATTTTCGATACCCATGCTGCTGTAGAGAGTTATAATGCTTCTAAAAAGTTCTTTAGCTGCATGATGGAAGAGAACAACTCTGTTAGTGAGCACGTACTCAAAATGTCTGGGTACACCGATAAGCTTGTGTCCTTGGGAATAACGATTCCTGTTGACTTAGGCATACATCGTGTTCTCCAATCTCTGCCACCTAGCTACAAGAGCTTCGTGATGAACTATAATATGCAGGGCATGAAGAAGTCTCTTCCCGAGCTTCTGTCAATGCTTAAGACTGCAGAAGTAGAGATTAGGAAAGAACATCAAGTGTTGATGATCAATAAGACCACCGGTTTCAAGAAGGACAAGAAAGGAAAGCAGAAGGGAAAGAAGGGCGGCAAATATGTTACCGCGCCTGAAAAGAAACCCCGAGCTGGCCCTAAGTCTGACACCGAGTGCTACTATTGCAAGGGGACTGGCCATTGGAAGCACAACTGCCCCAAGTATTTGGCGGACAAGAAGGCCGGCAAGGCAAACAAAGGTATATATGATATACATGTTATTGATGTGTACTTGACTAGTACTCGCAGTAGCACCTGGGTATTTGATACGGGATCAGTTGCTAATATATGTAACTCGGTTCAGGGGCTGCGGAACAAGCGACAACTAGCAAGGGATAAGGTCACGATGCGGGTCGGCAATGGATCAAGAGTTGATGTGATCGTCGTCGGAACGCTGCCTCTCCATATACCGTCGGGATTAGTTATAAACCTGAATAATTGTTATTTGGTGCCTGCACTGAGCATGAACATTGTATCCGGATCATGTTTGATGCAAAGTGGTTATTCGTTTAAGTCTGAAAACAATGGTTGTTTGATTTATATGAATAATATCTTTTATGGTCATGCACCTATGTTGAATGGTTTATTTCTATTGGATCTCGATAGTAGTATTACGCATATTCATAATGTTGATGCTAAAAGGATTAAACTTGATAATGATATATCTGCATATATGTGGCACTGCCGTCTAGGTCATATTGGCGTTAAACGCATGAAGAAACTCCATTCTGATGGACTTTTGGAATCACTTGATTTTGAATCATTTGATACATGTGAGCCATGCCTTATGGGCAAGATGACTAGAACGCCGTTTTCCGGTTCAATGGAACGGGCGACAGATTTATTGGAAATCATACATACGGATGTGTGTGGACCAATGAGTGTGTCGGCGCGAGGTGGATATCGTTATTTTGTTACTTTCACGGATGATTTGAGTAGATATGGATATATCTATTTGATGAAACACAAGTCTGAAACTTTTGAAAAGTTCAAGGAATTTCAGAATGAAGTGGAAAATCATCGTAACAGAAAGATCAAATTTCTACGGTCCGACCGTGGAGGAGAGTATCTAAGTTACGAGTTTAGCACGCACATGAAAGATTGTGGAATAGTTTCACAACTCACGCCTGCCGGAACACCACAACGTAATGGTGTGTCAGAACGTCGTAATCGTACTTTATTAGATATGGTTCGATCTATAATGTCTCTGACTGACTTGCCACTGTCATTTTGGGGTTATGCACTGGAAACCGCTACATTCACTTTAAATAGGGCACCATCTAAATCCGTTGAGAAGACACCGTATGAATTATGGTTTGGAAACAAACCTAAGCTGTCATTTCTTAAAGTTTGGGGATGTGATGTTTATGTGAAGAAACTTCAACCGGATAAACTCGAACCCAAAGCAGAAAAATGCGTCTTCATAGGATACCCTAAGGAAACGATCGGGTATACCTTCTATCACAGATCTGAGGGCAAGGTCTTTGTTGCCAAGAATGGATCCTTTCTTGAGAAGGAGTTTCTCGTGAAAGGTGTGAGTAGTCGGAAGGTAGAACTCGAAGAGGTTATTGAACCTTCTCTTCATGAAATGGAGAGTAGCGCAGCACCGGAAGTTGTTTCAGAGTTGACTTCACCTAATGAAGAAAGAGCTAATGATATTGATCATGAAACTCTGAAAGAGGACACTACCGAACCTCGCAGGTCAAGCAGGACACGTGCAGCTCCTGAACTGTACGATAATCCTGTTATGAATTTCATGATTGATGAAATAGATGACCCTGCGACGTATGAAGAAGCGATGATGAGCCCTGATTCCAACAAATGGCTAGAATCCATGAAATCCGAGATGGAATCCATGTACGAAAACCAGGTTTGGACCTTGGTGGACTTACCTCACGATCGAAAGGCCGTTGAGAATAAATGGATTTTCAAAAGAAAAACTGATGCTAATGGTAATGTAACCATCTATAAGGCTCGACTTGTCGCAAAGGGGTTTCGACAAATTCAAGGAGTTGACTACGATGAGACATTCTCTCCCGTAGCGATGCTTAAGTCGGTTAGGATTATGTTAGCAATTGCTGCATATTTCGATTATGAAATATGGCAGATGGATGTCAAAACTGCGTTCCTCAATGGTAATATTGAAGAATAGTTGTATATGATACAACCAAAGGTTTTTATCGATCCTAAGGATGCTAATAAGGTGTGCAAACTTCAGCGATCCATCTATGGACTGAAGCAAGCATCACGGAGTTGGAATCTCCGCTTTGATGAGGTGATCAAAGAGTTTGGATTTGTCCAAACTTATGGACAAGCTTGTATTTACAAGAAAGTGAGTGGGAGAAATGTGGCATTTCTGATATTATATGTGGATGACATATTATTGATTGGAAATGATATAGATCTTTTAAACAGTGTTAAAAGTTATCTAAACAGCAAATTTTCGATGAAAGACCTTGGTGAAGCTTCATATATATTAGGCATTAAAATCTATAGAGATAGGTCAAGACGCCTAATTGGGCTATCGCAGAGTACATACCTTGATAAGATATTAAAGAAGTTTAATATGGACGAAAGTAAGAAGGGGTTCTTACCTATGTTGCAAGGCAAGACATTGAGTAAGACTCAAAGTACGGCTACGGCGGAAGAAAGAGAGATGATGGATAAGATCCCCTATGCCTCGGCCATAGGCTCTATAATGTATGCCATGCTATGTACAAGACCGGATGTGGCACATGCTATTAGTTTGACTAGTAGGTACCAATCTGATCCAGGTTCAGAACACTGGATGGCGGTAAAGAACATCCTCAAGTACTTGAGAAGAACTAAGGATATGCTTCTTATATACAGAGGTGAAGAAGAGCTAGTCGCTAAGTGTTATGTCGATGCTAGCTTTGACACCGATCCGGATGACTCTAAGTCTCAATCCGGATATGTATTTCTCTTGAACGGAGCAGCAGTTAGTTGGAGGAGTTCCAAACAACCTGTGGTGGCTGGATCAACAACGGAGGCGGAATATGTTGCTGCTTCAGAAGCAGCGCAGGAGGCAGTTTGGATGAAAGAGTTCATTACAGAACTGGGTGTGGTTCCCAGTGCGTTGGACCCAATGGTGATCTATTGTGACAACAATGGAGCCATAGCCAACGCAAAGGAACCAAGGTCTCACAAAAATTCCAAACATATTAAGCGCCGGTTTTACTCCATCCGCGAACATGTCAAGGATGAAGATATAAAGATTTGTAAAGTGCACACGTACCTAAATGTAGCAGATCCGTTGACTAAAGTACTCCCTAGGGCAAAACATGATCAACACCAGAACTCCATGGGTGTTAGATTTATCACTATGTGAACTAGATTATTGTCTCTAGTGCAAGTGGGAGACTGAAGGAAATATGCCCTGAGAGGCAATAATAAAGTTGTTATTATATATTCCTTGTATATGATAGATGTTTATTTTGCATGCTATAATTGTATTGATAGGAAACATCAATACATGTGTGTTTAATAAACAAAAGGGTTCCTAGTTATGCCTCTCTTATAGACTAGCTTGTTGATTAACAAGATGATCAAAGTTTCCTGATCATGGACATTGGATGTTGTTAATAACAAGGTCACAACATTTGTGAAATGATGTGATGAACATTCATCCGAAGTATAGCATTACGATCAAGTCATTATGTTTATATTGCTATATAATCATACAAAGTAGTCTTAGTCCTTAGACCATGAGATCATGTTAATTGCTAACACCGGAAGAGTATCTTGATAACAGCAAACGTCACACCGTAACAGGGTGACTATAAAGATGGGTTTAGTACTACGAAGGTGTTATGTTGAGGCTCATGGATCAAGAGTGGAATTTGTCAATCCAGATGATGGATAGATATACTCTGGGCCCTCTCGGTGATACCACATTAAGATAGCTTGCAAGCAAGTGATGTGATCACTAGAATGTTATATCACGGGAACGAGAAAAGAGTGCATGTCGGTAACGAGATCAAACTAGGTATTTGGATACCGATGATCGAATCTCGGACATGTATTATATCATGAGACAAAGGGATTAAATTGCTGACGTTAAAGGTTCTCACGATCACAGAAGTCATCGTTGAATGTGTAGGAGTCGGTATGGATCTCCAGGTCCCGCTTCTGATTATTGATCTGAGAGGAGTCTCAATCATGTCTGCATTATTCGCGAACCGTAGGGTGACACACTTAAGGGTTGTCGGACACCATTTAGGAGCACATATGTTCCAAACAAAAGGTTTGCAAAGCGTAGGAAATGTTTCGATAGAAACAGGAATTGTTTCGATAGAAACCGGAATTGTTTTCGGTGAAATTGCAGAAAGTGGTTCTGCATGTGATATTGAAATGTTGCAAGGGGTTTTATGTGAATGTTTGTTAATTAAAGTAATTAACAAAATTCTGAATAAAATAAATAAAAGATTTTTATTAAATGAGAGAGCATTAAATTTGGAGAAATTTAATGCATTTAAAGTGGAGACTTTAAAAGGGAATGTGAAGAGGCATTTTAATGTGGACGGGTTACCACCACATGAATGGGGGAGGTGAGAGGTCACCCCCCATGCACCGGCCATGGAGAGAGGGGGCACCCCCTCCTCCTATAAAAGGCCACCCATTCCCTCCTTCATCCTTACACCTCCTCGTGAAGGATCTCTCTCCCCCTCTAGATATTCCCCCATGGTCTCGGATTAGCGAGATACATGTTCCCGGTGGCCTTGCGTCTGGAAGGAGTTGCTGCTTCCGCTGATTCGCTGGAGCGAGGAGGTGGAGGTTGTCCGGTGGCTTGAACGTGTGTGCGAGGACGGATGCGCTGCTGATTTGCGGCACTCGGACTTCCACACGATCTTGAGATCGGCAAGCGTACGACTACATCAACCACGAGTTCCTACTCGTTAACAAAACTCATTGTCTTGGAGGGTAAGTTCTCCATGGATGTATGTCCACCCGTTGCTCTGTATCTACTAGAGAGATCTTGGCGTATAGTTCTCATCGTAGGAATTTATTTTGATTTCTATGCTGCGGTCCCAACAGGAAGGGCATATATCCCCTGGGCAAAATCAACCTCGATGTCATCTTCGGGACTGCTACCCTGCGGTACCAAAGTTCACGGGTGAGTGCACCACGGTACCTAAGTTGCCCAAAATTGCCGCGTTTCAAAATGTTGGGCCACCAACTACCGAGAGGGGCCATTTCGATGCAAACTCATCTCACGCCTACCAAATCCAAACATTCCGTGAAACTTCCCCGTGAAGTAGACGGTCGGGACCCTCATGTCAGTAATATTTCCGTGACGCGAGCACCAACGCGGCAACCACATAGGCGGAACGAGAGACTAAAGGAGCATGGTGCATTGACCAAATTCACAAATCCACTCCCTCCCTCCTTTCGCATGAACCCTAGCACCAGCGGCATCGAAATCCCCTCTCCAACCAGAATGATCTCGTCGGGCATTTGACTTCTGGCGCCAAGTTGCTGCGCCTACTCACTGCTACCGAGCTCTAATGCCGAATGTCGTGCCAGCCGTTGTGATGATCTAGCCCGCCTCTACCGCCAACGAGCTGAGCAGCGCGAAGGATGGAAGATCCATTTGCCGAGGAAGAAGTACTTCTGGCTAATTGCGGGTGAGCTATTCTTCTCTTTGCTATTCGCACTACCTATAACTTCTAGCTGGCTATTGGCATTACAGAGATATATCGAACATAGAATTGTTTGCTAGCACGATGCTGACAAACAATTCTTATCTTTTGTCTCCAATTTTCTGTCAATTAGGATCTCCGATGAACCCAAATACACGGTTCTGGTCACCATCTGCGGCTACCACATTAAATTAGTAGATGGAAAGAGCACTTGGAAACAAACTCAGAATCTAAAGATGGAAGTAGCGCCTGTGCAGTTATGCACTATCCCTGGTTTGGTTGCTGCTATGCGTGAACTTGCTGAAATGAGGCCAGAGCAGACTGTACGGTTCAACATTGTTGATGAACGAGGCTTCAAGGTTCCTATAGCGTGTGACAGTCAGCTAATTGGGTTGATGAAACAGCATGTTGGGCTTCACGTGGTTATGCTGATGTGTAACATACTGGATGAGGAAGCTCCTGCTACTAGGAGTCGCCCAACTATTATTGGACAGGGAGGTCTAACTCAAACCCCTGCTGTTGTTGAGCAAAATGTGGTTCCTCGTCCGCGACATGCTTCTATCAGGCAACCTCCTCGTAGGAGTCCCCATATTGTTGTTGTGGAAAACTCTATTCTAGAATCTGCTGGTACTGGTTGTCCCCGTCCCCATGCCCATGTTGCTGCGACTACTGCTCACCCAATCCATACCGCTATTGAGCAAACTAAGGCTTCTAGAGGCTGCCCCGCTGTTGTTGCCAAGACCGTCGCCTTGTGTGCTGCTCCTCCTCGAAACCGTCCTCAAGTTGTGTGAACCCGTGCTCTAGAATCTGCTGGTACTAGCCGTCCTCGTGTTGTTCTTGATCTGGCCGCTGTTGACCCAATCCCTGCCGCTGTTGAGCAAACTAAGGCTTCTGGAGGCTGCCCCACTATTGTTGCAAAGACTGATGCCTTGTATCCTCCTCGAACCCAAGCTCAGGTTCAGCGAGCTACTGGTCTGGAGCCAGCTCATGGTCTGGACTCTGCTAGCACTCGAAACACTGCTATTGTGGGAACTGCTCCTGATCGTCGATGTGGCATGGCAGTAGCTAATCCTATTATGGCTGTCGTTAGAAGAGGCCCTGCATGTCCACCATGTAATGTATCTCCCGCTGCTAAGGGCCCTCGCCTTGCTCCTGGTCCTGGTACTTCCACCGAGGTTGATCCAGCTAACGATGACGCTGGTGATTGCGACGGTGGCATTGGGGCTAGGTCTGATGGTGCCGCTCCACCTCTTGAACCTCTCAGAGGTTTCTATCCTGAAGAACCTGATGATGTCAAAGTAATCGTTCGTATCGGTGTTGCGGATTATACTGCAACACTAGATGATGGCACAGAAAAATTCTATGACGAGTTTGATGTAATCCTTGGTAGATACGATCTTGAAATGATAGAGTTATCTGACCTGATGGCATCATTACATGTGAAGGTGCTGTTGGGGTCCTCCCAGGAAGCACGTTTGTTATATTTTGGTTACAGGAGCAAAAAGGCTATCGAAGTGAAAGATACCAGGGATTTAGTCGTACCGTTTACAAGGAAACATTATATAGGTGAAGTGTACTTCCACTTGATAGTGCAAATGGTTGGAGAGGATTGGAACTCGACAATAGAGATGATGGACTTTTAGAAGGCATGCGTGACCTGATCCATGGCATCACTAGGACTGGTGCGACTGAGGGTAGCTTCGAACAGAGGAGAGTCTTACAGAGGAGCGTCATAAAGAGGAGCAGGAAGAGGATCCCTAGAAAGGGCACCCCGAAGAAGAACGTCACCAAGGAGACCATGCCAGAGAAGAGGATGCCCAAGAGTCGCACGAAAAAGGCACCACGCCGCAGAGTACACCCCTGAGATCCAGTCAAAATGCCACACCGAATGGTAGCAGCAAAAATTCTAAGAGGGCTAGCACGGTGGTGAACACTCCTAGGAGTGGTAGCAAAGAGGAGAAGATAGCCGGCACAGAGGCTACCACACCCTGTGGGAGTAGAAAAAATACTAATTTGGAGCAGAACACGCCACTGTTAGGGAATAATGCCAGCACGAAGGAGAACACACCCAATAGTAGCAGCAAAATGGCTAATTTGGAGTGGAACACGCCACTGAGGTCAGGCAATAATGCCAGCACGAAGGAGAACACGCCCAATATTAGCCACAAAAGGGCTAATTCAAAGAAGAACACGCCGCTGAGGTTAGGCAATAATGCCAACACGCTGGAGCCAACATCCGTGAGGGGAGGCAGGAAGGCGATCACACCCAAGAGCGACAGCAAAAAGCCTAGTTCGATGGGGAATGGAACGCAGATGTCAAGCCCTACTGATACCATCAGGAAAGATTACATCAGGAAGGAGGATGTACACAAGAAGAGCAAGAGGGTTGATACAGTCAAGATGAAATTGATTCTGACTGCTGTTTGTCCACTGAAGTACTTGGGATGCTTGCAAACGTAAGACCACCCCATGTGGTTGCAGCATAACCAACCGAGTGTCTTGGAGAAAATAGAGTTGCCGGTGAGGTGGATTGGGGCAATGTTCCGGTCCATCCAGGTGGAGACGATGGTGCAGCCCCACCCATGGGAGTCCATATGATGTGTGCAGTACTAGGCATTAGAGACGATGGCCAGGATTCTGAATCGGATGAAGAAGAAGGCACTATAGAGGATCAAGAATCTAGTGATGATGAAATAGACGAGGAACTTAACGATGAGGATGGTATTCCAGTCGATGATTTGGGTGTTGAAGTAGAAGAAATGAAACATGACCACGAGTATCCTATAATTTCGGTCGGCACCGAGTTCAGTAGCATGCATGAGTTCAGGATGTCGTTTCGGCATTTTTGTATCAAGGGGGAGTTCGACGTTTATCGACTGAAGAACACTGCCCAGAGGTATGAGGCCGTTTGCAAGTTAACGTGGATGAATGGACGGGCCGAGGTACATTGTCCATGGATGATCACAACAAGAGCCTTACCTGCGTCGAAGGCAATTAGGGTACCGGGGCAATGAATACAACAAACCATTAGAACTTTCTCTCTTTTCACTCTATAACTACAATTGATGTGCGATATATTTCTGGCAACTAGTCGACTCCGCTTATCTTTTAAATGAATCTGTGTTGCAAGTGAAGAAAATGGGCCCTCCACACATGTGTCCGACAGGCAGCAAACTGAAATCCTCAATGGCTGATACGGAGTGGGTGGCTATGCAATCTATGTCCATACTAAAGGATAACCCCAAGGAGACCGTGAAGAATATTCACACTAGCCTCGGTTCTAAATACAACATTGTCCTACCGTATTACACAGTTTGGAAAGGTAAAGAGAAAGCTCTGGGGTCTTGCACGGTGATTGGACCAATAGCTTCAGGATGTTGTACAAGTTCAAGGCGGAGGTACAAGCTAGGTGTCAAGGGAGTGTTATGGAGATTGACACCGAATCAGTACGTGGTAAAATATATTTCAAAAGATTTTTCATGGCGCTTAAACCTTGCATCCAGGGATTCAAGGACAGATGTAGGACGTATCTGAGTGTAGACAACACTGTCCTAACTAGTAAATAGAAAGGCTGTCTGCCATTTGCCACAACACTTGATGGTCACAACTGGATGTTCCCAGTGGCATTCGGGTTGTTTGAAACAGAAACGGAGGAAAACTGGGTCTGGTTTATGAGGCAGCTCAGGAGATCAATAGGCCACATGGATCCATTGGCTATATCCATGAATGCATGCAAAGGGCTGACAAATGCAGTGAAGGAGCTGTTCCCGCGAGCTGAAGGTAGAGAATGCCTGTCAACACCCGGATTTTTAATCCCAGATGCCCGTTATGTCATACATCACAATCCCATGATTACCATTTTTGCGAGACATAACAGATTGGATATCATAGTACATCATCCATTACAAACCATAAGTAAGGTCTTACACAAATAAGGATCTCATGATCCAGTCTTAATACAACAAGAAACGGAATAAATAATAAGCGTAGCGGTGGGGTCCATCTTCAGGGGCACAAGCAATGCTGACGAAGGCAGATAGTCCTAGTTATCATAGCCGTCCTGCTGACCGTCATCTTGGTAGTCTCCTTCATAGTCTGGCCATGAGAATAGCCAGGGACAAAATCCACGAGTACTCTTTAAGTACTCGAAAACTACCACTAACAAGTAGTATAGTTCTAATTTAAAGTGCTAACTCTAAGTTTAACTATAAAGTTAAGTTTGAAACCTAAGCTGAGTTCAGAAACAAAGAAAGATAAAGTAAAGTTCTAGAATCACTTAAGTTGGGAAGCTAGTGTCATAGTCACAACCCTATTGTGGTCAAGTCAAGATTCGTCATTCATTTCATAAGTTATTCTGAAAACATCTGACAACGAAATAGTATGGCCACTCCAACTGTTCATAACCGCGGATGCGGCTATTCAAATAGGTTGACACTCTGTAGAGGTGGTACACTTTCACCACAAGATTCGATACATCTGTCAGGGATAACCCTGAATCATCATACTTAGTATGCAGATAATCAAACATAACCTTTCCTTTATACACCCTAGTATAAGCACCTTTCCTATGAGTATGGCCTTCCAACCATGACCATCTGTCATCTTGGGCACTGCATAGGTGGAAAACATTGAGAGGTAGCCTCAGCTCAAACCTCTCCCGCGAGGGAACTAATACTAATGCATATAAACTTCTGGCTAAGCATTACCCAATTCAGGTATTGTGGTTGTATGGTAAAATTGGAATGCTATCGCATCCGAATCCAACCATCAGTTTTGTAAAAGGGTTAAGACTCATGCCTCAATATTTTCATCATCATAAACCATTTGTGTTTCTCAACACATGTCCAAACATCTCAGTATAATGACTCCTCATTCCAAGGTTTTCATAATTCATTTTCACCAAGTGCTCCCATCTAAAGTGACTCAAGTTTTGATCTAGCTCTAAGCTACTAAGTTAAGAGTGTTCACTAAGGTGGGATGCTAAGATGAATCTCATGCCATAGAATGACATCTAAGGTTATCTAGATAGGTCAAGTTTTATACTTTTTATGCTACCTTCAAAACAAGTAAAGGACTTTGGTAAAGTAAGAAAGGAAAAGCGTGAAAATAAACATGGAATAGGTACTAGTCAAAGTGGTGTAACCAAAGCATGCCTAATGCATCTTGCTTAAGTCATCTAGCTTAATTCTATCTTTCTAACAATAGCTTGCCTTGGTTGGTGCAGTGGTTGAAGTTTTCTTCCTCCTCTTGATAGCACTCCTCCTTCTCGAAAGCTTGGTCGGTACTATCGTCTATAAATACATACGGAGTACACAATCAGCAAACAAAGCTTAACTAGTCTACTTTGCAATCTAAGGCACACATTTGATGATCTATTATCATCACAAGCATCACAAAGTTTTATTAACTAGTTTCATTCTTTTTATTTGAGAAAAGTAATTTCTACTCATTGAAAAATAACTAAGATTTAATATTCACCAATTAAAATATGGGATCATATGGACACATGTCATCGCCACATATTCTAACATATGGGAATGTGCTTTAAATGTTGGGTCACATTTTAATTAAGCTTAAGTTTATTATTTAATGATTTAAAGTGACTAGAAATGCCTATATAGCATTATTTTGGTACTAGTCCAAAGTCACTGCATGTAAACCTTAATATTATTACATATTCAGATAGGTATGGTTAAATATGATTTTTGAGAGTTGGAATTAACTCAATAGCTATTATGGTTGATTTTATAAAAATGTTTAAATGTGCAAAAGCTTCTGTCTTGTTGTTTTTACTAGGAGAGATCTCTAACTCTAAATGACTTAAATCCAACGGGCTTGGATATATCTTTTCAGTAGCTTTCTAACAAAATTTGAATCACTCAATTTCATTTAGTAGATCTTCTGGAATTGATTTTTAAACTAATGGACAGAAGTGAGTTCAAACTAAAATAAAAAAAACTAAATTTGAATTCACGGGCTAGCGCGGGAAAGGAAATGGGCCGGCCCAGTGGCGCTCCACGGTGCGAATGATAACTGACAGGGGGGTCCCACAGGTAAGCGGCATATCAAACGCAAAGCGGTACGGGGAAATCTGGGCCCTATGATTAGAACACAGATCGACGGCTCACGGTCGTCGTCAATGACGGACTCGTCTCCTGCGAGACCGAACCCTAAACGGCCAGCGGAGGTCTACCGGGGACGTACCAGGGCTCCAGCTACTGCGGCGAGGCGGGCAAACAAACTGGTCGACAACGGCGAGCTCAGGCAAGGTCGTGGCAGGGGCTGCGGTGGATGGAATCAACGACAACTTCTTCTCCTCTACAACGGCCTCCTCCGACGCAATTCTGGTGAACTATGGCTCGAGCGGCTCCGGCGAGAGGCGGGGAAGGACCAGTGATGAGTGGGGAGTGGAGTGTTGTGAGGAGTTTGTGCTGGGGAGGGCTCCTTTTATAGTGCAACAAGGGGACTGAATGGCACGATGGTGAGCTCGTCGGTGACACTGATACAGGCGGCTAGAGGCATGGGCCACGTAGGCGGACGGTGGCCTGCCTCCTGGCAGTCATCTACAGCTTAAAGGCAACGCTAGGGGCGGTGGCATTTGGTCAGGAGCGTCTCGCGATCTAGGAGACAGAGGCGGTGCTCGACGCGGCGCACGTCGACTGTGGGTCGCGCGGCAGCGCACGGCCGTGTCTGGCGGGGTGCTAGGGTGGAGGCGGAGTGGCGTGCATGGTATTGGGTCGAGGGGCGGTCTATGGCATGCTGGCGGCTAACGCGCTCTGGCGAGCTCACAGAGAGAATGGGCGGCGGTGCTGGGGTGTGCTCCAGGGCCTGGCTGGGCTTGGGGAAGGGGAAGGGAGGTGCGGCAGGGTTAGGCAGAGCTAGTGGTGGTGCTGGAATGGCGCGGCACTGTCTGTGGCGCTTTGCCCATGTTCGGCCAGCGGCGACCACAAAGTGGCGGCGCTCCACTGCTGCTGCGGCTTAGGGGTAGGCTGGTGGGGTGTTGGTTGGTCTCAGGGGGGACAAGAGAGAGTAGAGAGGGTGCAATGGGGGACAATGGCTTAAGTAGAAATAGTAATAGTTAGGCCATTTTATTTCTGTCAGCAAGGTGTTCGGTCAAATGGCCGCAAGAAATTTAAATTCGAATTTTGAAAAGATTTTTGGTGTGTGATCTGATCTTATGCTTGGCAGTCTCTGGTTGCTGGGAAATGTCAAGGTGAATTGGTTTGCTTGGTTTTTGCATAAGTGGGATCTTCTCATATGAACTACATTCAATTTTCGAATGCCATTTAAAATTAGTGTTTGCAAGTTTTTGGTAGATCACAAAGTGGGCCTTGGTACATCATTACATGTACTAGCAAGGGGTGCAAAGATCCACATTTTTTTCTGTTAGGTTTTGAGTTCTAGGAATAGCCAAAGTAGGCATCGTATTTAAAATGGCACAAATGACCATTTGGTTATTTTATTCATTTTGATTTGTTTTTCTTCGGGATTTGTTTGGGAATGATCTAGATGACGTATATTTCACCTAAGAATCATTTTACAATCAATGGATCACTTAATCAAGGCAATTCAAAACAACTCATATTTACATGCATACACATATGAATGCTTTAATGTTTTTAATTGGAAAAGTTTTTGTTAACTCTAAATTTTGATGACTTGGATCTTGATCACTTGGATTAGAGTTTTGTGATGTTACAAACCTTCCCCCCTTAAACAAAATCTCGTCCTGAGATTTACGAAAGAAAAATAGGAACTAAAGAGATTTGGGAACTCTGTCATAATGTAATCTTCTCGCTCCCAGGTGGCTTCCTCTTTTGGTATGGTTGCTCCATTGAATCTTGAGAAACTTGATACTTCTGGTTCTGGTGGTTCTGTAAGCTTCCTCCAAGATACGGATGGGAACTTCACGATATGTCAGGTCATTGTTGATCTCAACAGCGTGATCAATGTTCTTGAAAACTTCAGTCTTCTCTGGCACCTCCAGGCATTTGCGAAGTAACGAGATATGGAACACATTGTGGATGGCTGACATCTCTTCTGGTAGTTCCAGTCAATACGATACTTCTCCTCGGTGATTCAGAATCTTGAATGGTCTGATATATCTGGGGGCTAACTTTCCTTTTAGACTAAAGCGTTGGTTTCCCTTCAATGGCGAAACCTTGAGATATACAAAATCTCCGACATTGAAAGTCAGGTCTTTCCTTCTCTTGTCATCATAACTCTTCTGTCTGGACTGGGAGGTCTTGAGGTGCTCACAGACTTTGTGAACCTTTTCTTCGCCTTCTCGAAGAATGTCGGGACCAAAGATCTGACTCTCTCCTACTTGAGACCAATTCAAAGGGGTACGACACTTTCTTCCGGATAGGAACTCAAATGGTGCCATTTGCAAACTAGCTTGATAACTGTTGTTATATGAGAATTCTATGAAAGGCACACAGTCTTCCCATTTTGATCTGTACTCTAACACACAAGCTCTCAACATATCCTCTAGGATTTGGTTGACTCTCTCAGTCTGTCCATCAGTTTGCGGGTGATAAGCTGTGCTGAAATTCAACTTGGTGCCTAATCCTTCTTGGACTTTCTGCCAAATTCTCGAGGTAAACTGGGTTCCTCAATCTGATACAATGGTCTTGGGGGTTCCATGCAGACTAACAATCCTAGAAATATACAACTCTACTAGCTTCGAACTCTGGTAGGTTGTCTTGACAGGTATAAGGTGAGCTACCTTGGACAGTCTATCAACAATGACCCAGATTGAATCATTTCCCCTACTAGAAGTAGGTGATGGCTCGGTCATGGCACCAGAAAAATGCTAGTGCGGTGTTGATGTAGAGCTCGTTGGGAACCCCAAGACGAAGGTATGATGAGCACAATAGCAATTTCCCCTCAGTTATGAAACCAAGGTTTAATCGAACCAGTAGGAGCAAGGAAACACCCCAAAGGTGTTGCTAGCTGAGCCTTGGCAGGGCACACTACCGGTGCTAGTAGCAACGTCGACACCTGCACAACACAACCACAGAACTCTGTCCCCAACTTGCGATGAGGTTGTCAATCTCACCGTGTTTTGCTGAAAACAAAGGATTAAACGTATCAAATGAAAAGAAATAATAGTTTGCAGAAAGTAAACACAAAGCAGTAAACAGTTTGTAGATTGAATGTAAAAGAAAGGACCGGGATCCATAGTTCACTAGAGGTGGCTCTCCTTAAGATAAATAACATGACAAGTTACAGCGGGGCAATTGACAAACATTGAGAAAGCAATACATGCATATACTAATCATCTTGACTCCTTTGGAACTTGATTGGGCATTACAACATTATACATAGACCGCCATCCAACTGCATCTATGACTAATAATCCACCTTGAGGTTATCATCCGAACCCCCTCCAGTATTAAGTTGCAAGCAACAGATTATTACTTTACGAACTGCGTGTAATGTAAACAATACGATTGTTCTATGAACAAAGGATTGTTGTTTTCTCCCTAGTAGCAACATCACATCTAGTACCTTAGATATTTCTGTCACTTCCCCAGATTACCAGAGGCATGAACCCACTATCGAGCATAAATACTAACTCTTGGAGTTGCTAGCATCTACTTGGCCAAGATAGCTACTAACAACGGAAAGCATGCAAGATCCCAAATAACAAAGACATGATAGAATCAGTAATCAATCTGAAATAGCATCTCAATATCCATCGGATCCTCGCAAACACAACATGCCGAATTACAAATAGATGATCTTGATCATGAACGGAGCTCACAAGATCTAAACATGAAAGCACAAAGGAGGAGAACCAGCCATCTAGCTACTACATGGATCCATAGTCCAAGGATGAACTACTCACACATCATACCGGAGGCTTGCATGGTTATGAAGAAGGCCTCCAGGGTGAATTCCCCTCCCCGGCAGGGTGCCGGGAAGAGCTTCAGATCCCTCCTGATCTAGGGACACCGACGACGGCGGCTACAGACTCTTTCGTGGATTTTTGATCGGGTACTTAGGGTTTTCGTCCCGAGGGCATCTTATTGGCGGAAGGAGAGGCCAAGGGGATGCTGGGGTCGGCCGGACCACCCCCTGGCGCGGTGGTGTGTCTGGCCCCCAGCCCTTCTCTGTCTCGTATTCTGGCATCTGATGACTTCTGGAAAAATAGGCACTTTGGCTTTTGTCCCGTCCAATTCCGAGAATATTCATTTTCTGACTTTCCTAGAACCAAAAACAGCAGAAAACAGGGAGCTGGCACTGTGGCTCTTGTTAATAGGTTAGTCCAAGATCTCATATGAAAAGTACTCCAAAGTGTGGACAAAACACAAGAAAGTGGCTAAAACCAAGCATGGAACATCAAAAATTGTAGATACATTTGCAATGTATCAACATCCCCAAGCTTAACTCCTGCTCGTCCTCAAGTAGGTAAGTGATAAAAAGATAGAATAATTTTTGAGATGACATGCACCATCAAAGACTTGATCAAAGTATTTGTAAACCATTCAAAGCTGGGATCATAGTACTTCAATCATAACATGAAAGACAATGTTCGAGCAATAAGACAAAGAAACTATGATGCAACATGAAAAGGCACAAACAAAAGATTCATGAATAACAATGCTTTGCAAGACGTTTGTTTGTGTCACATAAAGAAAACATAGCATAATAGTATTCAGCTTGTCCTTCAATAGAGTAGAAAATATAAATGCATAGGACACCTTCAGAGTTCATAAGAGTGACTAGATACAAATAGTTTAAAACAAGCAATATCAAGTTATGCATCAATCAACTAGTCTTGGGACAATGCACATAGAACTAAGAATTGCCACTATGCTCTCAAAGTAGGTGCATAAAGGTAGAAGGTGGAGACTCAATATAATGGTGGAAGAAAGGCCTTCATAGAAGGAAGTAGGGATTCAAGTCTCATAAAGAGCTTCCAAAAATTATAGTACTTATAGCTTTCAGCTCTCATTGCCCCTATCATAAGCATCTTGAAGTGATTAAGGTTAAAGTGAGAAAACTATGGTGTACATGCTTGACGAAGTATAAGTTAGAAATCTCATGTCCCTTGTATACGAGGGCCGCTCCTCATGCTACTCAAGTTTAGTCACCGGTAAGTTCTTATCATCGTAAGTACATGTGTATCATAGAGAATCGCCAGCGGGGTACCCCTTGCCCGATGATACGGAAGAATCCCCATAACAAAATGACAAGGCAAGCAGACAACGAGCATCTCAGCAATCTTCTTATTTTCCATGGGAATATGGTGCTTTTTTCTCTCTTTCCTCTTTTCATAATCTCTTTTTCTCCTTTTCTCAATATAGTACTCTTTTTTATAAGAAGAATGCTTCATAGACAGCTCATTATGGTTACGCTGCAGGTTTCCACCATGCCAGCATGGATTAGACCAGCGGCCCAGGCGTTTCTCTAACACTTATACATAACTCCATGGATTTACAAGCTCCCCTTTCATTTCACACCGACGACATCCATATACAAAAGAGCATGATATCAACTAGGTACAAGTACCAAGTGCAATGTTGAAAGCGTTCCCCATGAAAGCATAGTTCTGCTAATTCCCAACAAATAAGTGCAAGCATATACAACATAGACGACACAATGGTTCAAGTTTATTAAGGGCAAGAAAAGTAAAGTGTGCCATCAATTTGGTGAGAGCTTTAATCACTAGTTTTCTCATAACAAGTTTAATTTGGAAGGTAAACAAAAGCATGAATATACTTGGAATAGCATAATCTATTAGGTAGGTATGGTGGACTCTTTGGAATAACTTGGTTTAAGGAGTTGGATGCATGAGTGGAACTCATACTTGGTTGTGGAGGCTAGCAAAAAACTGGGAGCGACAAACTAAGAGAGCAATAATGGCCATAATCTTGCAAAGCGACAAAACATCATTGATCAAAGCATAAAGTGATACTACAAATTGAAAACTAAAGGATCATAAAGGCTATGGTGACTTGAGATAGTCATAACATGGTGTGAGCATGCTCCAAGTCAATCCAAATAAAGCATCAAAGGAGAATACCACTATATTATGCTTTAATATGCTAAACCAACGCATGATTCATCCAAGGCACATTAAGCAATCTCAATTGTTTATAACAAATCATGCTACAGTAAAGAATACTAAGCATAAATACAAAACAATATCAAGCATGGCATGACAAAGCATAGGCCACAGTCAAAAACGAGCTCTTTTTACCACATAAGCATGAACTTTCCTACTCTTTTCCAAACCAAACCAAACTATTTGCAAACTAATGTATGAAAGAGGGGGTCCAACCAATTTATTCAGAAAACTAAGCAAACAAAGAAAACGAATAAACAAAAAAAAAGGAAGAAGAAGACGCTCCAAGAAGAACACAACAGTGCATGAAACAATAAAAATGAAGCGTTTGGAAGAAACCTGGGATTTTTATTAATGAAGAAGGGGATGCCTTGGGCATCCCAAGCTTTGACACTTGAACTTCTTGGATATTTCTTGGGGTGACATTCGTGACATCCCCAAGCTTGAGCTTTAGTCCATCCTTCATCTCATTACTCATTCCTTCCATACACCTGAAATTTTTTCCTCCATACAAAACTTCACACAATCTTTATTAGCAACATTAGTGCACTCAAGAGAAATAAGTCTCAAGGTTCAGTTATAACACCAAATAAACTTCCATTAGAGCACTAGATACTGTAGCACTTCCCTCAAAAATCTCAATTCCCCAAAAGAACTCAAAAAGGAACCAACAAGAAGCAAATGCAGAAAATGGCAGAAATCTGTCAAAATAGAACAGCAGGTAAAGACAAATTTTTTCTAAGACCTTCTGTTGCTCAAATCAAAAAGTGTTGAACTAACGAAAGTTAGATAACAACCTGGGGCAGTAGCAAAAAATTCATGCCTCAAAAAGACGTTCAGAGATTTTACACGAATATTTACGGTGAAGCATAGAAATCTGTTTTGGGACAACAACTTTCCCAATCATTTCTTCTCTCTCATTAGAGGTTACTGTTAGCACAAAAAGCAAATAAAAAGGATAAGGAGAGGTTATTACAGAGGTAATAACTTCCAAGACTCATATAAAACTTTTGGGTTATCTCCCAATAAGTACTTTTCTTTAACGTCTTTAAGTTAGGCATAAGAAGCAAGAAAGAATCAAGTGTTCTCAAATGAAGAAGCACTAAAACCAAATTTCTTGCCCTTACCTCTCTTACTTTTATTCTTAAGCTTGGGGAAAATATGATTGTTTGGTGGCGAAGAAAGGTGCATGGTCCCCTTTCCCACATATATTATTGCTCCAAGGAGTTCTAATAAGGACCTTCCAAGTGTAATTTGTCCTTTTCTTGCACATTCAATAACAAGATAATCAGTAGAAATCATTTTCCCAAGGATCTTTGTAAACACTCCTTCAGCTATTCCAATAGGTAATATGGTAGCATTTTTAGCAAGAGATATTTCTTTTCCTCCTTCAGTAAGCCCCCAAGTATTCAGAGATTCATAAATATATTTGGGCATAAGAAAAAATTCAGACATGATATCATAGCGAGCTTGAAAAGTTTCAGTGTTTATCTCAATCTTTACTATTGGGAGCCACTTTGATGGTTCAGAATTTATTGGAACATAATTGTGATGCTCACTAAGCGTATTATAGCAATCTTTTAATCTAGTAGTGCTAGTCTCAAGAGTGTTCAATCTAGCAAATATTCTTGTGAAAGAAATATCAGTTTGGCTAGGCAAGTTGTAAGTGTGGATCAATTTCTTTATAGCATTAATAGCATCATCCTCATTACATTGGAGGAAATCTCCTCCCATAACAGCATCTAAATCATATCTATAGCAAAGAGAAATTCCAAGGTAAAAACTGCTAAGGAACAAGCTTTGAGTCATTTTAAGCTCAGTTTTTTCATGTAGATCAGAGATTCTAGACCAAGCTTCCTCGAAGCTTTCCTCAATTCCTTGTTTAAAAGTGAAAATCATTTCCTCGGGTGACATAGTGATTGGAGCAAGGCTAGACATAATGGCAACTTAGGATAGGAACTAATTTTTTTTTGTGTTTTCAAATAAGAAAGCAAACTAGTAAAAATATTTTTTTGTGTGTTTTTGATAAAGAAACAAGCAAACAAAGCAAAAAGAAACTAAGAAAAACAAAAATAACAAAGTAAAGAGATTGGTTATGAGGGACTCCCCTTGTGAAGATGTCCTTGACTCCCCGGCAATGGCGCCAGAAAAATGCTTGATGGCTCGTTCACGGCACCAGAAAAATGCTGGTGCGGTGTTGATGAAGAGTTCGTTGGGAACCCCAAGAGGAAGGTATGATGAGCACATCAGCAAGTTTCCCTCAGTTATGAAACCAAGGTTTAATCGAACCAGTAGGAGCAAGGAAACACCCCAAAGGTGTTGCTAGCTGAGCCTTGGCAGTGCGCACTACCGGTGCTAGTAGCAACGTGGAGACCTCCACAACACAACCACAGAACTTTGTCCCTAACTTGCGATGAGGTTGTCAATCTCACTGTGTTTTGCTGAAAACAAAGGATTAAACGTATCGAATGGAAAGAAGTAATACTTTGCAGAAAGTAAATACAAAGCAGTAAACAGTTTGTAGATTGAATGTAAAAGAAAGGACTGGGATCCATAGTTCTCTAGAGGTGGCTCTCCTTAAGATAAATAACATGTTGGGTGAACAAATTACAATAGGGTGATACATTCCAAATGTATCTATAATTTTTGATGTTCCATGCTTGGTTTTATCTACTTTCTTGTGTTTTCTTCCAACTTTGGAGTACTTTTCATATGATTTCTTGGACTTACCTATTAACAAGATGCCATAGTGCTAGTTGCCTATTTTCTGCTGTTTTTGGTTCCAGGAAAGTCAGAAAATGAATATTCTCGGAATTGGACGGGACAAAAGCCAAAGTCGATATTTTACCGGAAGACACTTGGAGCTAGAATACGAGACGGAGAAGGGCCAGGGGCTGGCCACACCACCTGGTGGTGTGGGCCAGGCCAGGCCGTGCTAGCGGGTGGTGTGGGCCCCTCCGGAACGCCCTCGGTCTCCCCTCTCGCCAATAAGAGCCTCCCGATGCGAAAACCCTAAATAGTCAAGCCTCCAGCCACGAAAAGTTCCGCAGCGCCGCCGCCACCGAAGGGGAGATTCGGGGGACATAAAGTCTCTGTTCCGGCACCCTGCCGGGACGGGGAAGTGCCCCCGGAGCCATCTCCATCGATCTCCACCACCATCTCCATCACCGTTGCTGATTCCCATAATGATGAGGGAGTAGTTCTCTCTCGAGGCTAAGGGTTCTACCGGTAGCTATGTGTTCATGTCTCTCTATGCATGATCATATTGTGATCATGAGCTTTGTAATCTAGTAGATCTACCTTGCTACTCAAGTGCTTTAATAGATCTCTGCTCTCCCCATGTGTGTGAAAGTGACAGCGTGCGCACCATGGTGGCACTTAGGCTAGAGATTACAAATACTTGTTATGAGTTATATTTGGAGTTGGATGTCTTTATGAAATTGTGGTGTTTGTTGGAACCATCTAGTGCTCAAGGTGACAGTGTGGGGTTTCCTAGATGGGAAAGGCTTACTTTGAGGAGTGTTGTTATAGCCCTGCCAACAATTAGAGTGTCCAAGCAGAGAGTGGTTAAGAGTAGTATCATAAAGAGAAGATATTTATATGAGAGTGTTCACTAGTGAAAGTATGATCCCTAGGCCTTGTTTCCAAGCATTGATACACCATTTGCAATTAGATCTGTTACATGTTTGCTTGCTTCCATCTTTATTTCAGTTCGCCTTTAGTCTCTTCCACGCCATCAAGCTATTTTCTATCACCGTTACCACTTATAATTATCCATACCATTTGTATTTCACTATCTCTTCGCCGAACTAGTGCACCTATACACCTGACAAGTGTATTGGGTGTGTTGGGGACATAAGAGACTTCTTGTATCTTGATTGCATGGTTGCTTGAGAGGGGATACCTTTGACCACTTCCTCCCTGAGTTCGATAAACCTTGGGTGATCTACTTAAGGGAAAACTTGCTGTTGTTCTACAAACCTTTGCACTTGGAGGCCCAACAACTGTCTACAAGAATAGAAGTGCATAGACATCAAGCTATTTTCTGGTGCCGTTCTGGGGAGGTAAGGTAAAAGGTATTCACACCGGAGGATTAAAGAAGAAGAACCTCCCACGGCAAACGCCTATTTTCTGGTGCCGTTGCCGGGGAGGTAAGGTAAAAGGTACTCACATCCTCCGGTGTGAGTGCTCGAAGTTATTTCCTTTAGATTCTGTAATTTTGTCTTTTTGTTTCTTGTTTTCACTAGTTAGGCTTAATGGAAAACAACAACAAAATTAGAGAGCTTTATAGTATTTATCTTGAGTTAGGACATGAAGTGTTTGAAGAGAAAATTAAAAAACCTATGGAACTTTATTTGCATGCTAATAGCAATGTTATTAGTATGAATTCTTTGAACACCATTATTGCTAATGCTATGGAAAAGTCTAAGCTTGGGCAAGCTGGTTTTGATGAAGATGATCTTTTTAGTCCCCCAAGCATGGAGGAGAAAATTTACTTTGATTATACTATGCCTCCAATATATGATGATTACAATGATGAGTATGATATTTTCAGTCCACCTACTATTGAGGACAAATTGATTATGATTACAATATGCCTCCTGTATTTGATGATTATGGTGATGAGAATAATAATGAAAGCTATTTTGTTGAATTTGCTCCCACTACAATTAATAAGAATGACTATGCTTATGTGGAGAATAATAATGATTATATGCATGTGGCTCATGATAAGAATGTTTTATGTGATAGTTATATTGTTAAATTTATTCATGATGCTACTGAAAGTTATTATGAGAGAGGGAAACATGGTTTTATGTATCTCAACAATATTAAGTTTCCCCTCTTTATGTTGAAAGTCTTGAAGTTGCACTTGTTTTGCTTTCCTATGCTTGTTTCTTTGTGCTTTCATGACTTGTTTCTTTACAAGATTCCTATGCATAGGAAGTGGGTTATACTTAAATGTGCTTTGAATTTGCTTCTTGATGCTCTCTTTTACTTCAATTCATATTTCTTATGTGAGCATCTTCTCAAACTATCATGCCTAACTTAAAGGCATTAAAGAAAAGTACTTATTGGGAGATAACCCAAAAGTTTTAGATGAGTCTTGGAAGTTATTACTTTGGTAATAACTGATCCTTATCCTTTTTATTTGCTTTTTGTGCCAAGAGTAACCTCTAATGAGAGAGAAGTAATGATTGGGAAAGTTGCTGTCCCAAAACAGATTTTTGTGCTTCACCGTAAAAATTCATGTAAAATCTCTGTACGTCCTTTTGAGGCATGAAGTTTTGTGCTTCTGCCCCAGGTTGTTATCTAACTTTCTTAGTTCAACACTTTTTGATTTGAGCAACAGAAGGTCTTCGAAAAAATTCTTCTTTACCTGCTGGTCTGTTTTGACAGATTTCTGCCATTATTTGCATTTTCTTTTTGTTGGTTCCTTTTTTATTTCTTTTGGGGAATTGAGCTTTTTGAGGGAAGTGCTACAGTAGCTAGTGTTTTAATTTAATTTTTATTATTGTTAGAACTGAACCTTAAGACTTATTATCTTGAGTGCACTAATGTTGCCAATAAAGATTGTGTGAAGTTTTGTATGAAGGAAAATTTTTAGGTGTATGGAAGGAATGAGTAATGAGATGAAGGATGGACTAAAGCTCAAGCTTGGGAATGCCACGCGTGTCACCCCAAAAAAAATCCAAGAAGTACGAGTGTCAAAGCTTGGGGATGCCCAAGGCATCCCCTTCTTCATCAATAAAAATCCTAGGTTTCTTCCAAACACTTTATTTTTATTGTTTCATGCACAGTTGTGTTGTTCTTGGAGCGTCTTATTTTTCGTTTTTGTTTTGGTTTTTCGTTTTCTTGGTTTGCTTAGTTTGCTGAATAAATTGGTTGGACTCCTTCTTTCATACATTGGTTTTCAAATAGTTTGGTTTGGTTTGGAAAAGAGTAGGAAAGCTCATGCTTATGTGGTAAAAAGAGCTTGTTTTGACTGTGGCCTATGCTCTGTCATCCCATGCTTGATATTGTTTTGGCTTTATGCTTAGTATTCTATGCTGTAGCATGACTTGTTATAAACAATTGAGATTGCTTAATGTGCTTTGTATGAATCATGCGTTGTTTTAGCATATTAAAGCATACTATTGTGGTATTCTCCTTTGATGCTTTATTTGGGTTGACTTGGCACATGCTCACACCATGTTATGACTATCCCAAGTCACCATATTCCTTTATGATCCTTTATTTTTCAACTTGTAGTATCACTTTATGCTTTAATTAATGATGTTTTGTCGCTTTGCATGATTATGGCCATTATTGCTCTCTTAGTTTGTCGCTCCGAGTCTTTTGCTAGCCTCCACAACCAAGTACGAGTTCCACTCATGCATCCAACTCCTAAAACCAAGTTATTCCAAAGTGTCCACCATACCTACCTATTAGCATATGCTATTCCAAGTATATTCATGTTTTTATCTACCTTCCGAATTAAACCTGTTATGAGAAACTAGTGATTAAAGCTCTCACGAACTTGATGGCACATTTTTCTTTTCTTGCCCTTAATAGACTTGAACCATTGTGTCGTCTATGTTGTATATGCTTGCACTTATTTGTTGGGAATTAGCAGAACCATGCTTTCATGGGGAACGCTTTCAACATTGCACTTGGTACTTGTACCTAGTTGATATCATGCTCTTTTGTATATGGATATCGTCGGTGTGAAATGAAAGGGGAGCTTGTAAGTCCATGGAGTTATGTATATGTGTTAGAGAAACGCCTGGGCCGCTGGTCTAATCCATGCTGACATGGTGGAAACCTGCAGCATAACCCTAATGAGCTGTCTATGAAGCATTCTTCTTATAAAAAAGTGTCCTATATTGAGAAAAAAGAGAAAAGAGAAAACAAAGAGATTATGAAAATAGGAAAGAGAGGCAAAAGCACCATATTCCCATGGTAAATAGGAAGATTGCTGAGATGCTCGTTGTCTGCTTGCCTTCTCATTTTTATATGGGGATTCTTCCATATCATCGGGCAAGGGGTACCCTGTTGGCGATTCTCTATGATACACATGTACTTACGATGATAAGAACTTACCGGTGACTAAACTTGAGTAGCATGAGGAGCGGCCCTCGTATACAAGGGACATGAGATTTCTAACTTATACTTCGTCAAGCATGTACACCATAGTTTTCTCACTTTAACCTTAATCACTTCAAGATGCTTATGATAGGGGCAATGAGAGCTGAAAGCTATAAGTACTATAATTTTTGGAAGCTCTTTATGAGACTTGAATCCCTACTTCCTTCTATGAAGGCCTTTCTTCCACCATTATATTGAGTCTCCACCTTCTACCTTTATGCACCTACTTTGAGAGAATAGTGGCAATTCTTAGTTCTATGTGCATTGTCCCAAGACTAGTTGATTGATGCATAACTTGATATTGCTTGCTTTACACTATTTGTATCTAGTCACTCTGATGAACTTTGAAGGTGTCCTATGCATTTATATTTTCTACTCTATGAGGGACATGCTGAATGCTATTATGCTATGTTTTCTTTATGTGAAACAAACAAACATCTTGCAAAGCATTGTTATTCATGAATCTTTTGTTTGTGCCTTTTCATGTTGCATCATAGTTTCTTTGTCTTATTGCTAGAACCTTGTCTTTCATGTTATGATTGAAGTACTATGATCCCAGCTTTGAATGTTTTACAAATACTTTGATCAAGTTTATGATGGTGCATGTCACCTCAATAATTATTCTTTCTTTTTATCACTTACCTACTCGAGGACGAGCAAGAGTTAAGCTTGGGGATGTTGATACATTGCAAATGTATCTATAATTTTTGATGTTCCATGCTTGGTTTTATCTACTTTCATCTGTTTTCTTCCAACTTTGGAGTACTTTTCATATGATTTCTTGGACTAACCTATTAACAAGATGCCACAGTGCCAGTTCCCTGTTTTCTACTGTTTTTGGTTCCAGGAAAGTCAGAAAATGAATATTCTCAGAATTGGACGGGCAAAAGCCAAAGTCAATATTTTACCGGAAGACACTTGGAGCCAGAATACGAGACAGAGAAGGGCCAGTTGCTGGCCATACTACCTGGTGGCGCGGGCCAGGCCAGGCTCCGCCAGGGGGTGGTGTGGGCCCCTCTGGCACCCCCTCGGTCTCCCCTCTCGCCTATAAGAGCCTCCCGATGTGAAAACCCTAAATAGTCAAGCCTCCAGCCACGAAAAGTTCCGCAGCGCTGCCGCCACCGAAGGGGAGATTTGGGGGACAGAAAGTCTCTGTTCCGGCACCCTGCCGGGACGGGGAAGTGCCCCCGGAGCCATCTCCATCGATCTCTGCCACAATCTCTGTAACTACCTCGGACCCTACGCTCTAAGTTCAAGCATGGATGAAGCGGAAGTGGTTAAAATAGTACAGCGGGGGCACAGAGGACCGCCCACGTGTAGACCCATCGGCCATCCTAACCACTTCCAAGACATCGGGACAAGAGCGAGCGGCGTAGGCAACAGGCGAAGAGATCAAATACATACACAAGTGAGTATGTATGCAAGCTACCATACAACAGTTTTTAGAGCCATTCCATCTGAAAGAAATAGAAATATTACAACGCCATACGGCAAGATTCAAATATCCTAGATAGAGATAATAGTTTAGGATAGGTCCTCATACATCAAACATCAGAGTATCAGGCGGAAGCGGAAAAAAAGATCCGAGTACGGATAAGAAGCAAATCAGCATAAGATGCCACATAAATAAACACATCCCGCCCACAGATCTCACGGATCCCCATCCCCGGAATCTCTACACCGCGTGATCGTTGCCAACATCATCTGTCTCCTCCACCCAGTATCCATCTTGCGAATACACCTGTTCATCTGAATCAAACAATTTATCGTGTGAGACCCTAGGGGTACTCAGCAAGTCTTTATGCCTCTAAAGGGGACATAAACCTGGGGTGACGCAATTGCAGCAAAAGATAATAACTAACAAGTCTATAGATACTCGCTAACCATCCGCCTAACCAATGATAGACGGACGTCCGTTAATTAATAACAATAGTTATAACAATATAATTATCAGATCCATCCTCCTTCTCGCTTACCAACGAGAAAGCGGACGAATAACCCATCCGTTGGCAGTTTTATTAACCATTCCATGAGTATTGCGCTATTTACTAGTCAGGTATTTAGTCAGATTAAAAGCGGTACTTTAGTTATACTTGTCTATGATCGAGAAACTGTGCTCCAAGTCGTCCATAACCGCGGACACGGCTTTCAGAAAGATTTACCCTGTAGGGGTGCACAAATAGAAACACACACTCGATCAACCTCGGAAAAACCAAATCAAAACCCAACAAGGCATTCACGACAAAGCGATCACAGGATTCAGAAATATTTCAGGGGGCCACCCCACTAAGCTACCCGCAACGAAGTTGGCCGGCTCCGGAATGGACCCAGGGTTTGTGTGGACGGCGGTAAACGACTGGGAACCCGAAAGTGTGATTGGGCTTGTAATACAGCGAAAACGTGTCACGATCCAAAACAGTACAGGTTCTCCACGCACAATCATAAATAAACAGTAAAGCATGGCATAAGTACATGATAGTAATAAAACCCCAAACTAGTTTGTGGCCCCAAGAAATAGAAATGAATCAAGCTCTGGCTCAGGGGGGTCCATAAGGCCTCCCTGATGTGGATAGTGCGAATAGTCAAGTAACAGGAATCAAGTACTCGGGGTCCTACGGGACACAAGGTAGCATGAAAAACCAAATAGCAGATATTGCCCACCGGTGCCTCTTTCATTGGTTATCCCATTACTACTCAGGTTAACTTGTTTAGGTACCTCGTTATCCATCAGACACTCACATACCCTACACATGTTGTTCTACGACTCGCATGGCTCAAACAACTCCTGTAGTAATGGCTCATGGGATGGAGGAACAAGCTTCGGCGGGGATTAAAAGTAAAGGCTATGCAGTACTTGGGATTCAATTTAATGCAATCGCGACTCAATGATGCAAGAATAAGATAGAGGCAATAGGTACTATATGTATGCAAGCATGTGGTAGTGCTTGCCTGGTAGCTCAGTTGAAGCGAGAGATGGATCTGGGTAGAACTCCTGTGATTCCTGATAATTCTCCTGATGGGCGTCTATTCGAAGAAGAACCAAACAAACAAGGGCCAACATAAATAAAGTGCACAATCATACGAATTAAAATGCGACAAGCAAACAAGCATGCCATGATAAATGATGCACAATTTACATGGCAATAATGTAGCATGGCATGGTGAGGTGTGGGGTATAAGAATAAAGCATTTTATTATTTATGTGGTCAAGTTTTATTGCCATAAACAGTTCTGGTTTTTAATAATGACATGATGCATGCTTCAATTCAGAACATGGAATGCATAGTTAGAGCGGGCTCGTCGCGCTGATCGACTTAGGCATATTATTTGTCGAATTTGGACTTATAGAGTTAAAGTTATCAATTAATTAAGAAAAGGGCATTTTATTGCATTTAAACAATTCCGAAAATTTAATTTGCCCAAAAGATACTTTGAATGGCATATTTGAATTCCTCACATTTTTCTGATTCCAAAACATATATTATTTGTATTATTTGGAATTACAGATTAAAAGTTATTTAAAACAGAATTTAAATCATATTTAAAACATTCTGGAATTGTTTTTATAAAACAGATAACTTCCAGACTCTTTACACCCAGCAAAACTTAGCCACAGCCACTGATAACTAGACCCCATGCTGACTGGGCGAAACGGCGCGGCAAAACCTTTTCTCACCACGGCTTAGCCAGCCAGTGAGACTGACAGGTGGCCCGCGACGAAAAAGGGGCCCACGCGCCAGCGAGAGGGAGTGGGCTGGTCAAGCGGCGCGGAGGGGGACCGCGGATTGAGGACCTAGAACCCGGGGTTCTTTTCTGTAAAAAGGCAGAAGGGCTGAATGGTGGGCCTGGTGTACCACGGGTTGAGACAAAAAGGTGTGGGGGGGGGGGGGTATTTGCAAACTGCGGACGGGCTACTGTTTTTCTTCTCGCCGTTTCTGACGAAACTGACAGAGAACGCGAGCGGCACGGTGGATCGAACCCGTGACCTGCGGCGCACGCACAGAGAGGCAGAGCCGCTGCGGTAGGGGAGGGGATGTTGACAGGAGAGTGGTAGGCGGCTAGTTTAGCCGCGTCGCGGCGCGACAACGAGCAGAACCCCGCGCCCGCCGTTGCACCGAGAGCGCTCGGCACAAAGTCCGGCGAGACCAGGGGGAGCAGGTGAGAGAGGGGGTGTCAGGGAGGAAGGGCAGCTCACCGCGGGGCTGCTGGTGGGGTCAGATCGGGCCGAGGAGCGGCGGATCGGCGACGATGCAGACGGCCGGTGGTGTTAGGGTTTCGCTCGGGTGTCGATGATGTGCAGCAAGGCCTGGGGCTCCTCCTCCTCGCTGTTGTGCACAGGGGTGACGCAGAGGGACGCCGTGATCTGTTGAGGTAGGGTGGAGGCCGACGGTGGTGGCCAGAGTTGGACGAGGTGGTGGCAGGGGAGGGAGGAAAAGTAGAGGGCGAGGCCCTAGGGATCTGGGGCTGCAACCAGGCGAGAGAGAGGGGAAGATAAGGCCGAGAGGGAGAGGTAGATGGCGTGGGGCTCGGGTTGGAAAAGGTGGCTTCGGCCACTTTTTCTTCTCCTCCTTCACGTGCTAGGCAGGGCTCAGCCTGGGGGTGTGGCTGCAGGAGGGACCAGGCTTGGTGTGGGGTTGGCCTGGCAGGTAGAGAGAGAGAGAGAGGGGGGGCTTAGCATGGAGCTAGGGTTGGGGCTCGGCTAGGGTTAGAGAGAAAGGTGGTGGGGTAGATGGTTAGGTTAGAGAGAGGGGTGGTGAGGTGTACCCTAGCCGTAGCTAGGGAAGGAGGGTTGAGGTGGCTCGGTTAGGTAGAGAGGAAGGGAGATGGGGGTTTAGGGTTTGAGAGAGGAATTAGAGAGAAAGGGTAGGTGAGAGGGTTGGTAGGGTGTTAGAGTTTACTCCACATGCCAACAAGATCAAGCAAAGGGTGGAGGGGTGTGGTGATGGATAAGGAGAGAGAGGCTAGGGTTTTGGGTGTAAGATAGATATGGCCACACATGGTCATGCAAGGATGGGGTGATGGGTAAGGGAAAACAAAAGCACAAGGTGGTGAGGTTTAGAGAGAAGGAGAGCTCAAAAGAGAAGATCACTCAAAAACCAAGTAAAACCCAAAAGAATAGAATGGTGGTGATGGTTGCATGGCCCATGCATGAGCATTAAATGCCATGTCTATTCTTGTGAAAACAATAGATAAATTTACATGGCACTTATTCACATGCATTCCAAAAATATGGATCGAGGCCAAGCCAAACGAATTAAAATGGATGTTCCATGTGGAGTGTATGGAGATGCTCAAATTTGAATATAATTTGGACATGCTAGTGTGTATATTCCACTAGGTGCATAGTATCCTCAAAATATTCTAACATGAGCAATTATTCCAAACCAATCCATATGGAATCTAGAAAAAGGGGTACCACTCACAAGGCATGCAAAGGTGGCTCCATATATCAATAATGTGAAAACAACATGATGCTAGTGTGAGGGCATGTGGAAAATAGAAGTGGATCCATCCCAACCCACATGACCTAGATTTAAATGCCAAAGGAAAAGTGTAAAAGCTCATGGATAATTAGGATGGTGGAATTATAAGGTGGTGACAAGGAAAAGGTGGTGGAGTTGAATAAAAGATATGCCCCCAACTCAACTTGGGCATCAAGCATTTATCAAGAATCAAATACAATATATCAAGAGCCAAATACAATTACTAATGCATATGAGAGAAGAGCCAAATGGAAAAGGTTTTATATGATGCTCAAATGCAAGGTGACATGATGACATGAGCATGATATAATTATGATGCAACAATTATATGTAGGAAGTAGCAATTATATTACTAGACCATGTAGCATTACATATGCTAGACAGATGGGATGCTACAATCTCCATCACCGTTGTTGATTCCCATGAGGATGAGGGAGTAGTTCTCTCTCGATTCTAAGGGTTCTATCGGTAGCTATGTGTTCATCTCTCTCTATGCATGATCATATTGTGATCATGAGCTTTGTAATCTAGTAGATCTACCTTGCTACTCAAGTGCTTTAATAGATCTTTGCTCTCCCCATGTGTGTGAAAGTGACAGCGTGCGCACCATGGTGGCACTTAGGCTAGAGATTACAAATACTTGTTATGAGTTATATTTGGAGTTGGATGTCTTTATGAAATTGTTGTGTTTGTTGGAACCATCTAGTGCTCAAGGTGACAGTGTGGGGTTTGCTAGATGAGAAAGGCTTACTTTGAGGAGTGCTGTTATAACCCTACCAACGATTAGAGTGTCCAATCGGAGAGTATAAGAGCAGTTTTATTCATTCCATTATCGTTGAAGCACTTACTAGTCAGATATAGATAGCATGAGTCATCCTGATAGCATAAGTAGTGGGCAGTTTTAGTTAACCATTCAGTTGTAGTTGCAGTACTTACTAGTCAAATACAATTAGCATGTGACATCCCAAACCCAGCAGTTGTTGGCACTTTTATTTCATTCCATTGGAGTTGCGATACTTACTAGGCAAGTATAACATGTCACGATACACCCCAGTTCCACCAGTTGTTGGCACTTTTATTATCCATTCCATTGTAGTGAAGCTGATTACTAGTCACATATTAAGTCAAATTTATAGCACTACTTTAGTTATGCTTGTCTATGATCGAGATAATGTGCTCCAAGTCGTCCATAACCGCGGACACGGATTTCAGAAAGATTTACCCTGCAGGGGTGCACAAATAGCAACACACACACGATCAACCTCGAATAAACCAAATCAGAACCCAACGAGGCTTTCACGACAAAGCAATCACAGGATTCATAAAATATTTCAGGGGGCCACCCCACTAAGCTACCTGCAACAAAATTGGCTGGCTCCGGAACGGACCCAAGGTTTGTGACGACGACTGTAAACGACTGGGAACCCGAAAGTGTGACTGGGCTTGTCTATACCACGAAAACGTGGCATGATCCAAAATAGTACAGGTGCTCCACGCACAATCTTAAATAAAGCAGTAAAACATGGCATAAGTACAGGATAGTAATAAAGCCCCAAACTAGTTTGTGGCCCCAAGAAATAAGAAATGAATCAAGCTCTGGCTAAGGGGATTCATGGTCCCATATGCAGATAGTGCGATAGTCAAGGAATAGGTATCAAGTACTCGGGGTCCTACGGGACACAAGTGAGCGTGGAAGAACCAAATAACATATATTGCCCACCGATGCCTCTACATTAGTTATCCAGCAAATTAATAGTTGTATTTAAAGTCATGATCCTCTCCACCGTAGAGCATATGAAAACATTTCAACAACTGTGTGGTACTTCACGACACGGGATCGCGCCTGAGCAAGCAACTACGACTCGCAAGACCATCTATCTACCAAACAACAAGTAATAGGAGGTGTCCAAGGCAATATAAAGGCTGCACGGAATATATCTGGTACAAAACACTAAAGCATCGCGACATGGATAGCAATAGATCAACAGGAGGACATAAAGACTATAAATGCAAAATAGGTAGAAAGGGGTAGAATGCTCGCCTAGGAAACACTGCCGAGGAGACATTATCCGAAGAACTTGCCGATACTCGCATCAACTCATCGGTTTACTCCGCGAAGAAGCAAAGCACTAAAAGAGACACCAGATGCACTATTTAATACTACGGCAGAAGACCGGGCATGATGCATGTATGATGCATGGCATTGCGATGCAATGCAACTAGGAAATATTAAGCGGAACCGGGGTCCCGACAATTAATTAATAGGTTCCAGTTATTTAGATACCCCGCAATTTAAATGTTGTCTTAACAAGGCAACACATGGTATCGGTTCGCTACACAAATTTAAATGGAATCCGAAATAAGACTAGAATAGCCCGCATATAGACTCCATATTTAATTTAGGTGAATCGACTATTTAACCCAACCCACCAAATGACATGTATGCAAGCATGATGATTTAATGATGCGACAGGTATATGTCATATTATAAAAATAGAGGCTTAGGGTCACACATCTGGGTTCGGAAGATCTTGGGGCTCAGAGGGTTCGGGGGATCGGTCTTTGGGGCTTGGTCTTTGGATCCATGGAGACGATCTTGTGTGCCTTCCCAGAATCCTTTAGATACATGTTTATTGATAATCGGTGCAGATCTTGGCGGTCTTTGGGTGGCATCATACCATCTTCCAACTATCACCCTATTGTTTCTTCACCTCACCAACGCGAGTCCACGGAGTAAAAATGAATTGCCCCGGGGACGCATCAGCTAGGCAGAACCTGCGACATTGACACACGTGCTTAGGGCTGAAGAGGAGGGCCTCGGTTAGCAGCAGTACATCACCACCACACACACTGCACCATCTGGGCTACACACCTTCATCAGAGAGATCGCGACAGGGGCATGGTGGTGGGGATCGAGGGGCGGCGTGGTTGGCGCTTGCTCGGCGAGGCGAGAAGAGCGACAAGGCGACCGGAACTGGCCGACGGCGAGGAGAGGGCAGAATGCGCCACGGCTGCCTGTAGGGAGAGGTTGCCCGCAGCGGGTCAGGGACAAGGAAAACAGGCAAGCTAGAGGCGGAGGACGGCACGGGCCAAGGGTGAGGTCGACGACGAACGAGGTATGTGGGGGTGGCGATGATGCAGAGCACGAGGTGGGGCCGCGGCGGCGCTGCGCGGGACTCGGTGGGTGATGAGGAGGACGTCTGCGGTGGCGGCGCGCGGCGCGCGGCTCAGTAGGCCGGGAACGGAGAGGGTGGCGCTTGGCGGGTGGTGGCGGAGCTTGGCGGCCGGGAGCAGTGGCGTGACGAGGCTCCGCCGAGGAAGGGCGACGGCGCTGGCAGAGATCGGTGCAGGGCCGGCGGGGCGCGGCGGAGGCCTAGGTGGCGGTGCCACGTGAGGTCCAGGCCGTGGAGAGCTTGAAGGCAGGGCAGGGGCGAGGATGGCGGCGGCCTACAGCCGGCTAGAGAGGTGGTGGTGGCAGCGACGGGCTCGCAGGGGCGCGGCCGGTGCTAGCAGGTTGGAAGAGGGAGGCAGTTCAAGCGCAGAGGAGAGGGACGGCGAGCTTGGGCCACGCGATGGGCCTGGGCACGTAGAGGCGAGACGGGCTCAGCAGCTCGCGACAGCCAGAGGGACGCGAGGCGGCGGTCAACGACGACCTTGGCTAGCTCGCTGGCGAGGATGCCGGTCCTGGTGGCGGCTAGAAGGGCACTGGTGACGGGGTCCGGGGCGACGAGGCGGCAAGGGATCTTGCAGCGGCCGGGTGCCCGGCGATGCCGCGGTGGCGGCCGAGGAAGGAGGCACCGCGGGCGAGGGGAGCCGAGGAAGAGCGAGACCGTGGGGTTCGCGGTAGGTGGGAAGGGATGAGGGAGAGGGACGCGTGGTGGGGCCAGGTCCGAGACGGATATCCCGAGGAGGGAGGTTGTCGGCACGGGTTGTGGTTTCGATCGAGGAGGGTCTCACTGGGTGTGCGGTTGCGTGTGCTGGTTCAGTGCTTGTGTGGCACAGGAACATGACCAAGTGCGTGCGTGCAAAGTGCGGCGCTGTGTGATGGTTGGCCAGGAGGGCGTCGCATCGGGTTGGGGCCAGGACGCGCTGGCGTGTAGCGAGCAGGGTAGTGTGACGAGGTGGGGCTGGTCGTGCATTGCGCGTTGGGTGGTTGCTAGGTGTGGTTCGGTCGGTGCATGCTGGGTTTGGGGTAGGACTAGGGTTTGGGCTGGGCCTGCCGGGGTAGTAGGTGGCCTGGCCTACGGGCTGGGCTGCCTCCTCCGGTACAAAACATTTATTTTATTTTATAAAATAAAACATTTGAAAATAGTTTTAGCAAAAACAAGATTCGGATGGACCTAGGGTTTTGATTTGAAATAGAGAGGGGGTTATTTAAAAACAAGGTAGGCTTGTAGAAAATAGTTTTGGGCAATTATATGCATGCAAACATGAATATGCTCAAATGCAATGTGGCATGATGACATGAGCATGCAGCCATGATGATGCATAAAACAAAAACACCAAGCGATTTTCTAGTACTGGTTTTCCCGGGGTGCTACAATTCGACACCACTAACAATGGATCTTGCCCTCGAGATCCGCCTCATGGTACAGGGAAAGAAGGCCGACTGTCTGAATCTTATCGCTTCATATAGATCTTCGCGACACCACTAACAAGGATTCTTGCTCCATATTGGAATCTCCGACACCACCAACAAGAGGTCGTTGCTCACATTCGTCAAGAACACTCCGGAGAAACAAAGACGAAGAAAGAGGTCACAAGGCTACCTCTAACTTCAGTGGAAGGAGTAAATTGCATAGATCTGCCAATTCAATGTGCAGAGCGAATGATAAGAGTAGTGGTATGGTCATGACTCCATCCCGCACCCAAAGCATTACTCTATGCATGAATAGTAGAATTATGCAATCAACTCTCGAAATCAGACTGAAGATCTCGACAAGTGAGGTTCGGAAACAAAGGATTGATGCAGGATCTTCATCGGATCTGATGTAGCGGATGATGATGTCGTCGCGTTGGAAAACACCGGAAGATACAAAGAAAGATTTCAGTGGATTTTGATTCTCCAAAAGGTACAACAGAGGAAGGGTACTGAGATAGCACAAAGACCGGACGTAGAAACACGGTTGCAAGGCGAAGGGATCAAACCCTAAAGATACGACAGAAACCCAACCACAAGAATTCCTGGAGTCAAAGAAGGTAAGAGAGCAGATTCAAAACACGTAGAGGTAAGAGGAGAATAACACCGAGGTAAGGAGTAAAAACGGAACTAATCATATCTATCCAACCGATTTTGCAAAAATAGTTTTAACACTCTACATCGGCCGTTAGCTAGGTTATCCTACAAGCTAGACCAGTGGGGTATCGCAACTGCTGAGCTCTGATACCACTCTGTAACACCCTCGAATCGGTCCTATGCAAGTTTTAGCCCTTTCCGCCAAACCCGCATAGAAACGATTCAAGGACACCCACCAGGAACTTTCGTGCAGGTGGAAAACAAAGTAATACCATTACACAACAGTCCTCGATGGGACCCACAGAACAGATATATATATACAGCACGACTCCAAGAGTCAAGAATACAGATATACACTACAAAGATCCAAATCGCGTTGAAAACGATACAACGTCCGAGTACGGACAAGATGCAAATGGGGCTAAGAGCCCTGAAGAATAACCAATGGCGTCCATAACCCTGCCCAGGCCAAGCCAGAAGGGTAACCCTGCTAACGATGTCGATCACAAACCTGCTAAAAACAAAAGGGGGTGCCGACAAAGGGCAAAGGAAAAAGAGGAGCGTCAGTACTGAGGCCAGTACACGGCGAGGCTAGAATTCGGCGGCTCTTTCCTACATAGGTATGGTGGACTGAAGCGGCAGCGCAGGATGCACTAAACAACCTATAGAGACTCGATGCAACTGCCGACTATGAGAGAGGGATAATATGACCTATTCGGGACCAACCTGATACTAACACCAATCATACCCTTCCTGGTATTCCCCCTCGAGACCAAACGAGGAAGTCAAACCGAGGAACTCACACAGTTGGCAGTTTTATTCATTCCATTATAGTTGAAGCACTTACTAGTCAGATATAGATAGCATGAGTCATCCTGATAGCATAAGTAGTGGGCAGTTTTAGTTAACCATTCAGTTGTAGTTGCAAGTACTTACTAGTCAGATACAATTAGCATGTGACATCCCAAACCCAGCAGTTGTTGGCCCTTTTATTTCATTCCATTGGAGTTGCGATACTTACTAGGCAGGTATAACATGACACAATACGCCCCAGTTCCACCAGTTGTTGGCACTTTTATTATCCATTCCATTGTAGTGAAGCTGATTACTAGTCACATATTCAGTCAAATTTATAGCACTACTTTAGTTATGCTTGTCTATGATCCAGATACTGTGCTCCAAGTCGTCCATAACCGCGGACACGGCTTTCAGAAAGATTTACCCTGCAGGGGTGCACAAATAGCAACACACACACGATCAACCTCGAAAAAACCAAATCAAAACCCAACGAGGCTTTCACGACAAAGCAATCACAGGATTCATAAAATATTTCAGGGGGCCACCCCACTAAGCTACCCGCAACAAAATTGGCCGGCTCCGGAACGGACCCAAGGTTTGTGACGACGACTGTAAACGACTGGGAACCCAAAAGTGTGACTGGGCTTGTTGATACCGCGAAAACGTGGCACGATCCAAAATAGTACTGGTGCTCCACGCACAATCTTAAATAAAGCAGTAAAACATGGCATAAGTACAGGATATTAATAAATCCCCAAACTAGTTTGTGGCCCCAAGAAATAAGAAATGAATCAAGCTCTGGCTAAGGGGATTCATGGTCCCATATGCGGATAGTGCGATAGTCAAGGAACAGGTATCAAGTACTCGGGGTCCTACGGGACACAAGTGAGCGTGGAAGAACCAAATAACATCTATTTCCCACCGATGCCTCGGCATTAGTTATCCAGCAAATTAATAGTTGTATTTAAAGTCATGATCCTCTCCATCGTAGAGCATATGACAATATTCCAACAACTGTGTGGTACTTCATGACACGGGATCGCGCCTGAGCAAGCGACTACGACTCGCAAGACCATCTCTCTACCAAACAACAGGTAATAGGAGGTGTCCAAGGCAATATAAAGGCTGCATGGAATATATCTGGTATGGAACACTAAAGCATCGCAACACGGATAGCAATAGATCAACAGGAGGAAATAAAGACTATAAATGCAAAATAGGTAGAAAGGGGGAGAATGCTCGCCTGGGAAACACTGCTGAGGAGACATTATCCGAAGAACTTGCCGATACTCGCATCAACTCATCGGTTTACTCCGCGAAGAAGCAAAGAACTAAAAGAGACACCAGATGCACTATTTAATACTACGGCAGAAGACCGGGCATGATGCATGTATGATGCATGGCATGGCGATGCGATGCAACTAGGCAATATTAAGCGGAACTGGGGTCCCGACAATTAATTAATAGGTTCCAGTTATTTAGATAGCCCGCAATTTAAATGTTGTCTTAACAAGGCAAAACATGGTATCGGTTCGCTACACAAATTTAAATGGAGTCCGGAATAAGACTAGAATAGCCCGCATATAGACTCCATATTTAATTTAGGTGAATCGACTATTTAACCCAACCCACCAGATGACATGTATGCAAGCATGATGATTTAATGATGCGACAGGTATATGTCATATTATAAAAATAGAGGCTTAGGGTCACACATCTGGGTTCGGAAGATCTTGGGGCTCAGAGGGTTCGGGGGATCGGTCTTCGGGGCTTGGTCTTCGGATCCATGGAGACAATCTTGTGTGCCTTCCCAGAATCCTTCAGATACATGTTTATCGGTAATCGGTGCGGATCTTGGCGGTCTTTGGGTGGCATCATACCATCTTCCAACTATCACCCTATTGCTTCTTCACCTCACCAACGCGAGTCCACGGAGTAAAAATGAATCGCCCCAGGGACGCATCAGCTAGGCAGAACCTGCGACATGGACACACATGCTTAGGGATGAAGAGGAGGGCCTCGGTTAGCAGCGGTACATCACCACCACACACACTGCACCATCTGGCCTACACACCTTCATCAGAGAGATCGTGACAGGGGCATGGTGGTGGGGATCGACGGGAGGGGCGGCGTGGTTGGCGCCTGCTCGGCAAGGCGAGAAGAGCGACAAGGCGGTCGGAACTGGCTGACAGCGAGGAGAGGGCGGGACGCGCTGCGGCTGCCTGTAGGGAGAGGTTGCCCGCGGCGGGTCAGAGACAAGGAAAATAGGCAAGCTAGAGGCAGAGGACGGCACGAGCCGAGGGCGAGGTCGACGACGACCGAGGTCTACGGGCGCGGCGAAGATGCAGAGCACGAGATGGGGCCGTGGCGGCGCTGCACAGGACTCGGTGGGCGATGAGGAGGACGTCTGCGGTGGCAGAACGCGGCTCAATAGGCCGGGAATGGAGAGGGTGGCGCTTGGCGGGCGGTGGCGGAGCTTGGCGGTCGGGAGCAGCGGCATGACGAGGCTCCGCCGAGGCAGGGCGACGGCGCTGGCAGAGATCGGTGCAGGGCCGGCGGGGCGCGGCGGAGGCCTAGGTGGCGGCGCCACGCGAGGTCCTGGCCTTGGCGAGCTTGAAGGCAGGGCAGGGGCGAGGACGGCAGCCGCCTACAGCCGGCCAGAGAGGTGGTGGTGGCCGCGGCGGGCTCTTAGGGGCGCGGCTGGTGCTAGCGGGTTGGAAGAGGGAGGCGGTTCGAGCGCAGAGGAGAGGGACGGCGAGCTTGGGCCACGCGACGAGCCTGGGCGCGTAGAGGCGAGACGGGCTCGGCGGCTCGCGACGGCCGGAGGGACGCGAGGCAGCGGTCAACGGCGACCTTGGCGAGCTCGCTGGCGAGGATGCCGGTCCTGGTGGCGGCTAGAAGGGCGCTGGTGACGGGGTTCGGGGCGACGAGGCGGCAAGGGATCTTGCAGCGGCCGGTGCCCGGCGATGCCGCGGTGGCGGCCGAGGAAGGAGGCACCGCGGGCGAGGGGAGCCGAGGAAGAGCGATACCGTGGGGTTCGCGGTAGGTGGGAAGGGATGAGGAAGAGGGACGCGTGGTGGGGCCGGGTCCGAGACGGAGATCCCGAGGAGGGAGGTTGTCGGCACGGGTTGTGGTTTCGATCGAGGAGGGTCTCACTGGGTGTGCGGTTGCGTGTGCTGGTTCAGAGCTTGTGTGGCACAGGAACATGACCAAGTGCGTGCGTGCAAAGTGCGGCACTGTGTGATGGTTGGCCAGGAGGGCGTCGCATCAGGTTGGGGCCAAGGCGCGCTGGCGTGTAGCGTGACGAGGTGGGGCTGGTCGCGCGTTGCGTGTTGGGTGGTTGCTAGGTGTGGTTCGGTCGGTGCATGGTGGGTTTGGGGTAGGACTAGGGTTTGGGCTGGGCCTGCCGGGGTAGTAGGTGGCCTGGCCTACAGGCTGGGCTGCCTCCTCCGGTACAAAACATTTATTTTATTTTATAAAATAAAACATTTGAAAATAGTTTTAGCAAAAACAAGATTCGGATGGACCTAGGGTTTTGATTTGAAATAGAGAGGGGGTTATTTAGAAAACAAGGTAGGCTTGTAGAAAATAGTTTTGGGCAATTATATGCATGCAAACATGAATATGCTCAAATGCAATGTGGCATGATGACATGAGCATGCCGCCATGTTGATGCATAAAAAAACACCAAGCGATTTTCTAGTACTGGTTTTCCCGGGGTGCTACAACCACATCCTCCCTAAGTTTGATAAACCTTGGGTGATCCACTTAAGGGAAAACTTGCTGCTGTTCTACAAACCTCTGCACTTGGAGGCCGAACAACTGTCTACAAGAATAGAAGGGCGTAGACATCACAGGGCAATTGACAAACATCGAGAAAGCAATACATGCATATACTAATCATCTCGACTCCTTTGGAACTTGATTGGGCATTACAACATTATACATAGACCGCCATCCAACTACATCTATGACTAATAATCCACCTTCAGGTTATCATCCGAACCCCCTCCAGTATTAAGTTGCAAGCAACAGATTATTGCTTTATGAACTGTGTGTAATGTAAACCATAAGATTGTTCTATGAACAAAGGATTGTTGTTTTCTCCCTAGTAGCAACAACACATCTAGTACCTTAGAGATTTCTGTCACATCCCCAGATTACCAGAGGCATGAACCCACTATCGAGCATAAATACTAACTCTTGGAGTTGCTAACATCTACTTGGCCAAGATAGCTACTAACAACGGGAAGCATGCAAGATCACAAATAACAAAGACATGATAGAATCAATAATCAATCTGAAATAGCATCTCAATATCCCTCGGATCCTCGCAAACACAACATGCAGAATTACAAATAGATGATCTTGATCATGAACGGAGCTCACAAGATCTGAACATGAAAGCACAAAGGAGGAGAACCAACCATCTAGCTACTACATGGATCCATAGTCCAAGGATGAACTACTCACGCATCATACCGGAGGCTTGCATGGTGATGAAGAAGGCCTCCAGGGTGAATTCCCCTGTCCGGCAGGGTGCCGGGAAGATCTTCAGATCCCTCCCGATCTAAGGACAGAGACGACGACGGCTACAGACTCTTTCATGGATTTTTGATCGGGTACTTAGGGTTTTTGTCCCGAGGGCATCTTATAGGTGGAAGGAGAGGCCGAGGGGGTGCTGGGGTCGGCCAGACCACCCCCTGGTGCGGGCCAGGCCTAGCCACGCGGCCAGGTTGTGTGGCCGCCCCCAGCCCTTCTCCGTCTCGTATTCTGGCATCTGATGACTTCCAGAAAAATAGGCACTTTGGCTTTTGACCCGTCCAATTCCGAGAATATTCATTTTCTGACTTTCCTGGAACCAAAAACAGCAGAAAATAGGCAGCTGGCACTGTGGCTCTTGTTAATAGGTTAGTCCAAGAAATCATATGAAAAGTACTCCAAAGTGTGGAAAAATCTCAAGAAAGTGGATAAAACTAAGCATGGAACATCAAAAATTATAGATACATTTGCAATGTATCAGTAGGCAATCCAGTGATAAAGTCCACTCCGAGGGAATCCCATTTCCATTCCGGAATCTGCAAAGGTTGCAACAGTCTTGCGGGTCTCTGATGCTCTACTTTGACTCTTTGACAGATGTCACACTTGGCGACGTAGCTCCCAATTTCTCTCTTCATCTTGTGCCACCAAAATTGCTCTTTCAAATCTTGATACATCTTCGTTCCTCCGGGGTGGATAGAATAAAGAATATCATGAGCTTCCTGCATGATAACTTGCTTCAGCTCCGAATCTGCTGGCGCACAGATACGGCCTTTGTACCACAGAACTCCTTCTTTGTCTTCGGTAAATCCAGGTACCTTTTTTGTACCAATACGACGTTTGATTCCGTCGATACTTTCATTTCCCTTCTGGGCTTCCTTGATTTGGCTAATCAAAGTGGGTTGAAGTTCAATGCTAGCTAAGAATCCTTTGCTAACAAGCTCAGTTCTAAACTGCTCCAACTCTTCATACAAACTTGGCTGCTTCTCCTTGATCATGGTGTTTAGCCTACACGGCAATCTGCTAAGAGCATCCGCTACCACATTGGCTTTGTCGGGGTGATAGTGAATGTC
This sequence comes from Avena eriantha, assembly GCA_910589775.1. NCBI lineage: Eukaryota > Viridiplantae > Streptophyta > Magnoliopsida > Poales > Poaceae > Avena > Avena eriantha. The sequence goes on from OU342745.1 coordinate 130,390,046, forward strand.
AAGGTCATAATCCTTGATTAACTCTATCCATCTCCTTTGCCTCATATTCAGCTCTTTCTAAGTGAAAATATACTTCAAGCTCTTGTGATCTGAGTAAATCTCACAGCGATTACCCATCAGATAATGACGCCATGTCTTCAATGCCAAAACTACGGCTGCTAATTCAAGATCATGGGCCGGATAGTTCTGCTCATGCTGCTTCAGTTGTCGAGACAGATAGGCGATAACTTTGCCTTCTTGCATTAACACACATCCGAGACCAATCTTGGATGCATCACAATACACATCAAACAGCTTCTTAATGTCTGGCATGATCAATATTGGGGTTGATATCAATCTCTTCTTCAGTTCTTGGAAACTGGCTTCACATTTGTCAGTCCATTCAAACTTCTTGCGCTTCTTCAACAGTTGGGTCATGGGTCTGGCGATGCTAGAGAATCCTTCTACAAACTTGCGGTAGTATCCTGCTAATCCGAGAAATGCACGGACTTGGGTTTGAGTGGTTGGGGCTTCCCATGCTTCGCCATCTTTGATCTTGGTGGGATCAATAGAGACTCCTCCGGCAGACACAATATGTCTTAGGAATCCTACTTCTTTCAGCCAAAACTCACACTTGCTGAACTTGGCATATAACTGATGCTCTCTCAGGGTTTCTAGGATGATTCTTAGATGTTGCTCATGCTCTTCTTATGACTTGGAGTAGATAAGGATATCATCGATAAACACAACTACAAAGTTATCTAGGAAATTCATAAAGATCTTATTCATGAGATTCATGAAATAAGCAGGGGCATTGGTTACTCCAAAAGACATAACCGTATACTCGTATAAACCATAACGAGTAGTAAAGGTGGTCTTTGGAATATCCGTTGCACGAATCTTAAGTTGGTGATAACCAATCCTAAGATCAATCTTTGAGAATACGTGGGCTCTAGTCAACTGCTCAAATAGATCCTCTATCTTTGGCAAGGGGTACTTGTTTTTGATGGTGACGTGATTCAGTTTTCTGTAATCTGTGCACAAACGGTTGCCTCCATCTTTCTTGTCGACGAATAACACTGGTGATCTCCATGGCGATGCACTTGGTTGAATCAAGCATGTTGCTAACATGGCATCGAACTGCTTCATCAACTCTACTAACTCTCCGGGGTTCATGCTATAGGGTCTTTGGGCTATGAGTCCGGTTCCAGGGATTAGTTCGATAATGAACTCAATATCCCTATCCGGGGGCATACCTAGCAATTCATTTGGGAATACGTCGGGGTATTCACAGACTACTCAGACTTGGTCTATGGTGGGTAGGGCTAGACTCTTGTTGCACTTGAATTGACGGGGTAAGGTTTCAGATATATGCTCTACTGTGACTCCAGAGCTACTGGTCATGGTGATGGCTTTCTTAGCACAGTCTATCAGTCCTTTATGCCTTGACATCTAGTCCCTACCTAGTACTACTTCCAATCCTTTCGTTCCGAGTATGATTAGGTTGGCATAAAAATCTATCCCATGTATTCTGATAGGCACAGCTTTGCAAATTTTTCTAGCTTTTGTAGTTTAACCGGGGATTTGAACTATCATGACATGCTTCAAGTTGGTTGGTTGAATCTTACTAGTGCATGCAAATTCTTCGGTGACAAATGAATGCGAGGCTCCCGAATCAAACAACACTCTTGCTAAAATTGAGTTGACAGAAAACATACCCAGCACTACATCTAGCGCTTCTTGGGCTTCCTCAGCGTTCATGTGGAAGAGACGGCCGTTGCGGTTGTGAGGGTTCCCTAGGGAAAATCTTCTCCCTGGTTGAACACGACGCTGCTGTTGAGCTGGGGCATTCACATTGGCAGTGGCGGCAGTCTTCTTGGGACACTCATTGGAATAGTGGCCATTCACTCCACACTTGAAACAAGTTATCTGGGACTTGTCTTTTGCTGCGACAGGCACAACATTGCTGCCAGTTCTGGGTGCAGTGTTGTTGTTGTTGTTATTGTTCCTCTTGGGAGGTGCATGGTTGAAATTGTTGGTGTTGTCGGAGTTGTGGTTGTTTCCTCCGGACTTCACATTGCCTCTGCTACGGTTGGGGTAGCTTGGGCGAGACATTGGGGGTCGGTTGTTTCTTGGTGCATATCCTGGTGAGGGGTTGGGACGGTAGTTTTGGTGACTATTGGATCCAGATTGCTGCATCATACGATGTTTGTGGTTGTCGTTTGCCTGGTTAATCTTCCCTTCCATCTGAACGGCAGAGTCGACCAGCTCTTCGAGATCCTCGAAACGGATGTTGACGAGGACAGTCTGCATCTCATCATGAAGTCTGTTCAGGAATCTCTCCTTCTTCTTGGCCTCCATGTTGATCTCATCAAGGGCGTACCTTGCAAGCGACAGGAATCTGTCACGGTACTCCACCACAGTCATTCTGCCCTACTTCAACTCTCTGAATTCATCCCTCATTTAGGTGATTAGACCCTGCGACACATGGGTGCGGCTGAACTTGATTTTGAAGGCTTCCCATATCATCACTTGACCATGGTTCATCAGGCGGATGCTGTTCCACAAGGCTCTTGCATCTCCTGCCAAGTAGTGGGTGGCAAAGAGAACTTTCTCATTGTCATCAACTCTGGCTACCTCCAAATTGTTCTCCATTGTCTGCAACCAGTCATCAGCATCTAATGGGTTCTCTGAAGTGCTAAAGATTGGGGGATTGGTATTCTGGAAGTTCTTCAGCTTGGATCCTTGATGATCCTGATTTCCATGCCCTTGGTTGTTGAGAGCCATCTAGGCGATCTATTGCAGTGTTGCTAGATTAGCTTGGCGCTCTGCCCTGCTTGCTTCTCTATCTGCGATGAGATTCTGCAGGATCTGTAGCATTAGGTCTTGCGACGAGCTGCTCCCTCCTTGGTTTCCATGAGTCATCTGAAGATTGAGGTAGATAAAGGGGTAAGAGGGAAAGTTCTAAGGTTCATGGTTTTGGTTTTCAAGCTAAAACTTTGAGTTTAACTCAGGTTTTGCAACTAACTTCATTTCATTCATTCAAGCAAAGCACACGATACAAACACACACACCACAACAACAAAGGAAAACAGATGGTTTTAAGGACCATTCTACAAGCTATGATACAATGGGACCGATACACCTCATGCTACGACAGTGCTCTAGTGCATCTACTCATCGTCGATGAAGTCGGAGTCCTCATCGTCAGTGTAGAAGTCCACGGCATCCTCCTCCAGAAAGTCATCGTCATTGCTGAGGTAAGAATACATGTCTCCCTGGATGTCTTCACCCTCCTCTTCTTCCTCCTTTGCTGCAAGCTGAGCTTCTTGCTCCTTGACGGTCTTCTCAAGGTCGGCCACCTTCTTGCAAAGACAGGCGATGGTGTGATCCTTCTTCTCACGCTGGAGGCAAAGAGACTGACGGTCCTTGACTAGCAGTGAGAAAGTCTGGGCCTTCTGGTCGGCAATGGCACGGTTGTGGTTGGCAAACTCCCTAGCATTGTCCAATTCCTTTTGGCAATCGTACAGCAGGAAGTCAAGGTTCTCCACTTGACGCTTCAACTCCGGGTGACTTGGCATCTCCATCGGCATTCCCATGAAGTCACGTCTTGCATAGTGAGCAAAACGGGTTCCTTGGATTTGGTTGACACTGAGGGCACATAGACGTGCGAGAGCTTCATGCATTGCCCTGGCTAATCCATCTAGCCAGTTGTTCTCCCTTACGGAGAACTAGATTCTCCCGGACGTTGGTGCTTCTATGCTTCCTCGAAGATCAGCGGTGACTAGCCAGTGTAAATCTCCTCCTGGGTGTCCTAGAAGTTGAGCTCCAAGAAACTCCGGATGTGGGCATCCCAGTAACTTAGATAGTGAATCTAGATCCCTCTCGAAGATCAGCTAGCCTCCGTTGCCCAACTGGTAGAACTTGCTGAACTGAATCTCCATCTACAAGAATTAAGGATGAGGAAGTTAGTGAAGTGATCAGGTGTGTCAAATTTTATGTAGTAATATACGAATTTGAGGAAAATGAATTTTTGAGAAATAATGAATTCCCAAGGGTAAGAGAGGAAATAGTTTTCATAAGTACTCACTTTGGTTTTGAAATTAAGTTTTTGTTCGGACGTCCATTCTAACTAGGGTCTCCTATGGTCAGGATGGCTCTAATACCAACTTGTCAACACCCGGATTTTTAATCCCATATGCCTGTTATGTCATACATCGCAATCCTAGGATTACCATTTTTGTGAGACATAACAGATTGTATATCATAGTACATCATCCATTACAAACCATAAATAAGGTCTTACACAAATAAGGATCTCATGATCCAGTCGTAATACAACAAGCAGCGGAATAAATAATAACCGTAGCGGTGGGGTCCATCTTCAGGGGCACAGGCAATGCTGACGAAGGCAGATAGTCCTAGTTATCATAGCCGTCCTACTGACCGTCATCTTGGTAGTCTCCTTCATAGTCTATCCATGTGAATAGCCAGGGACAAAAGCCATGAGTACTCTTTAAGTACTCGCAAACTACCACTAACAAGTAGTATAGTTCTAATTTAAAGTGCTAACTCTAAGTTTAACTATAAAGTTAAGTTTGAAACCTAAGCTGAGTTCAGAAACAAAGAAAGATAAAGTAAAGTTCTAGAATCACTTAAGTTGGGAAGCTAGTGTCATAATCACAGCCCTGTTCTGGTCAAGTCAAGATTCATCATTCATTTCATAAGTTATTTTGAAAACATATGACAACAAAACAGTATGGCCACTCCAACTGTCCATAACCGCGGATGCGGCTATTCGAATAGTTTGACACTCTGCAGAGGTGGTACACTTTCACCACAAGATTCGATACATCTGTCAGGGATAACCCTGAATCATCATACTTAGTATGCAGATAATCAAACATAACCTTTCCTTTACACACCCTAGTATAAGCACCTCTCCTATGAGTATGGCCTCCCAACCATGACCATCTGTCATCTTGGGCACTGCATAGGTGGACAACATTGAGAGGTAGCCTCAGCTCAAACCTCTCCCGCGAGGGAACTAATACTAATGCATATAAACTTCCAGCTAAGCCTTACCCAATTCAGGTATTGTGGTTGTACGGTAAAATTGGAATGGTATCGCATTCGAATCCAACCATTAGCTTTGTAAAAGGGTTAAGACTCATGCCTCAATATTTTCATCATCATAAACCATTTGTGTTTCTCAACACATGTCAAAACATCTCAATAGAATGACTCCTCATTCCAAGGTTTTTATAATTCATTTTCACCAAGTGCTCCCATCTAAAGTGACTCAAGTTTTGATCTAGCTCTAAGCTACTAAGTTAAGAGTGTTCACTAAGGTGGGATGCTAAGATGAATCTCATGCCATAGAATGACATCTAAGGTTATCTAGATAGGTCAAGTTTTATACTTTTTATGCTACCTTCAAAACAAGTAAAGGACTTTGGTAAAGTAAGAAAGGAAAAGCGTGAAAATAAACATGGAATAGGTACTAGTCAAAGTGGTGTAACCAAAGCATGCCTAATGCATCTTGCTTAAGTCATCTAGCTTAATTCTATCTTTCTAACAATAGCTTGCCTTGGTTGGTGCAGTGGTTGAAGTTTTCTTCCTCCTCTTGATAGCACTCCTCCTCCTCGAAAGCTTGGTCGGTACTATCATCTATAAATACATACGGAGTACACAATCACCAAACAAAGCTTAACTGGTCTACTTAGCAATCTAAGGCATACATTTGATGATCTATTATCATCACAAGCATCACACAGTTCTATTAACTAGTTTCTTTCTTTTTATTTGAGAAAATTAATTTCTACTCATTGAAAAATAAGTAAGATTTAATATTCACCAATTAAAATATGGGATCATATGGACACATGTCATCACCACATATTCTAACATATGGGAATGTGATTTAAATGTTGGGTCACATTTTAATTAAGCTTAAGTTTATTATTTAATGATTTAAAGTGACTAGAAATACCTATATAACATTATTTTGGTACTAGTCAAAAGTCACTACATGCAAACCTTTATTACATATTCAGATAGGTATGGTTCAATGTGATTTTTGAGAGTTGGAATCAACTCAATAGCTATTATGGTTGATTTTATAAAAATGTTTGAATGTGCAAAAGCTTCTGTCTTGTTATTTTTACTAGGAGAGATCTCTAACTCTAAATGACTTAAATCCAACGGGATTGGATAGATCTTTTCAGTAGCTTTCTAACAAAATTTAACTCACTCAATTTGGTTCAGTAGATCTTCTAGAATTGATTTTTAAACTAAGGGACAGAAGTGAGTTCAAACTAAAATAAAAAAAACTAAATTTGAATTCACGGGCTAGCGCGGGAAAGGAAATGGGCCAGCCCAGTGGCGCTCGGCGGTGCGAATGATAACTGACAGGGGATCCCGCAGGTCAGCGGCACATCAAACGCAAAGTGATACGGGGCAATCTGGGCGCTACGATTAGAACACAGATCGACGACTCACAGTCATCATCGACGACGGACTCGTCGCCAGTGAGACCGAACCCTAAACGGCCAGCTGGGGTCTACCGGGCACGTACTAGGGCTCCAGCTACTACGGCAAGGCGGGCAAACGAACTGGTGGACGATGGCGAGCTCAGGGGAGGTCGCGGCAGGGGCTGCAGTGGACGGAATCAACGGCAGCTTCTCCTCTGCAGCGGGCTCCTCCGGTGCAATTCCGGCGAACTATGGCGCGAGTGGCTCCGGCGAGAGGTGGGGAAGGATCAGTGATGAGAGGGGAGTGGAGTGGTGTGAGGAGTTTGTGCTGGGGAGGGCTTCTTTTATAGGGCGATGAGGGGACCGAATGGCACGACGGTGAGCTTGTCGGTGACGCTGATACAAGCGGCTAGAGGCATGGGCAGCGTAGGCAGACAGTGGCATGCCTCCTGGTGATCATCTATGGCTTAAAGGCAACACTAGGGACGGTGGCGTTTGGTCGGGAGCATCCCGCGCTCTGGGAGACAGAGGCGGTGCTCAACACGGCGCACAATGACTGTGGGTCGCGCGGCGGCGCACGGCCGTGTTTGGCGGGGTGCTAGGGTCGAGGCAGAGCGGCGTGCACGGTATTGGGTCGAGGGGCGGTCTGTGGCATGCTGGCGGCTAACACGCTCTGGCGCGCTCTGGCGAGCTCGCATAGAGAATGGGCGGCGGTGCTGGGGTGTGGTCCAGGGCCAGGCTAGGCTTGGGGAAGGGGCAGGGAGGTGCGGTAGGGTTAGGCGGAGCTAGTGGTGGTGCTGGAACAGCGTGGCGCTGTCTGTGGCGCTTGGCCCATGTTCGGCCGGCGGGGTGTTCGTTGGTCTCAGGGGGACAAGGGAGAGTAGAGAGGGTGCAATGGGGGACAATGGCTTTATTAGAAACAGTAATAGTTAGGCCATTTTATTTCTGTCAATAAGGTGTTCGATCAAATGGCTGCAAGAAATTTAAATTTGAATTTTGAAAAGATTTTTGGTGTGTGATCTGATCGTATGCTTGGGAGTCTCTGGTTGTTGGGAAATGTCAAGGTGAATTGGTTTGGCTGGTTTTTGCATAAGTGGGATCTTCTCATATGAACTATATTCAATTTTCAAATGCCATTTAAAATTAGTGTTTGCAAGTTTTTGGTAGATCACAAAGTGGGCCTTGGTACATCATTACATGTACTAGCAAGGGGTGCAAAGATCCACATTTGTTTCTGTTAGGTTTTGAGTTCTAGGAATATCCAAAGTAGTTATGGTAGTTAAAATGGCACAAATGACCATTTGGTTATTTTATTCATTTTGATTTGTTTTTACAGGAAGCGCAAGGTAAGAAACAAGACAGCCGACTCAGTGCTTTTGCTGCGGGAAGAAAACCAAAACTAGTGGAGTAATGATGTTGGACAAGATTCTGGTGCTGATTGGCCTGACTTCCCTCGACCCGGAGATGCAGGGTACGTAAAGGTAAGAAAATTGGCACCCAGGAAGAGGAAGAAGGCAGGAGATGAAGAAGCCAGTGGATGTGAAGGCAATAGGAAGAAAGTTGGCACCCAAGCAGAGAAAGAAGGCTAGCAGTGTAGAAGCCTAATGATGTATTGAACTTGAACCTATATATGTAGTTCGGTTAAACTCTAGAGCTATGTGCATGGAACTTGCCGGGCGAAACAATCTGCCTCCTGTACTCGGAGTAAAATGTATCGCGACTTTAGGATTGGATACAGCCGAGGCCACTAGTTGAATCCGAAATTGTGACAGTGCCACTACTATCTGAACAATCGTGATAGCTGAGCGGTTAAGGGGTCTCCAAAATTAATGGGTGTTAGTGCCATAGACATGAATTATTTATAGGTGCTTAATAAATCCCTGCTATTGGCATTACACTTATGATAAGTTTCTGGGATGAAAAATAAGTTCTAAGCTGGCTGCTACACTCCACGAAGCAGCAACTTATTTCAGCTGCTGGACAATGACATGGCAACATAAACTGCAAATGCAACAGATAATGCCCAGATAATGAGGAAATTGTTTCCACTATCTTGCCTAATCTTGAGCCCATCTGTCTCACCACCTCCCTGCCCCTGCCTCCCCTGCACCTGGCGAAGCTCCCGGATCTCTCGCTCCATCGCACGAATCTCCTCTTTCTTGCCCCACAGAGCATCACAAGATCCTGAACAAGCTCTCTATGAAAACCTTTTAGTGGCTTTTCGATCCACACAAACTTGTCATAGCTAGTCCCCCTCCCTTCCTGCATAGTAGATCGAAGGAAACAAAACAAAAGAATTACATTATGCTTTCCGGATCCGGGTTACCATTGTACCTACAGTAGGAACTTACCGCTCTGATGTTGTAGTTGCTGAATTTTCCTGCAGTATTTTCGTCGGTCCACGAAATCTATCTCGGCATATTCTCACCGCACAAACATATCATATCGGGGTAGTAATCGTAGGGAGCCCTCCGGTACCCGATGGGGGCACCCGCCTAACGGCATTGAACCGAACCTGATTCCGCTCGAGACAAACTGCACGAGCTGTGAGCCATGAGCGAGGGGAGCGAGGGAAGAGGAAAGAGGAGCCTTTGGATGTCAGGGTAGTGGTGAAGCGTGATTTATCCCCACTTAATATCTCGGGTAGAATCCTACCGTCCACATTCGGCTGACAGGTGGGGGACCTAGCGTGTGGACTTTTCAACCAAACCTCGCGCCTTCGTGGTTCAAAAGCCCTCTCGCGCGCATTGGATGATGTTTTTGGCACCTTGCCTGCGTACATATCACTGGGAGGCCTTGCTCAGGAACAAGACACGCGTGGCCCACAATCTTACTCCTTCCTAGTAACTTGTCATGGCTCGTGCCGATAGATCCATCCGCTCCACCGCTTCCGGTAGGGCTCGCCACGCCAGATCCACCCCAAGATCCTATCGTCGCAGTATCAAATGGCCATGGTTTCTTGAGAGGAGCGACGTCGCTACGTATCTTAGCTCGGCCCCTCCTACCTGTAGAAGGACTAATGCGGCGTCGAGCTCGAGCAGGAGCCGCCAGGCGCGGCGGCGCTCGGTCCATGCCAACCCCGTCACCTTCGTCATTGTCAATTCCGATGTGGAGGATGACATGGACGAAGCTGTGCAGAATGCCATTGTTTCCTCCTTGGCGAAGGGCAAGCCATGGGCGGGAGTGGATGTCGCTGGGAAGGGCACGGTGGTGTCACCAATCGAGGTGGACTCCGACGACAGCGGTGTGATGTGGGTTTAGATGTGGTTTAGGATGGTTGCAATTTCAGTTGTGTTTAGTGCGAGTACAATTATTGTAATGGGTTTGTCGAGCTATATTTGAGAAATATGTGCAATAGCAGCGTGTGAGTGCTTCCACTTTAGAAATTGTGTCTATGCCATTTGCATGTTGCATTATCAACGTAGATTACATGTAAACAATCCAACGAAAATCAGATTACAACCATCAGACGGGAGTGGCAGGATGGAAGAGAAGTTGGGACAGTGGCTTCGAGGGGAAGGAAGAGAAGGGGGACGTGACATTGGCAGGTGGGCCCTCGGAACACGTGACACTGACATGCGGGTGCGGGAGCACACGGTATTGCCAGGCTGTCCAGAGAAAGCAGACTTTGCAACATGACACCAACAAGCTAATTGGACAAATAACTCGTCGAATTATTAAGGAGTACTAAAAACTACAACTAGGGTACATTTGCACAACATGTATGCTCTATGCACCTGAGAAGCATCGCTTAAGTCTAATAGTAATGACAGCACAAGTACTACATTTCCCTATCGGTCTTCTCGATACAAATGTAGAAATGCATCTGCCTATTCGGTCCAGCACCGACAAGGTACTGAGATGGCACACATAGGATCGACCTTAGGTCTGCATACTCCACCTCCCTCAGCGTCGGGCAGCTCGGCGCCTCGGCTAGCACAAGAATGATATCAGACGACGACAGCTGGGCGTTCGCCCACATGTGCACCGTGTATACGGGCCAGGCGCACGAGACCGACCTGACGCATATGGCACACATGACGGTGGGCCCGGCTCTGGTTCCCGGAACACCGACGGTGATGGTAAGGACGAAAATAGAGTCGTCCCCCCTGGAAAATTAGCCGGCGGCGTGCCGAGTCAGTGAATGGCACCTGCTCCTGGAGAAGTTGGGCTTGCCCGTATGAGATCCTAATCACTTCGATCAAGTGCTCCTCTGCAAGGTGGACGACAAGCTCTGTCGGCGGGCCTGTGTAGTTGCAGCCCGACTCCGTGCAACAACACACGTCGTGCGGGCACGCGAGCTCGTGGAGCGGGAGATTGTGGTAGGAGTAACAATGAAAGCATCCTGGGTGGGAGCACATGAGTGGGAACGTGGCTGCGAAGTTGCGCGCGAGGATCTCAAGATTCTTGGGCTGCAGCATCTGCCACATCTGAAGTTTGTCCAGAAATCATAAAAAAGATCAATAGTTAGATCGGCGAATAGCAGGAATATGTAGGATAAGTTCAAAAGCTTGTAAAATGATTTCTTAGCATGAAGGTAGCGACCCGAGAATTGGCGGATGTCGTCGGCTTGCGGCTACGGCAGGGTGGGAGTGAAGTGGGGAAAGTGGCTTCGAGGGGAAGGAAGAGAAGTATGGGGAGGAAGAGAAGTAATGGGGACGTGACACTGGGATATGGCCCACTGAACTCGTGAGTCGTGACACTCGCAACATGCCAGTTTGTCCAGAGCAAGCATGGCCAATCATGCCGCAGAACAGCCTACTCGCGGATCGCTCTCACGAAGACCATCCCAATTGTCCAAGCACCCCGATCGAACGGTATGTAACAATTGTCAAGCGGAACAATTGTGTTATGGCATGCCTTCCAGAAGACTCGGTCTAACGGTGGATCCATTGGGGGGCTAAGGTTAGGGATCTCCTAAGGTTAGGATCCATATGTGGTTTATGAAAAGAACACACATCCAATGACACTAGTGGATCCTTATGTGGTTTGTGAGAAGAACACACATGCAATCACACTGGGTGGATCCATATGTGGTTTATGAGAGGAACACACATATAATGACCAGTGGTTGATCCATGTGTGGTTCATGATAGAAAGACACATGCAATAACATTGGTTGATCCATATGTGGTTTGTGACAATAACACTCATGCAATGCCATTGGTTAATTCATGTGTGGTTTGTGGAAAGAACACACATGCAATGACTCAAGTGGGTCCATATGTGGTTTGTGGAAAGAACACACATGCAATGAACACTGGTGGATCCATATGTGGTTTGTGGAAAGAACACACATGCAATGACACTGGTGGATCCATATGTGGTTTGTGAAAAGAACACATATGCAATGACACTTGTGGATCCATATGTGGTTTGTGAAAATAACACACATGCAATGACTCTAGTGTTGGTTTTAGTATAAGAACACACATGCAATGACTTTAGTGGGTCCATATGTGGTTTGTGAAAAGAACATGCATGCCATGACTCTAGTGGATCCATATGTGTTTTGTGGGAAAGAACACACATGCAATGAACACTGGTGGATCCATAAGTGGTTTGTGGAAAGAACACACATGCAGTGAACACTGGTGGATCCATATGTGATATGTGAAAAGAACGCACATGCAATGCCATTGGTTGATCGATATGTGGTTTGTGAACAGAACACACATGGAATGACTCTAGTGGATCCATATGTGGTTTGTGGGAAGAACACACATGCAATGACTCTAGTGGGTCCATATGTGGTTCATGTCAGGAACACACATGCAATGACATTGGTTGATCCATATGTGGTTTGTGACAATAACACACATGCAATGCCATTGGTTAATCCATGTGTGTTTTGTGGAAAGAACACACATGCAATGAACCCGTGGGTCCATATGTGGTTTGTGGAAAGAACACACATGCAATGAACATTGGTGGATCCAGATGTCGTTTGTGGAAAGATCACAAATGCAATGACACTGGTGGATCCATATGTGGTTTGTGAAAAGAACACACATGCAGTGAACACTGGTGGATCCATATGTGATATGTGAACAGAACACACAAGCAATGCCATTGGTTGATCCATATGTGGTTTGTGAAAATAACACACATGCAATGCCATTGGTTGATCCATATGACTCTAGTGGATCCATGTGTGCTTTGTGGAAAGAACACACATGCAATGACCACTGGTTGATCCATATGTGGTTTGTGGAAAGAACACACATGCAATGACACTGGTTGATCCATGTGTGGTTTGTGGACAGAACACACATGCAATGACTCTTGTGCTGGTTTTAGTATAAGAACACACATGCAATGACTCTAGTGGGTCCATATGTGGTTTGTGAAAAGAACACACATGCAATGTCTCTAGTGGATCCATATGTGGTATGTGGAAAAGAACACACATGCAATGAACACTGGTGGATCCATAAGTGGTTTGTGGAAAGAACACACATGCAGTGAACACTGGTGGATCCATATGTGGTTTGTGGAAAGAACATACATTCAATGACTCTAGTGCTAGTTTTAGTATAAGAAAACACATGCAATGACTCTAGTGGGTCCATATGTGGTTTGTGAAAAGAACACACGTGCAATGACTCTAGTGGATCCATATGTGGTCTGCAGAAAGAACACGCATGCAATAACCACTGGTTGATCCATGTGTGGTTCATGACAGGAACACACATGCGATGAACACTAGTGTATCCATATATGGTTCTTGATAGGAACACACATGCAATGACATTGGTTGATCCATGTGTGGTTCATGACAGGAACACACATGGTTGATCCATATGTGGTTTGTGGAAAGAACACACGTGCAATCACACTGGTGGATCCATATGTGGTTTGTAGAAAGAACACACATGCAATGACAGTGATGGATCCATGTGTGGTTTGTGGAAAGAACACACATGCAATGCCATTGGTTGATCCATGTGTGGCTACTGAAAAGAATACACATGCAATGACTCTAGTGGGTCCATATGTGGTTTGTGAAAAGAACACACATGCAAGGAACACTAGTGGATCCATAAGTGTTTTGTGGAAAGAACACACATGAACACTGGTGGATCCATATGTGATTTGTGAAAATAACAAAGATGCAATTCCATTGGTTGATCCATATGTGGTTTGTGAAAATAACACACATGCAATGCCTCTAGTGGATCCATATGTGGTTTTTGGAAAGAACACACATGCAATGACTCTAGTGGATCCATATGTGGTTTGTGGAAAGAACACGCATGCAATGACCATTGGTTGATCCATATGTGGTTTGTGACAATAACACACATGCAATGACTCAAGTGGGTCCATATGTGGTGTCTGAAAAGAACACACATGCAATGACTCAGGGGGATCCATGTGTGGTTTGTGGAAAGAACGCACATGCAATGACAACTTGTTGATCCATGTGTTGTTCATGACAGGAACACACACATGTAATGACATTGGTTGATCCATATGTGGTTTGTGACAATAACACACATGTAATGACTCAGTGGGTGGTTTGTTGAAAGAACACACATGCAATGAACACTGGTGGATCCATGTGTGGTTTGTGGAAAGAACACACATGCAATGACATTGGCTTATCCATATGTGGTTTGTCGAAAGAACACACATGAAATGAACACTGGTGGATCCATATGTGGTTTGTGGAAAGAACACACATGCAATGACACTGTGGGATCCATATGTGATTTGTGAAAAGAACACACATGCGATGACTCTAGTGCTGGTTTTAGTATAATAACACACATGCAATAACTCTAGTGGGTCCATATGTGGTTTGTGAAAAGAAGACACATGCAATGACTCTAGTGGATCCATGTGTGGTTTGTGGAAAGAACACGCATGCACTGACCATTGGTTGATCCATATGTGGTTCGTGGAAAGAACACACATGCAATGACACTAGTTGATCCATGTGTAGTTTGTGCAAAGAATACACATGCAATGCCATTGGCTGATCCATGTGTGATTTTTGGAAAGAACACACATGCAATGCCATTGGTTTATCCATATGTGGTTTGTGGAAAGAACACACATGAAATGAACACTGGTGGATCCATATGTGGTTTGTAGAAAGAACACACATGCAATGACACTAGTGGATCCATATGTGGTTTCTGAAAAGAACACACATGCAATGACTCTAGTGTTTGTTTTAGTATAAGAACACACATGCAATGACTCTACTGGGTCCATATGTGGTTTGTGAAAACAACACACATGCAATGACTCTAGTGGATCCATATGTGGTTTGTGGAAAAGCACGCACATGCAATGAACACTTGTGGATCCATAAGTGGTTTGTGGAAAGAACACACTTATGCAGTGAACGTTGGTGGATACATATGTGATTTGTGAAAAGAACACACATGCAATGCCATTGGTTAATCAATATGTGGTTTGTGAAAAGAACACACATGCAATGACTCTAGTGGATCCATATGTGGTTTGTGGCAAGAACACACATGCAATGACTCTAGTGGGTCCATATGTGGTTCCTGTCAGGAACACACATGAAATGACATTGGTTGATCCATATGTGGCCATTGGTTAATCAATGTGTGGTTTGTGGAAAGAACACACATGCAATGACTCTAGTGGGTCCATATGTGGTTTGTGAAAAGAATACCCATGCAATGACTCTAGTGGATCCATATGTGGTTTGTGGAACAGAACACACATGCAATGAACACTGGTGGATCCATAAGTGGTTTGTGGAAAGAACACACATGCAATAAACTGGTGGATCCATATGTGGTTTGTGAAAGAACACACATTCAATGACTCTAGTGCTGGTTTTAGTATAAGAACACACATGCAATGACTCTACTGGGTCCACATGTGGTTTGTGAAAAGAACACACATGCAATGACTCTAGTGGATCCATATGTGGTCTGCGGAAAGAACACACATGCACTGAACACTGGTGGATCCATAAGTGGTTTGTGGAAAGAACACACATATGCAGTGAACATTGGTGGATCCATATGTGATTTGTGAAAAGAACAGACATGCAATGCCATTGGTTAATCCATTTGTGGTTTGTGAAAAGAACACACATGCATTGAGTCTAGTGGATCCATATGTGGTTTGTGGAAAGAACACACATGCAATGACTCTAGTGGGTCCATACGTGGTTCCTGTCAGGAACACACATGAAATCACATTGGTTGATCCATATGTGGCCATTGCTTAATCAATGTGTGGTTTGTGGAAAGAACACACATGCAATGACTCTAGTGGGTCCATATGTGGTTTGTGAAAAGAACACACATGCAATGACTCTAGTGGATCCATATGTGATTTGTGGAAAAGAACACACATGCAATGAACACTGGTGGATCCATAAGTGCTTTGTGGAAAGAACACACATGCAATAAGACTGGTGGATCCATATGTGGTTTGTGAAAGAACACACATGCAATGACTCTAGTGCTGGTTTTAGTATAAGACACACATGCAATGACTCTACTAGGTGCACATGTG